>JAHHFK020005430.1:0-77312 GCA_024533555.2 Aedes koreicus
ACGTAGGACTACGTCTTTGTTGGCAATATAGGGGTACACGTTGCGAGTACGAAAATTTGAAGCGTCACGAAATATGCTTAGGTTTTTGAAAGTTAATAACTAAAGTCATTTCATGACCGATTTTCAAAATTTTTGCATCAATCGATTGCAAATCTTTCTACCTATCAATTTCATTATTGAAAACTATTAATTTTAAATAAAAAATCATTGAAATTCTTATAAATATAAAAATGAATTTTTATCGAACTGACCCTTATAGACATAGAAACTACTTAACCGACTGGCGTGAAAATTTGTATGCAGGGGCTTTTGGGACCGGACAAGCTTCTTATGATGGTTTAAGACCCCCTCCCCCCTATGGAATGGGGGGGCTCTCATGCAAATGAAACACAAATTTCGGCATAATTCAAGAACTAATCAAGCAAATGGAACCAAATTTGGCATGTGCAAGTTTTTGAAGGCAAGAAAAGGTTTCAATGGCAATTTGAGACCCCCCCCCACCTTTAGAAAGGGAGGGCTCCCATAGAAATGAAACAGGAACTTCTGATAACTCGAGAACTAATTAAGTAAATGGAACCAAATTTGACATGTGGAAGTACTTGAAGGCAAGAAATGTTTCTATGGTAGATTGAGACCCCTCCCACCTCTAGAAGGGGGAGTGGGCTCCCATACAAATGAAACAGGAACTTCTGATAACTCGAGAACTAATCAAGTAAATGAAATAAAATTTGACATGTGGAAGTTTTTGAAGACAAGAAATGATTATTTGGTAGTTCGAGACCCCTCCCACTTCTCGAATGGGGGGCTCCCATACAAATGAAACTGGATTTTTTGCATAACTCGAGAACTAACTAAGCAAATGGAACCAAATTTGGTATGTCGAAGTTTTTGAAGGCAAAAAATGTTTCTACTGTGATTCGAGACCCCCCTTCCCCCTCTGGAAGAAGGAATGCTTTCACACAAACGAAACTCAAAATTCAACCAAACATGAGAGTATATCATATTTATTATTCGATACATTATAAATGTTACATAATATGATTCAGATTCGCAAATCACTAAGGGTCGTTTGATGTGTGCTTATTTGCAATCACAGTCCACTGTTTGACGGCATGCGATAATTTCTGTTTGATGGCATGTGAAGTGTAAAGTTCGTTGGTAATATTATCTTTGAATTCCAATCAGTGTTTAATAGTGTTTCTTGCGTTCAAGTTCGATGGATAGAGTCCATACCGTTCGATAAGAAACAAATTATTTTGAGGAAGTGTAAGTAAAATGTCGCAGCATATGGCTGCAAACTATATACGTGAGTTGCTCAAGCTTTAAGCTTCAGCTTCATGACGAGAAGTGAGGTGGCTGCACTAGCTGTTCCCCCTGACCCAAAACGGCCCCTTTAAAGGCCTCCAAAATAACTGGAGAAAGGGGGATTGTTCAAAATGGGCATGTTGCAACCACCGAAGCAAACTTTTTTTTTTAATAATCGTTTATTTGTACAGGCTCAATCGAATCAACTTTACAGAGCCAAATTTTCATATTTATATACATCATTTATCTTAAAACTAAAGTTAGGGAGGATAGAGCCGATTACTCGCGGCCGTCTCGAGGTTAATAGGAATTACAAATTACGGATGGGAAAGAGGGTGGGAATTTAAGGTATGGTTTACATAACACATTAAATTTAAATTCTAAATTATCTAAAAACTTATAACTATACAATTTATGGTTTACTTTTGACTTGAACATTTTTTGAAAAAGAAAAAAAAAAACACACATACACAGATAAAAAAAAAACTTATAGTAAACATACAGGTTAAACTAACTACAATCTAAGGCTAATGTTAGTCAAAAACACATAAATGAGTTTCATGTACTCCAAATCACGTACAGCCAAAATATCTCGAATTGGCACATTGGGTTGTCTACCTCGAGCCCGAAGGGAATCATAAAGCTCCGATCTGACTCCACGATGTTCAGCACAAGACCAAATAACGTGATCTGCGTCCTGATAGCCTCGTCCACACTCGCAGAGATTGCTGTCGCTCAGCCCAACCCCAAATAAATGAGCGTTCAAAGAATAATGATTGGACAAGAGGCGAGACATGACACGACTGGAAGTCTCCGGACCCATTATCCATCCCCTTAAACCAGGATTTCTTCGACACCTTGGGGATGATAGAATGTTGCCATCGCCCCAAATCTCCTTTACTCCATTTATACTGCCAGCTGACAAGTGACTGTTGACGAAAAATAGGAAAAAAATTCGTTGAAGGCGATTTGTCGATCACAAACATCGCCTTCCGATAGCGCCCACTTTTGCAAGGGAGTCCGCTTTCTCATTGCCCGGAATTGAACAATGAGATGGGACCCATACAAAGGTGATGATAAAAATAACGCGAAGATAAAGCACTTAGAAGCTCCTGTATTTTCATGAGAAAATACGAGGAGTGCTTTACCGGCCTCAATGAGCGAATAGCCTCTATAGAACTGAGACTATCCGTGAAAATGAAGTACTGATCCGGTGTTAATGAGGCAATGATTTCTAGCGTAAAGTGTATTGCCGCTAATTCGGCGACATATACGAAACAAGGAGCTGAAGTTTACGATTGGCGCTATAAATTTCATTAAATATACCAAAAAAGCCTGCTGACTCCTCTATCAAAGATCCGTCAGTGAAGAACGATTTAGTGGAATTAACTCGGCCAAACTTTGCAGCAAATATTACCGGAGCAATCATAGGACGATGATGCTCTGGGATTCCATGAAGCTCTTGCTTCATGGATAAATCAAAATGAACCGAATTGTCGAAATCAGAGAAGCAAACACGATTGGAAATGTTCGGCGAAGGGCTGACATCCCGTGCTATGTACAAATGGTACAAGGTCATGAAGCGGGTTTGAGTATTCAACTCAAGGGAGCTTCTCAAAATTCTCTGATCACCATGCAGTTCATAACTCTGCTACCTGGTGAGGAGCCGGGGGGGGGGGGGGGGGGGGGGGGGGGGGGGGGGGGGGGGGGGGGGGGGGGGGGGGGGGGGGGGGGGGGGGGGGGGGGGGGGGGGGGGGGGGGGGGGGGGGGGGGGGGGGGGGGGGGGGGGGGGGGGGGGGGGGGGGGGGGAATTCTGAAAAACCGATCCGAGAGTGGCAACATGCCAGCCAGCACTTCAAGACTCATGGTGTGAGTCGAGTGCATGCAACCTAACGCGATACCTAGACACCGATACTGAATACGTTCCAGTTTAATGAAGTGCGACCGAGCCGCTGACTGAAAACAAAAACTACCGTATTCCGTAACCGACAAAATCGTTGTCCGGTACAACGTTAGAAGATCTTGCGGATGCGCTCCCCACCAGGTCCCGGTAATTGTGCAGAGAAAATTGACCCTCTGCTGGCACTTTCGCTTCAGATACTCAATATGGGATCTCCAGGTGCACTTTAGAATCGAACCAGACCCCAAGATATTTAAATGACATAGAATGAGTTATCGGCTTACCCCAAATTTGAAGCTTCGGTTGTGCTGGGTTATGCTTCCTAGAAAAAACTACCAACTCAGTTTTCTCCGTAGAGAATTCGATACCTAGCTCTAAAGCCCAAGTAGACAAATTGTCTAAGGTATCCTGTAAGGGTCCTTGCAGATCGACCCCATTGGGTCCCGTGACAGACACTACGCCGTCATCTGCAAGTTGTCTCAACGTACAGTTGTCACTTAGACAACCGTCAATGTCTTTGACATAAAAATTATACAAAAGGGGGCTTAAACATGATCCCTGGGGAGACCCATGTAGCTAAATCGTGAAGCTGTAGAGGTTCCATGAGAGAAGCTCATATGTTTCTCTGACAGCAAATTGTACAAAAAATTATTCATTAATGGTGAAAAGCCACAAGCGTGGAGTTTATCTGAAAGAACTTCAACAGATACTGAATCAAAAGCCCCTTGATATCCAAGAATACAGAAGCCATTTGCTCTTTTTTAGCAAAAGCTAACTGAATATCCGTGGAAAGCAACGCGAGACAGTCGTTCGTTCCCTTACCCCTACGGAAACCATATTGAGTATCTGAAAGCAGGTTGTTCGTCTCAACCCATTTGTCCAGACGGAAGAGGATCATTTTCTCCAACAATTTTCGAATACAAGATAACATCGCGATGGGTCGATAGGAGTTGTGGCCGGACGCGGGTTTACCAGGTTTTTGAATGGCGATAACTCTCACCCGCCTCCAATCTTCCGGTACAATGTTGAGCTCCAAAAACTGATTAAACAAGTTCAACATGCGCCTCTTCGCGACGTCTGGAAGGTTCTTAAGCAAGTTGAACTTGATTCTATCAGCTCCTGGAGCCGTATTGCCACACGAAAGGAGCGCGAGAGAGAGTTCTACCATTGGAAAAGGTTGGCTGATCTCATCTATCGAATTCGCGGTCTCGCGAGGAATGATCCGTGCCGGCACAGAATCTGGACAAACTTTTCGCGCGAACTTGAGGATCCATTGATCCGAGTACTCTTCGCTCTCGTTGTTCGTAGTTCGGTTACGCAATCTTCGCGCCGTGTTCCAAAGAGTACTCATCGACGTCTCGCGCGTGGCCTTGATGAGGCTCTTAAGTTCACGTTCAAGAGCCGTGTATACTTCGAAGTGCTCAGGTGTTCCACGTCTACGGAAAACTTTAAACGCGTCGGACTTTTTACGGTAAACCTCGGTGCATTGCTGGAGTCCCACTATGGAGAAGGAGGTTTCCTGCGAAATGACGTCCCTGGAACTGGTCGAGTTTGAGCTTGAAGCGCGCTGTCTAAGATCAGGTTGGAGAGGAAGTTATATTCGTCTAGCGGTGAAAGCCTTTCTACCGTCGTTACGGCTTCATCTACTGCTCTGTCCTGAACTTTGTCCAATCGATGTGACGGGTAAGATCATACGTGACGTTGACAGATTTCGACGGATTGAACCCGGTGGCAACCGAAATTTTTATGGGCAAGTGATCACTACCGTGGGGATCTTGAATCACATTCCATGTGCAATCCAACGATAATGAATTCGAACAAAGTGTGAGGTCTAATCTACTGCCAACTGAGGATGTTCCAGCCAAACGTGTTACTTCTCCATTGTTAAGAACTGTCATATTGAAGTTGTCACAGAGGTCATATATCAAGGAAGACCGGTTGTCATCGTACAGTTCTACACAGCCTGTACCGTGAGAGTTAAAATCTCCCATGATCAACCGCGGAGCAGGAAGAACTGAACAAATATCTGAAAGTTGTTTTCGGTTAATTGAAGCTCTAGGAGGAATATATACAGAAGCAATGCAAAATGCTTTTATTTTTAATAACAGCCTGACATGCGACAACTTCAATACCTGGAATTGGAGGAAAATTCACTCTATAGAAGAAGAAGCACTTTTTGATCCTCTTTAGTACTCCTCCTCCACGTGAATCTCCACGATCAAGACGAATAATATTGAAATCATGAAACGGAAGATCGATTTCGGAAGAGAGCCATGTTTCACAAAGAGCGAAAGCATCACAACCGGTATTGTGAGTTAAAAATTTGAATGATTCCAATTTAGGAATCAAACTTCGACAATTCCACTGTAGAACAGTGATCAAATCCCCGACCTCA
Organism: Aedes koreicus; assembly: GCA_024533555.2. Taxonomy (NCBI): domain Eukaryota; kingdom Metazoa; phylum Arthropoda; class Insecta; order Diptera; family Culicidae; genus Aedes; species Aedes koreicus. The sequence continues at coordinate 5,601 of JAHHFK020005430.1, forward strand.
TTTGGAAAATTATCCATCGAAGGAGATGATAGCTGCAAGGAGGGGCCACTTAATTGTCAATTGCTTCAAAAAAGTCTTCACTGTTGGAAGCATTGCCAAAACAATGCTTTTGAGAGGGTCAGAAATTTCGAGGTACTTGAAGATACCTTCGACAATGTTATCAAATGAGAACAGCCCAGTCGAGGAAGGGGCTTCTGTTCTTAAAATTGGGGCATCAGGGGTTTTGGATGTCCCCGGGAGAGATGGAAAGTCCTGGGTGTAGTTAGTACTACGAAAACCAGGAGGAATTGGATTTTCCTTTTTCCCACCTTTTTTTGAAGTAGGCATGCTGGTCTCGGGCTTCTTTTCAGCAACTTTCCGTGGGCGGACGCGTCTTCGCTTCCTTGAAGCACCTTCCGGAAAAGTGAACGATGTTCCCTCTTCAGCCGAATCAAAGTCAGACTCGTCATCTGACAGAGGAGCAAAGGGATTTGTATTGGCATTGGGTGATGGGGAGGCCTTTTTCACCATTTCGGCGAAAGATTGCCTGGAACGCTGTTTTAGCGAGCGTTCTATTTTTTCCCCGTGTTGTTTGTACGCCGGGCACGAAGAGAGAGCATGAGGAGGAGTTCCCTTACAGAAAGCGCATTTTGGTGTGCTGTCTGCACAGGCGCCATCCTCATGTTTCTCCCCGCAGTTGGAGCAGCGTGCCTTATTGCCGCAATGGGAGGTCGTATGTCCCATCTGCTTGCATTTTTGGCAGATCATGACCCGAGGTACAAACAACCGCACAGGTAGTCGAAGTTTTCCCAACTCGACGTATTGAGGGAGGGCTGAACCAGAGAAGGTCACACGAAACGAGTCTGAGTTGTGTAAATTTCTTTTTACCCTCACTGATCGATACTGTGCCTAGTTTTTGCACATCCAGTATCTTGACTGAAGGAAGCAGAGGGTTCTTAAAGCGACCAACATTATAACAATAAATGCAGTTGAAAGTTTATAAAAGAAGTTAACATGTTGAAGGATAACTTACCTAACTCATGTTCGATTTGCTGACCATTCGTTGACGGTTCTGGATCATCATGATGTTGCTGCCCACTAACTGATAGTTGCATAGTTTCGTCGTTTCCATCCGATCGGCGTTTTTTCGTATTCGGACCTCTATTGTGACTTATCAATCCACGACATGACTCACAAATACTCATCGATTCGTCGATTTCATGGGTATATCCCATGGAATGAATTTTGTCTATTATCCTTGATGACATGGTACGTAGGTTATGACGGTTGCACTTTGGATTGTTTATTTTTGCACAGCACTTGAATCTGTTGAATTTTGATTTACACGATTGGTCCATTATGACACTTTTCAGAACTGCTTTTAATAACCTTTCGCAAAGAGAAGTAACACGTTGAATGTCACTGATTAACTTTCTTGTTTAGTTTATACTTGGTTTAGGTATAACTCTTGATTCGTTTCTTTCGATTAGGTAGTTCGATTCTACCAAATAGCCTTACCTAGGATTAGGTAAGAAAAGGGGTAGAAACGTTTGGGTAGAAATTACAGCAGCACGTATGAAATGCGTGTTCTAATATTGTATATTGAGTCGTACTTCTTGAGTGCTGCTGCGTGCTTCGCTTTGTCTCACATCACAAATTAAGTTTCATTGCATTTTGAGATGACTACATATTCGTAAAACCAACAATCAATGTGCAACTAGCGATTTGAAATTGGTTCACTGTTGTAGAACCCCTAGTTCCGCAGTAAACCTTGCAGTCTGCATCTTGCCATGCATTCTGGCGCTTTTCATCACCTTTTGGTACAAGGATCTTTGTTTTTGTTTTGATTCGCTATGCTATTTTGACAGAATATTTTAGAGTGTATTGGTGTGCGTTACGGTCTTAGGGGCGAATCATTAAGCTTAGGAGCGGTGTGCTAGTACTTCCGGACCAAAAAAAAAATATTCGTTTTCTTCATGACTATCCACCCACTGGTATAACCTTCACTGGTTTAGTTTTTGATAACAAAATACACTTAAAAAAAAAATCAATGGGACATGAAAAAGTTTTTGTTATAAAAACTCTGTTTCCTTAAAATTGCCCATCTTGTGATGTATGAACGGTTGATAGGGAACATAATTACCTATCTTGAGACAAAATTTCATTGAAATCAAAAATGGTGTTTTTTTTTTAAATCGACTTTGAATTTTCAAAAATGATTTTTTTCAGTGTAGGGCTCATTCTGTTTTTTTTTCAATATTTTTTTCTTAAGACTTGTTTTGTGATAATCACCGATACATCACTTTTTTTATGGAGTAGTCATTTTTTTTATTAAACACATTTGAAAAAAATCGATAAAAAAAAAGTTTAGCCCTTTTCAAAAGACAGTCTAGCAAAAAAAAAATGAAGAAACTAAGTATGCAAAGTGGCTTATCTAGTCATGGTCTACACACCCAGAAAGTTTCGTTGTAATCTGAGAAGGTGCTGCCAACATTTGTTAGAGTTTGCGCGAAAACCGTCAACTACGAAATGGCACGGCCTTAAAAAAATCATTTGGAGCAATTTCGAAAGGATAAATAGGATTTCCTGCGTCGATTCATGATTATGGATGAGACTTGAGTCTACCACCATGATTCTGAATCAAAACAAGAGGCTAAGGAGTGGTGTGAACCAGGCACTTCGGCTCCTAAGTGAGTTCGTGTCCAGAAATCGGCCAAGAAGGTGTTAGCGTCAGGGTTTTGGGATGCAAAAGGAATTTTATTGATAGATTATCTCCAAACTTGTAAGACAATCAACTCTGATTAATATTGGAGTATTTTGCAGACCTTCCAGAAAGTCACTTCCGTGATGGGACAACAAAGTTGGAAGATCGTTGGACTAAGTGTATTTATCTTATGGTAGACTATACTGAGCAATAAAAGTGATTTCTCAAAAAAAAAAGGAATTTTTATTTCCGCTTTTGAAACTTTTTGACTGACCTAGTATATAGTTGTTCTCTACAGACATGAAACGTGGACAATACTCTAGGCCAAGTGTAAGCACCATATGTTTCGAACGACGTGTACTTAAGACAAGCTAAGACGGCTCAACTTCATGCTGGATGGGTACAATGGGCGGGACACGTTGTAAAAATACCTGACACCAATCAAATGGTGTTTTCTCGAATCAGGCTGGTACAAGAGATACAAGAGGGCAACAAATTAGGAGGTCAATCGAAGTAGAACTAATTCCTCGAAATGGGTCTCGTGTAGAAACTGGACGTAAGTAACTCTCAGCCGCGTTTTTGGCGATACATCGCGTTGCAGATGCTGACATCGAAGGATGTCGGACTAGCCAAACAAATAACAAATATCACTTTAAAAAAATTAAACGGTAACGAATAGTGTATTCAGAAAAAGATTATTGTTCTTGTGTAAGGCACGGTATATCTTACCTATCCAGATCACCTCACACTCGTTTATGTAAACAGTCTATTTTACATTGTTTCAAAATCTTGTGTGTTGATCGTTTTACGTATGTCTAACATCGGGTAGTTTGCGTTTCGTTATTTTGTGAAGTACTGCAGCCTTGTATTTCAGTGACACAGCTTTTGCGATATGATTTTTAATAAGAGCTTATGCGATATGATTCTATAATTTAGTACGAGGAAAATAAATTTAGGTTCCGATTTGTTATAATCCGGGGACCGAAACATCCATATTAATCTACTAGTTTTTATGTCCATCCCGTACTGAATATTGGTGTGAAAATTGGCTGTCTTCTCCTTGTAACATTACGTTTCGTAACAAAAAATCCGAACCTCTCGTGCGTTAACCCTTTGTTTTCTTGTAGGATATGTATCGTACAGAACAAAATATTAGTGAGTCTCTTTCGCGCGTGACCTCAAACCAACAGAGTACATTTTTAAGGTATGCTTTGATTCATCTCAACTATGCTTGCTATTTGCTCTAATTAGCCCGGACTGCAGCCGTGATAAATAAGGTTCATTTCTTTCATCTTCATTATTAGGAACAACAACAAAGCAAATACGGACATTGTCAGGAATCCAGCTTCTGCTAACTTATGCCCATTCTCGGAAAACTCATTTTTTCCCTACTTTGTTCAAATGAATCAAGCCAACCCAACCGGTTTGAAAATACCACCCTACATTTTTAATTAAGTAAATTTAATTAAGTTTTATTCAACTCATCTGCACCAACCTTAAGCCTCCGTCTGGGCTTCGGGTTGACGCGAGTTATTCGAAAATCAAACGAGTATTTCCTCCGTGGCACTATAAAGAAAAGCTATGGCGAACACCTTAAATAGAATGGAAGACAAAAATGCGAAGAAAGCACATTCATTCAAAGCAAGCGCTCATAAAACTTTTTTTTACCTCTGTTATCTGCGTTTCGTGATGGTATGAAATTTGGAAATTGAAAAATTAGCTTACGAATGGGATTACTGAATGGCAATAAGAGCTTCTCCTTTGACTTTCCCTTACAATTTGTGTACTTGGTTGTGATGGTGATGAACGATGATCAAAAATTGTTTTGCCTATATGTCGTCCTGATTCTGAACGGTAGGTAGTAGGTACTTCGTCGAAAGGATTAACTCCGGATGATGCACAAATGTTGAGAGCTGAACTGCCTCTGCCGAATCCATAATTTTATTCGTTTGGTAGGCCAAAGGGAATTTTTACAACAGCTCATATGTTTTCTGCGAAACATAATCCGTTTGTCATGTTTAGAAATAACATGAAGTTTTGATTTTATAAACAATCTTGAGACCACAGACAAATACATATAAGTAGGGAGGAGCACTGCTTTGGAAGTAGACCAATTCCCGTCAATCACCGTTATTGCACAGCTGTTTCAAACCAAACGACTTGATTATTTTTACATGAATAGTGCTTGTGAGGTAATATTTTTTTTCCCCCAAAAATCGTTTGGTTAGAATACGGCTGAATAATAGCGATGATCGACGAGGATTGGTCCGCAGCTAAAATAGTGCTCCATCCCACCACGTGCGGCACGCATGCCTTATGATTATTACACATTACAGCCATCAATTTATTGCTCAGCACAGTGGCAATTGACAATAGTGTTTACTCAACGATGTTTTTCATTGCGAAATGTAAATTGTTTTCTTTTGATTTTTAAGTAGGGGAAATGTTTACTTCGGCAATGTTGACTTGTCTAGTTCAGCCGATTTTCAAAAGTCATATCTCATACAGGATGAGTGGTAATTCCTGTCAGTTTTTTTTAAACATGTGTAACTTTAGATGGGTTAGTCACAGAGATGTTTGCACATTTTTCTTTTACATTGTATTCAAATGTCAACACGGCTTGCCAGTTTATTTTGAATTTTCATTCGTTTGAGGCTCGTGGTCATCATGGACGCTAAAAGGAAACTCGTGATCAGTCTTTTTTTTTAAACGTTTCAGACCGTGTACTATTTTAAAGAAATTGAAATCACTCGGAATAAACGAAAGATTCATCTTTCGCACCATAAAACGCAAAAAGAAACCAATTCTTGGAAAATACTTCCCAGACCTGGCCGGAAACGCATTGTCAGGTGTCCGGAAGCCATCAAATATTTGGTGGAACCCTGGTAAGCGTGGCTGAAAGATGGCCAACGAACTGGGAATGTCGCAGTCAGCGATCAGGTGTATTGAGCAGCAGAAGATTGCAAGAGTCAAAAGATGTCTTGGAAGCAGTTATTGCAGCTGCTCAAGCTGCACGGTGATTGTGAATGATTCAGATTGTTTCAAGGGTGATAGTTCTCTAGAACATTTAATATTCCATAGCTGTTCATTGAACCTAGTGTTAAAATCAACAGTAAATATTACATCGATAATGTTGTGAAGAACTATTTGCTTCCCTTCGTCAAGAAACACTACAAGAATGCACCATACAAGATTCAGCACCGTCCTTCTAAACGAAAGCTACACCAAGCCTGTTGTGAGGACAATTTTCCGGATTTTATTTTGTCGAAAGAATGGCCTGCCTCTTTACCTGATTTAAATTCTCTCGACTTTTATGCATGGGGCTACATGCTGGGCAAACTGGAGAATACCAAAGGACTTACCGTGGACATTTTGAGGAACGTTTGGTAAAAATATGGTATGTCATGCCTCCCCAAGTAACACCAGAAACATTTTCTTTGACAAGAATATAAGAAGTTGGTTGTCAAAAGTCGTGATGATGAAATACCAAACATATCTGGTCTTGAAAAAGTTTTGAGGATGTTTTTCCACACATATTCGGTTCAAACGTGGTACCAGAACAGCGAACACATTTTTATTCTATTTTTGTTCGATCAACTTAAATTTTACTTCTTGAAAACATCGGTGACTGATTGTCATCTTACCACTACGAACTATCTTTTCTCACGTTTGAGTATCCATACTGTTGACTGATTTGAGTCAAACGTACTTCATTTTGGATTGTTTGGAAATAGCTTGTATGCTAGATGTTTGTAAATATGTTGATAGGTTGCATTCAAGATGAATTTTAAACATGCTTTTAACATCCTCATGCAATAGTGAAATTATTCAGAATAGATTGTGAATCCAATACAGTGACGGCTGAAAATATGTTTATTTGAAATACTGGAATAAACAAAACACTACCTATATGTAACATTGTGATGCCGCTCACTGATTCAAATAGAAGTCAAATTGGGCATAGGGGTTTATTCAAATGTAACATAAAGCAACAGTTTGGGAGATTGTTTAGTATTTTTTATAAATTCTTACGCTTCATTTGTGGGGGAATCTTTTGGGATGTAGCTACGCACAACATAATAGAAAAATTGTATTTGTATTTTCATTCATACTGACATTACTCGGTTCAATTTCACAACAAAAAACGTAGAAAAGAAAAACCGAGCATTTGAAAATCAAATGTGTTACTAAGGTTTTTACCCGTACTGTAGACTTGTACTGTAGGGCTGTAGACTTGGAAAATCACCATGTTGGTTTTTGTGAATTCCATAAAGAAATCTCACTAAAATTCAATAATTTATTCGGGGTACCTTCAACCCCGTTTTTTAATCCAATCATTGGCGCATGAAATTAGGGAAGGTAAAACGGAAAGTTGCACTGCCAATCTTGAGCCGCATATACAATTTTGATACAACTTCCATGCGTAAAGCACTTTTAATTTCCTCTTTGAAAAAGTTATAAACAATCATCTTTAACGCGTAAAATACCATTTGCTACGATATCGTTTCGCCATTAAAAAATCTTGTTTACATTATTTTTAGTTTGTTCATACCGTGCTTGCTTTGACAAAACATATCATTATGTTATAAGCATGCTGTTGGAAACATCCACAGAACATAATATTTGTCTTATGGATGTTCTACAAAACATCTGGTATGACCTAAAAGATGTTCAAAAATGCCACATTTATTGCACTTTTTCGGTAATATGCGTGTATGAAAGTAAGTTATTGACGTTAGAAAAAAAAACACGAGCTTGGTCTAAAACGTGCATTATTAACATGAATATGACAAGTGGTGTTACTTGGTCAAGATATCCAGCTGTGACGCTTTCTAAAAACGCATGCGGCTAGCAATTAAGGCAAAGGGAGAAAGATTTGAACTGAACCAAATTAAGACAAATGTAAGAGATATACCAAACAGGTACATTGAGAATTAAAATTATTGCACGTTTCTCATTGTTATGGTCATATTCTGCACTGACCGGAATCTCCACTCACCCTGTATTTTCTTATATCAGCGTGTTTCACTGAATATATTCATAAGATAAGTTGGTTATTTTGCTTTAATTGGATTACCATCCGTTAAGCTATATTTTTCTTTAAATGAACCACTGCACTAGAAAATGCGACTGTTTGCGTTACATACAGTAATAAAATTACACGCAGTTCAAATGGAACGATAATCGAACAAAAAAGGAGCTGCAAACAATTGTCACACTTTCTTGAGAAGTTCCATGCTTCATAAAAACGCTCTTAAGCCGTTCTGCATAACTCTATCGATTGTTATAGAAGGATTGTTACTAAGGAATAAAATGAAAATGAACAAAATCATCTGATGTGTGCATGGCGCCTTAATAATAACCATAAAAGGTTGGACTCTTTTTATGAGTAAGTAAGAAAAAGAAAAAAAAAGCAATTGGAAATTTGGCAGAACAAAATACATAATTCGTGCAAAAAATATGTTTGATATGTACAGCTCGAAAAAGTTGTGTGAATTTCTGTTCAATTTCATGCACATAAATGAAGCGTCACAAAACTTACAAATTAACATTATGAATCGTGTAAAATTCTGGAAAATTCCTTACATTGTCGATAATGTTGTATGCAAAAGCGCGTCTTTGATAGAACTATTCCATGCAAGTTGCTCCTTTATGTGGAATGAAGTACAATCTTACATGCTCTGATATTTACATCACAATCAAATTCAGATTTTTTTTTCTGTGTATATACTAAAACTTATAAATATGTCCATCACTTCGCTCACCGCATATAGTATACCACAAAATGGCCGACACTGTAACTAAATAACAATTTTCTCGATTCTACAGTATGCAAATATATATTCAGCTGAATAATTCCACTCGGTCCTGTATTTTATCCAAAGAGTTCGAGCAAGCAACCAGCAACGAACAGGTGATCGAGCAGTAGTTGTTATCAGTAGCACATCTTAGAAGATAAACTTATACCACTGGTACTTCAGTTGCGCTCAGTGGCTTGGGTCAACAGGGAATTCACCGATCACTAATCATAAGGTTAAATTTGGTCACACAGTGACGATGATGCTTAGAGCACATCGAAACAAAACAACAACCGAGAAGTCGCCTATCAAAACTTAAGCACTTTACTCTACACAATTTCAGGCTCATTCAAACAAACACAAGTCACTTAAAAAATCTTCTCGTGCATTTGAGATGAATGCTGTTGGTCTCAACCCACGTACATTGTTAATTCGGCTACGAACTCCCTCTCATATGATTTAAAATAATAAAAGCACAAAAAAACTGCCGTATTTTGGCTAAGAATCATCTTAAAATTATAACGTACCTGATGGATCTTTGCAAGATGTAATGTTATGTTAGCCTAGCTCCTTCATTTGGCCTATGTACCAAAAGTGTCATTAATTCGGCGAAAATCAACAAAATCATGTTGCTAGCAGGATGACCGATTTACTTGGAAGCATTTGAGACATTATTAATCAATTTTTAGTTGTTCACATCCACGTAATTTTCGATTTCCTTAACTTTTAAGACACCATGGCTTCACTGGTCAAGCTGAAAACGATTATCTACACGATCTTCGAATGATCTAAATTTGGCTAAATTGAACCTATAAACCGAGTAATGCAGCCAAGATGTACAGAAAATAGTTACACGTTATAAACACGTTTACATAACAATGATTTAACTAGATTACTGTAAGCCCAATGTCACGGACGTATTTTTTTTAATGTTCCCAACTATGGCCTGTTGTTTGAAAAGCGTGGAAAAAATGTTGTTATTGGTAAAATTTTCGAAAAAAAAAACGAAAGGGTGAGTTATGTCAGTGACATAACTGCAAAGTTGACGTAAGACTGCTTGTTGATGTGAAGAAATTGATGTCATCGAATTGATATATTTCTACTATATTTCATTCAGTCTAGTGAACCATGAAACCCTACACTCTTAGAAAATATCATGTAAATTTAAATCTTCTTGGATGCACATAAATGGAGCGGCCCGTAACACAGAAATTTGCGCCTGTTCTTAAATTTACAAGACACTAAAACTCAAAATGATACTTTACATGACATGACGTAAGAAATAAGTTGAAGAACATAAAATGATATTTTACAAATGCCGCTATAGCGGGGTGGGGGGTGTGGGGGAGGTGTGTTTGGACCCGGGGGTGGGGTATCCGTGGAGTGGGGGGTTTTTGGGGGAAAATGGGGTTTTTGGGGGGAGGGAAGGGGGGGGGGTTTTTTTGGGGGGGGGGGGGGGGGGGGGGGGTGGGGGGGGGCGGGGGGGAAAAGGAAAAAAAAAAAAAAAAAAAAAAAAAAAAAAAAAATGCCGCTACTAATAATGCAAAAACAAATGCTTCATGATGCCCATTTCGATCCCAAGAACCTAGTTCTAGTTGTCATCAGAACAATTCAAAATTCAGTAATCAAATTGAATAAAAGAAAAAGTTCTTCAAGGTTATCCATTGTAGTGGTAAAATTAGCGCAATCTTAACCCGTGGGATTAATTTGGTTCCTTCATCTCCATCTCCATCTTTAATATGCAAGAATTACAATAATGTGCAATGATAATCATTCTGTTAAATATTTTATTTAACGGTGAGTACTCGATCACGGAAGAGACATTTTTTAACTTGTACCTTATCGTGACAAGATGGCAAAAAACGCAATTGCAGTTTTTGCAATCATATCTTGAGAAATCTGCATGATTCAGAAAAGGCACACTTTTGCCCATCATGATCCACTAAGCGTTATATGGTATAAACAAAGCCATGCAAGTGTGTGCAAGCAGTTGGCAGCACACAGATTCCTCGAAACAAATTTAGCGCTGTGTGCTTAGTGCCTCGACAGTCGTAGCAACAGTTGGTTCAATATGGGTGAGACAATACCACAAAATGCCGCAACGCTATTGGCCACTGTTGTTATTCCGCAGTCGAGTGTTCTATTTTTATTTTCACTCGTCATCGCACTCCCATCTCCCTCTCATCAAGTGTCCCCTTCTTGATCAACACGCGAAGCCATGCACGTGTGTGCGAGCGATATTTGCTTTGTAACTGTACCACTGAGTGCCTCGACAATCGAAGCAACTGTAAAGCTTGTATTACACTGTTTGTCCAATAGCCAAATATTTGGCATAGGCTGCTAGACAGCTGTCAGATATCATAGATGTTTGTCAGATGCCTATCTGCCTATGACAAATATTTGGCTATTGGGCAAACAGTGTAATACAAGCTTAAGGCTTTTATTCCATTCCCTTCAACGTGTTAAAGTGGCTGAAAGGTTACAATCTAGAGCCCGCGACGCTGGCGGCAACGGTTCGAATCTTGGTAATGTCCCGGATTTTTGTTTTTTGTCAGCCCGGACTCCAATCTTATACCCAACAACTAATACACTGCACAACCCACGCACACATCGAATTTTTCAAAGCAAATTGATGTGATGCTTTTTTGCCCACGACCAATGTTGCATTTTTTCTCCAAGTTACGATTCATTGCGAGAAATGAAACTAAATCATTCGAAATTGCATTACAATCTTACTGTTTTATTTTGGGTGTAGCACAAAATGGTGCAACGCTATTGGCTACTGTTGTAATGCCGCCGTCAAGTGTTCTATTTTTGTTCTCACTGATCATCGACAAAGCGTTTTATGAAATAAACAAAGCCATGCCGGTGTGTGTTACCGCTCTCGTTTGGGAAACGGAAAACAAACAAACTTCGTATCGATAGAGCGAAAACACGTCCGAATGTGTCGCTTGTTCAAACTGGAATGAAGCTGCTCACAATGCCGGGTCAGTTTTATATAATGGCATCGGGTACCATAACATGACAGGAAGGGGGTACTAACGAAGGAAATGCGAATCAAATTTTACAAAAGGGGACGGGCCTCAGTTGTAACGCCAGACACCAGCGTGGAAATGAAATCATTAGTTTTCATTAGCGCGACAGGGATTTCGGTGGTTAAATTCGCATCTTCTCAACTCAGGCAACAGAAAAACGGTCTCTGCCCGGGCCTCAAGACCCCTGAGATATGAACACACTTGCTTCTGAAACTGCAAAATAATTAGAGTTAGTGAATATTGGCCAGAAAAGTAAGAGCTCACATTTGATAACTACCAGCAACTAACCTAATCTATTATCTGCAACTAATCCATTATGTTCCTATGTACAACTAGGAAGTGCAACGAATCTTACCTACCCCGTACACTGAATATGTTTACACATAATCGGTCTGCCGTGTTGCAGTTCGGCTAGAATTAACTGCTAATATTTCGTTAATTGAATGTCCAACGCGCTTGCTAGTGTTAACATGACGATTTATGTATGGATACTAATAAAAAATGTTGGCTGTTTTCTCCGGGACGTCGCTTTTCAAGCAACGCCATGTTGAGCCGATGCGTGGTAATGAAAATTTCGATGAGCTCAAGAGAAATTTCAATGAAACATACTCTTCATTAGTTGGCGAATTGATTTGGTCATCCTGAAAAGAACTTCTCGGTCTTCTTGGGCTGCAGAACGGCCTGAGTGTTTGGCAGCACGTAATACTACGATAAAAATAAACATTTACACCGTCTTCATGTCGAATTTGTACAGACTGAACATTGAACATAGAACGAATTACAATGAATAACTTAACCTAACACCAAGTGGAGCAGTTTGGACATTTTCGTTTTGCAAAAAGTTTCACAGGCTGGAGTGGGAATCGAACCCTCACTTCATGGCAATGAACGACGGGTGACGCCGCTAAACACTTGACCACGAAGATGATGTGGGCGATTGATTTGGCGATTTTCTGCGGAACGCGGCTTTTCAACGCCATATTGAGCCGGTGCGTTGTAATGAAAATATCGATGAGCTCAAGAGAAATTTCTATCAAACTCTTTAGTTGGCACTTGATCTGATCGTCCTGAAAAGGACGGATTTTAGTTGTTTACATGGTTCGCGATTGAAATTTTCCTCAGTCTTCTTGGGCTGCAGGACACCACTCTGTGAAATGGTCACACCGGAGAAAAGTTTGTTCAGCTCCTCGTCGTTGCGGATGGCCAGCTGCAGGTGACGTGGATGATTCTTCGTGGTCTGGTCTTCTTGTGTTCACGCAAACACGTCTGTCGCATGCGGATGCACAGTGAGAACTGATGATTGGTCGGCCGTCCCCACATGTTTGATAATCGCTGGCACGGTAACTGTGGCAGTATGAACCAATCAGAGCGAGGCGCAAACATGATGTCATTTTAGACCAATAGCTTTGTGCGTTTAGACATTTTTCTTTTAAGTACATTTTAATTAGTTTAAACAAACGTTATGAATTAAGTTTGCAACAGGATGTTCTACCTTGCGAATGAAATACCTATCGTAAAATTTCTGTGGGCCAGAGAGCAGATATTATCGTTCAAAGTCTCCAAACCTGCATAACGCTTGCGATTTCAGAAATTTTAGAACGGCGCCCCTATACAGGAATAGAAAAGAGAGACGTAAGTCCTACGTCAAAAATTTTAAGTTTCGGTTGTATGTTTTTCAAATGGCTCATCTAAACACAAACCAAAGGAACAAAATCAGTGTAGAGTGAATTATAATGTGTTCATTAATAAATGGCCGATAAATCATATGTTAGAATCACTTAAGTGTTTCAAAGCAGTTTAATTATAGTTGGTTGTGGGAAATTTTGTTTAAAGTTGAGCAACGCCTCGAATCAGAAAATCAGGAAAAAAATCTACTAAGACTACATTTAATAACAAATCTATGGAATGGGACAAAGTTGCATTCACGAATAGACCCAATTTGGTGCTTATAGACCGACATTAAATCCATATCCCTCGAAAATTTTTGAATGAATAAAATGAGTTGTGTAACTTTTCGTGATACAAACGACCAAATGGCTTAAGCAAGTATATTGCTAGTTAAATATCGCTTCCAGCTCCAAAACTCTATAAGTTATAATAAAAAATGTAATCAATCGTTGCATACTAGGCTGAGTCAAGGAACACACCTATAATGTGCGGTAAATTGAGATTCCAAAATCTTCAATACACAGAAAAAAAAAGCGTTCTAGAAAATGAAAACGGACCAGGATTTTTCCCTTTAAATGTTATTTAGTTATGGTTACGTAATTCAGTTCACGGTGTATTTTTGCTTGTTCTCGAATCCATGACTGCAGTTCACGGATCTAGACACGGAAGTTGTTAACTCAGGAGCAGTGATCAGTTTCGAAATTGATTTTGATTTGATGATTGATTATGTAATACTACCATCTATTGTAGCAAGGTAACTTTCCACAGCAGTGGAATAATCTGAAAAACGATTTGATCAGGATACTATTGTAGTTTGTGATCATCAAGCTCCTGTATGAAGTGCCAAAAACGTTTGAGCGGGCCCGTAAGCAGACACACCTACTCAAAACCCGCGAATATACGGAAGAGAATCTCCTTCCAAAAGCAAGTTCACACTCACAGCACTAGAATCGAGCCCTCGATTGACAGTATAAACACAATAGATGGGGTCAAAGGGCCCGCCCTCGTTCCACGAAATGTTAACAATACGGAGGAGACAGTCCCATGCTCCCTATCCAAATCGTTTTACTTGGGTGCCCTGATGGTCCCTCCCTTTCCCCGTTATATGTTATTTAATATTTATCTTTATACTGTTCTAGCAACATATCAAAAATAGCAATTGGAGTGAACGAAGAGTCCGGTCGGATAATTTCTGAAATGAATGGCTTATCTTACCATAATACCACAAATAAAATATTAAAATATAATAGTACATTACTTATAAGCACATGCCAGTCTTTTAAGAATATAGTAGTTGAAGTTCAGAAGTGCAATTTTAAATAAAATGTTATGCTGAAATGCTGAAATACAAATTCAGCCTTTGATGCCTGTCATGTTGCTCCAGGCTCTTACATAGTTTTGGAAAGCAAAGATGATTCCAAAGCGTGCTGAAATTATTAATAAAATGAGAATTGAAAATATACAATATGATTTAAGGGTACACGATCTTTAGTCGCACCTCCTCACTTCGCTATTGTCTGATTGACAACATTGCCCAGGTTACGCCAATCAGCGTCTCCATGTTTCAGCTGGCAGTCTTTTGTGATCATATGACTCGTGGAGGCGTAAGGTAGGAACTTGTGAGGACGAGAGGTCGGTCGCACCCTCCTTCGAAGTTGTCAACTCACCATTTGAAGCCCGTGATCAGTTTCGAAATTGGACTAAAACCTATTGATACTCTAAATCACATGAGTATTAAATTAAGAACTCGTTGGTGGCCAAATTAAGTACCTAGGATCACATTACTCATACATGGAGAAATTACCGGAACTCTCTGTGATGAGGCCAGCGACCGTGAATTATATCATAAATTGGATTTCATAAGAAAAGATAGTTGTCACCAAAGGTGGATGAATTCCGGATCTTTTTTAGTTTTAGTCAACTTACAGAGTCCGACCAATGTTAACTGTCGCGAGAATTTTTCGCGCGATACATAATAAATTTGCCTCTAAATGCTATCATTTGATAAGCATTCATCTTTATCTTCCTCAAAATCTTAAAGTTAACGTTTTCGCATCATAAATATTCCGTCGCATTTCAATGCCAAAACAATCAAATGAACCATAGAAACATTTCCCAGCTATGCTACTAAATTCCTGCTTCGCTCAGACTTTAAAAGGAATTATCCCACTGTTTCTTAGGAAAACCATATTTCTGGTATCAACCGCAAGATTGCTAGAAGAAGCAAAACTTTCGCACTAAACCGTTTTATGAGACAGACAACATCTCGTTTATGTCGCGGCTAATCCCAGCTCGTGATAGCGGTTGACCAGAACGATGTAAAATTGTGAAATATTTTTTGCTAGAATCTCATAGCTTTTAAAAAATTAAAGTTAAGTTTGAATTATACATGTCAAAATATACATCATCAAAAATCATGGCATGTTTCAACGCTGATAGATCTGCAGAGTTACGTGCCGAAAAGGTTACCATCGCTTATCCCAAATCGCATGTCGAAATCTTGCCAACAATCCAACACTGCCATCCGAAGACAGCAGCAGCATCAACCGCGTTGAAATCATAATCAGGTCATATCTATAATACTGAGTAAGACATTAAATAGTGCCATAAAAATAAAAATAGAGAACGACTGCTTACAAGATAAGACTGCCGACAAGAGCGGTAGTGGTGGCGTCCAAAACTTCCCTCAGTCGCTGGTTGATGGATACACAATGTAATCCAGAAACTGTCAACGCATTGCAATGCAGGGCAACTTTGAAGAAGTCTTACAATAACGGGATCTGGGAATGGGGATGAATGGCGGCCAAACACTGGCAAACGATTCGGTCTGTCACACTCCGGGTCGCGCTTGTTGGCATTTCCAGCTTGAGACACTGTGGCTCTGGCTGTAAAAGGGGTGGATGGACACAAAGGACAATTGTTTAACGATTGTCGTCTACTGCTTAGCTCTTGCTCTACTACAAACTGATGACCGGAAAACATAAATAGCACTATAATAGGGGGAAACCCACTACTTCCTTGTCCTTGTGGCTGCCAGTGTGCTGGAAGCTGTATGTGCTCTTTCTCTTCCCGAGAGAAAGACCAAGACGCGAATGCCGTTTTCTTGGCTCGAGTTCGCTCTCCATCAGTCATAGCCGTTTTTGTGACTGCCATAAAAGAAATTAAATATTTGTTGGCAACGGGACGATTGCATTTACTGGATGACAGAAGAAAACACAAAAACTATACGTGAAAGAGGACCGGTGCAATTCGTAAATTTGTGTTTTATGACTTTTCATGGAGCAATCCGTCTGATTGGATAACTTTTCCATCACAGCACTGAAAGGTATTTAGGTTTCAAACTCTTCGAAGTTTTCATAACTTAGCTAGTTTTTCACCAGGAATAATTGATGGAATCCCAAAATACAAAACTGTTATTATGGCTAGTCATTTCATGCTTTGTAAGAACGGATCTCAGGAATTTAAGAGATTTCTGAAGCAGTAGTTCTGATGCAATGAAGCACAAAAAAAATCTTTTGTGGTGTTCATCTCATTCCTACATTCAATATAACTGAATTTGTGTAAGTGAGTCATGTTTGTCACTAGCTTTAAATTACCCACCCATCCAGGGCTTATTCGTTGTATTGAAGGTTTGTGTTTTGGCTTCAATTAATTTTATCCTAGCTTCCTAAAGTACACTCAGTAGTAAAACAAAAGCCGAGCAAAATTTTGCTTCCAAAAAACGCCATGTTCAACCTTCTGTAACTTTGGTAATTATCAATATTTTTGGTCGAAAGTATGACATAACTATGACCAATGTGAAGACATTATGTGACCAAAATGTTGATGAGATTTATAATTCATGTTCATGTTGATAAGATTAATAAATTTGAAGTTTTCGTATCATTTGCGAAAAAAGGCGTTTTTGGACATACCAATTTGAAAAATCCGTATTTCTGTGAAAAATTTAGGTAGCATATTAAAAATGTAACCATAGCCTAAACAATATAGGAAATAATGTGGACAAAATTTAAACTGTTTTCATCAAGTGGTTTGTACTTCAGCTGGCGTCAAAGTTGACGCACCAACATGAGTATTTCCCATTTTCACCCGGTATTGACCATGCTGTAATATCGGTGCAAAAAAAAGCCGGAAACATGAATTCTCATGTTTGGTTGAAATTTCTGTTTCATTTGTATGTGAGAGAACCCCCAAAAACCCCTAAGTGCTAAATTTGGTGGCTTGATTAGTTCTCGAGTTATGCAAAAATTTGTGTTTCATTTGTATGGGAATTTGCCCGTTCAACCAATCATCTTCAATCTTTCAGGGAGTAAAATAAAACATGGTATGAATATTTTCCCATGTTTGTTTTATTCAATTTCAATTTCATATCTAAATGCACGAACCTTCGTCTTTACACTATTCATAAGCTCCTGTACAACATTTGGACCAACTTTTTTTTTGCGTGGCAATCCATTTTTTCTTCATATCTTTCTCCGATTTCACTTCCTTAGGATGCTTCAGAAGTGCCTGCTTCATGATGGCCCAGTACTTTTCAATTGGCCGCAGTTCCGGTGCGTTTGGGGGGTTGAGATGCTTCGGCACGAAATTTACCTCCTTAGCCTTGTACCACTCCAAAACCTCTTTCGAGTAATGGCACGAGGCTAAATCCGGCCAGAAAATCGTAGGACCATCGTGTGACCTCATAAGAGGAAGTAGACGCTTTTGGAGGCATTCCTTTAGGTACACTTGGCCATTGACCGTTCCAGTTGTCACGAATGGGGTGCTCCGCTTTCCACACGAGCAAATTGCTTGCCAAATCATATATTTTTTGGCAAACTTTGACATCTTCTGCTTTCTAACGTCCTCAGGGACATCGAATTTATGATGAGCAGTGGAAACTGGAGCCCTGGAAGCTGCCGGAAGTCTGCTTTTACATACGTCTCATCATCCATAACGAGGCAATGTGGTTTTGTCAACATCTGAGTGTAGAGCTTTCGTGCACGTGTTTTACCTACCGTATTCTGCCGTTCATCGCGATTAGGCGCCTTTTGGACTTTGTACGTGTATAGTCCTTCACGTTTTTTCGCATCTTGCACGAAAGTTTTGGTTAGATTCAGTTTCTTCGCCACATCTCGAACTGAACTGTTGGGATTCCTCTTGAAAGCTTGAACTACCCGCTTGTTATCCTTAACGCTACACGGATATCCATTTTTGCCACTTTTTTCTTTCCGATCGATGGTCAAACGTTCGTGGTACCGATTTAAAACACGAGACACAGTAGAATGTACCGTTCCCTGCTTCCTGCTGATGGCACGATGAGAAAGATCCGGATTTTCGAGGTACGTGCGCAAAATTTCTTCTCGCCGCTGCTGTTCTCCCGACTCCATCTTCGCAACGATTGAACATCTGCTAGCAAAACTTACACAGCGCAAACAAATACACATTGAACTAATTTCACCGAAAATTTCAATTTAACGGGTAAAAAGTTACAGCTAGTTAAAAGTGGTGCAATTTGATTCCGTACAACCTTTACTCGAGCCGATTGTGTCGAGGGTAGGTTCCAGATGGCTCAGGAAACGAGTAGGAGCTTAGGAGTGTATCGAAAATAAGCTATCCACAAACTTTCTTTCAAATTATGTTGAAAACCGATATTTTATTCATACAAAAAAATTGATCCTTTATTGTACGAGGTTAAACTTGAACATAATGAAGCCCGGATGAAATTTAAGTTATTCCTTCACGAATTTTCGAACTTTGGATCGAATGCTCTTCATAAGTTCCGGACAAGTGTTGCATCGCATCTTTTGGACGCTTGAGCCCAAATTTTTTTGAACTTCTGCATGTTCCCAGCTGCCTTACCAGTCTGAGGGCAATTTGGTGGATTGATATTTTTCTCAACGAAATCTATACCCTTTTCCGCAAGCCAATTGAGAGTGGTTTTGGCATAGTGAGCCGACGCTAAATCCGGCCAAAACAGTGGAGGTGTACTATGCTTCTTATATAAAGGCAACAATCTCTTCTGGAGACACTCAGATCGATAGATTTCCGCATTTATAGTTCCGGTAGTGTAAAAAATGGTTGACTTCAAACCACAGGAACATATTGCTTGCCATACCAGTACCTTTCGACCGAATTTCTCCACTTGAATCGACCTGTCCGCATCGCTCACATCCTCCCCCAACGACGGCAGTAAAGTATTGTGGACCTGGAAGGGTTTTTGAGTCCTCCTTTACATAAGTCTCATCGTCCATCAAAACGCATGCATCCGGACGCTGCAAAAGACGCGAATACAATTTCCGGGCCCTTGTTGCTGCTCGCTTCTTCTGTTCTGCACTTTGTTTCGAGATTTTCTGCTTCTTGTAGGTCTTCAGGTGGTTTCGCCTCTTGATACGCTGGATCATTCCGACACTCGTTCCTGCTTTTTTGGCCAAATCACGTATTGACATTGATTTGTTCTTCATGATTAGAGATACCACTTTCTGCTCCAGTTTCGGGTTGGAAGAACCGGGTTTTCTGCCTCTTCCTGGTAGCTCATCCAAAGAATAGTGTTCCCCAAACTTATTAATGATGGTTTTAACACTCGCATGATGAATTCCAAACCGCTTCGCCATATTTTCGCATAGTAATACCCTTCTCACTTAGCCATGTGTCCAGAACATTAATTTTTACTTCCTTTTCAATACGCGACATTTTGAAAACGCAGAATTTGAACCGCACAAACAAGTAAACAAAAGAAAACTGACAGTCAAATGCACAGCATGCAGTGTTCAGAGCATAAAAAACCATCACAAATACATGCGTACAACGCAAATGTATGTGGATAGCTTATATTCGATACACTCCTTAAGGGGCTTCTGAAGGAACCTACAGCACCCAGCTCTAAGTTATTAGAAGAGCAGCGTGAATGTAGAGAAGATCAGAAGTCCAGTAACGTGGAACACTGAGGGTGGCTGTGAAGAGAGCATGTCATGTTCGTTGGCTACACCATATCGGTATACTTATCGATGGGAATACATATCGCTCTAGCATCCAAAGGAAGTGAAATCGGAGGAAGATATGAAGAAAAATTGGATTGCCACGCAAAAATGTGCCTTAAATGGAAATTATTGGCTTTCCAGCAACAATTGCACCGAAATTAAATGGAAATTAGCTCACAAATGTAAACTCATTTAGCTTTTCCGAATGTTTCGTGATTACACCTGCGTTCCGGAACGATCTAGGCTATTGTGCTGTTGAAATATGTTCCGCTGTGTTGAAACAAATTGAGAAATGGAAAAATGGTACTTCGCATTTATTTCATATTTGTCATGTGCTTGAAAATCGAAAAAATAAACTTCTACGAATAGATAGCTGATAGCAGGAACCGTTTTTATTCTAAAACTAAAACCATTTGGTAGCTACCTATAAATGCAGCGACAAAGCAGTTGGCAGGGGCGGCTCTGGCGGTGTGCATAGTTCATGCCCTTTCATGGTAAAGAACGAGTTCAGTCTAACCTGACAGACAAAATCACAAATGATTCAAGATTGTTAAAGTGATTATTAAGAAAAAAAATGGAAGTTGTTCGTTCGAAATTGGTCCACTCCACGCACACAATTTTTCAACAAAGTGAACCGAATAAAAAGGGACATATAGTGTTTAACCCTGTGTGGCAAATTTCGGATCGGGCCACAGTTATGAACAGGGAACAAATTTAACGAAAAGCTTTTATCACAAATGAC
The DNA here is from genome assembly GCA_024533555.2 of Aedes koreicus. Lineage (NCBI taxonomy): Eukaryota > Metazoa > Arthropoda > Insecta > Diptera > Culicidae > Aedes > Aedes koreicus. The sequence continues at coordinate 26,486 of JAHHFK020005430.1, forward strand.
CAATAAATCACAGTATCGCTTCTTGTGTGTATGTGTGGTAGAAGCAATGGATGTTCAGACATGGGTCGGTGGCACAGGTGATCGGACATGGGCAACAAACGGAGGGACAAAAAAACCGAACCTTTTGCTTTTTACCGTTTTCACCTTTTGTGAACGATGGAGCATGGTTCGTTGTTACTAGTGTTAATTCTACTGGTAAAATTGCTATCCTTTTCGAACCAAATGCCAGCATTATAGGATAAAGGTTTCGTGACCGAAAACCATAGTGGCTAATGATTTCGAATAATCGTGACAGATAGATGTTAAGAATGTGAAATAAAGGAAAGATTTTCTCTGCCAGCCGAAGCGATTTTTAACGAGAATGTTTTTGTAAATCGACTATGCTGCGAAAATGATGGAAGACTTCTAGGTTAGAGATCTGATTCTCTACATGACAATCACACCAACGTCACAAGCTTACGAATTAAATACGAGATAATTGGTGTGCCATCGACTCGAATATTCAGCTCACCACAAAAGTCCAATTTGTTCTTCCAGATTTTGAGCACAATTAACATTCCTCACATCCTGAGCAAGATAAGCTTGGCCTCGGTTGTATCCCGCTGTGTAGTATGTGGTCATTGTGCTGTATCTTGCCACCCTCAATGAGAAGCTCACATAAAAGCACTAGTCGGTTTTATTTCGCTTTTAGACTCGGTAAAGTTATATTTATGTTTAGCTTTTCTTTTCTTTTCCCTGTTTTGTGGAAGTAAAAAAGAAAACATGATACCTAGTGTTCGTTATTTGTACATTTTCGGTTATCTATAATGTTTCTTTTTCCTCTCGATTTGCAGAAGAACAACAAATGGCCGTGGGATTTCCCTGATGATTCTTCTTCTTCTTGGATGAAAGTGGCTGACTGTTGCGGGGGTGCGAGTGGTATGTATTCGGTTGAAGATCATGGCGCAACACACATGCCGACTCTGCCACAGACCCATCAGCGTTCGACGCGTGTAAAAGCATCCACCACTGTGGGAACAGGAAACGAAAGCAAAAAACAACTCCCGCATAGCCCAGGATAGCTTTTTTTGGGAAATTTCATACACTCCAAGCGTACGCGAGCCAGGGAGGGATTTTCGTTTTGAGGGGAAATAAGAGTAGGTAGATAATAATGTTATACTCAATAAGGGTAATGTATCTTTTATCGTCTGGGAAAACAGCAGCTGCTACATCCTAAACTAATGGATACCTATTGAATTGTAATATGGGATGCTTGGAATTGAAGTTCGGGCGTAACACGTACTAAGTGCGCAGAGTACTGCTTTTATACCAATATATTCAACTGACCGCCAGCGAACATCGGCTGAACTCTGCCGAAGTTGTTTAACAGGGAAAAGGTTTTTTTTTAGCATGCAACGAATATAGCAAACTGAGCCAATGCATGGTAACGTGAGTTTTGACGTGAACTGCCCTTTTTGTTTCCTGTTTGTTTTGTACTTATCAGAACTCAACCTAACTTGAATATAAAAGTAGTGTCATTTAAGTGGTGGAAAATGTATTCAAAACTAGCTCTTTCAGGATGTATCGAAAGAAATGTGAATATTCAAACAAATATCTGTTCTAAAGAAAAAATCAATCAACTGTTTCGACTGATGTATTGAAAACATCTACCAAAAATTAGTCGAACATAAGTTTGTTATATTATATAACTGGAACAGCTGGTACAATTTGTATTTTTTACGTCTTAAACAATCGTTTAGACATAACCGTCATATATTTTTGAATAGGTGCAAAGAAGTGCGAAACAAATATTCGCTATTTTTGGCACGTATTTGACCTCTTGTACCTTATAGCATTCCAGGACGAATTTTGCAAAGTAACATAGACCAAAACAGAGCTGAAAAATCAAATATTATATGCATGTAGTAGTGAGATCCATTGCCTTGCTAACACACACTAATAACAGCTTTCTAGCGTTGTTTACTTGTCGTAGAAGACTTATCGCCATATTTCCTGCTTCCGTTGCGTTGCAAACGTTTAGACGCAGTCACCTTTATCGCGATTTTCTTTGAAAGCTCTTAAGTTTGCTCAATAGTTTATGCTGTTTCTGCACCTCAGTAAGTATTTTCGTTGTGTACTGTGTAGTATTTCGCAATAAAGTTAATTTGTCTAGGTATGGGAAAGGCAAAACCCTCGAACGATGTGAAGAAATGCCAATCCGAGTTCTGGCGGATACCGGTCTCAGTAATCGTGGGATTACCCGGAAAATCAATAGATCAGAAAAGGCTGTTCGGAATTATCGAAAAAATCCGCAGAAGTATGGGATTAAGAAGCGAACAAAGGGGAATTCGAAACTAACAGCTCGGCAAAAAGCACAAATCCGAGAGGAAGCTACCAAAAACCACTTGAGTTGTCGCCAGATTATTGCCAAACTCGATCTTCCAGTGCACAAAAGAACCGTTAGCCGCGTTCTGAATGTGTGTCCGAACATCAAATGGACAAAACCAAAGCTAAACTCAGACTTACGCCAAAGCACAAAGCAAACCGACTACAATTCACACAGAATCATATGTCCTAGACTGACCAATGGCGCCAGGTCATATTTTCTGATGAGAAAAAGTTTAACCTCGACGGCCCAGACTGCTACAGTCATTATTGGCACGATTTGAGGGATAATGGAGTAACCCGATCCAAGAGAAATTGAAGGCATGCATCAAGGAGTGCTGGGAACAAATCGAACAAGAAACTATCAAGGAGCTAGTTTCTTCGATGCCCAAGAGAATCTTTGAAGTCATCAAGAACAAAGAAGTATCTACCAAGTACTGAATCAACAATAATTTGCAAACGCTTGGATTTTACTGAAGAGGACTTGAAGTGCGACTAAACGAATGCAACCCTTTATTACTATAATTTTATGATTTTAACTACATAAGAGGAACTATTTTTGAAGAAATCATGTTACTTTTTATAGCTCGGAGAAATAAATAAAATGATTGAAAAATGAAACGATTTAACATTCATTTGATTTAAAAACCAAGAAAACCCCTGGTGCGGCTAAACGAATGCATCGCACTACATAACCTGCCAAATCAAATCATTCTTGGAGAATTTAGACACCTTCTTTGGTCGGAAATACTCGGCAACGGCATTTCTTTGAATTTCGGTATAAATAGCCAGAACTGTTGAAAGTCTTCTAGCACATATGTTTCGTCGGTGTCGGTGTAAGATTTTTTTTTTGCAAAAACTTGGTGTGAAGCTTCTTAAAATGTGGCCCAGTTAGAATTGGAACATAGACTATTGCGCATATTTCGTATTTTTGCGCATAAAATAGTATTCCGTTTTAAAATCATCTCGATTTCGAAGAAATTTGCGGACTTTTCCCAGAATACGTTTCATTAACCGGCACATTATTCTCATCCATCGTTTTGGCAATCTTATTCCACTTGGTTCTCAATTCATTGATGCTTTTGACGACACTGCCATTCATCTTCTGCTTCCTCTTCATAATAGCCCAAAATCTCTTAATCGGTCTGAGCTGGGGACAGTTTGTTGGGTTGAGTTCTTTCGGTATAAACTGAATCTCGTTGGTTTCATACCACTGTAGCACTGTTTTACTGTAATGACAGATTGCAAGATCTGGCCAAAACATGACAGGTTCATTGTGGGATCTGATGAATGGCAATATTCGCTTTTGGAGACATTCCGTTCTGTACAGCTCTGAATTAAATGTCTTATCAGTGATGAAAACCTTGGTCTTCCTACCGCAGCTACAGATGCCTTGCCAAATCATGTATTCACGTGCAAATTTATCTGCAAACACAAACTTGAATTTGGCAGGAACATCTCCCCGAGCCGTAGCCAAGTAAAATTTTTGTCCCGGTAGCTGTTCGAAATCGGCCTTTACATAGGTTTCATCATCCATGAAGAGACAGCCATTGAATTTTGTCAACACCTGATCATACAGTTTTCTGGCACGGATTCTGACCACATTGTTCTGCTTTTAATCCCTATTTGGTTATCTACAGGCACGATATGACTTGAAGCCTTCCCGGAGACGAATCCGTTGCACGGTAATGCGTGGGGCGCGAAACTTTTTGACCAAATCGCGGTCTGAGTTGTTGGGGTTTGCCTTAATGTTCTTGATGACTTTGTTCCGAAGTTGACGGTTAGTACCCTCCCGACGCTTGCTTTGAGGTCTGCGATCCGTCGACAAAGTTTCTCTGTACCTTTTCAAAACACGCCACACGGTATTTCGGGGAAAACCCAACACCTTAGCTAGTTTTGGCCCAGACCACGAAGGGTTTTCCAAACTACTGCACACAATTATTTTTCTTCTTACTTCTTCCATTTTGTATTTCTCTGAAACACGTTCGAACTGCACCGCGAAAAAAAACTTCTGATATTGTTATGGTTATAGGGAACACATAAGATCTCATAGTTTACAAATCCGACCACTAGGGTCACTGTAAGAATCAAAAATGTTTGTTTCAATACTAAATGGGCCACACCTTAGCATGACTTTTTGCTGTGCAATTTTGCTAGTCATGACGGTTGGCCATCTTTTTCACTTTGTACGCCTTCATTCCATGCCCCTGCCCACCGTTACCGACTATCGCTACTGCTTCATTCGACTGACATCTGAAAGAAACGTCATTAAGGATGATAGGGGAAATTGAAATATATATGGGGGCGACCCCGGCGTAGTGGTTAGCATCCATACCTCTCACGCCAAAGTCACGAGTTCGAATCTCACCCCCGGACAAGTTACGAAAATACCCAAAGGAGGTATTTGAGTGACTACGACGGGAGATGAACCAGCCCGAGGCTGAAAATCTCGATAATCAAGCAACAAAAAAAAAAATATATATATATATATATATATATATATATATATATATATATATATATATATATATATATATATTGTTAACACATAAAACAATAGCCATTTAGGCACGCAATGAAATATTTTGACTAAAATTTATGTACTTTAAATTCTTTATTCTCCAATTTGCTAATTTTTGCTAAAATTTTAAAGCTGTTGTGTTTAATTTGTTGCGAAACTAAAAGTTTACAGTAACTAGTATTTCTAAGAAAACAAAAGTATATCCTCATTTAAATCACTTTCACAAAGGCACATTCACAATAGCTATACCCTGTTACTAGTAAGACGGACAATTAGCGTAGAAGACAATAAATGGAAGTAACATAAAACCACAAATAAAATTAAATAAAACAAACATTTCAGCTTAAAGCCTACTCGAGCAAAAATCGGGTTTGTTATTAAGAGTCCGAAAAATCGTAACAAAGACTTTAAGATTTATTTGGCATCGATTTTGTGTTGAATACATGTCAACTACGGACTCAATTGTGCTACGTGGAGGCGCTCACCTCAATCAATGCATTGTGTGCAATCAACCGAACCATGCCGATCGTAAGATGGCCCAGTGCGATGGATGCGATCGCTGGTATCACTTCATGTGCATCGGTGTTAACGACAGGGTCACATCTCTTTGAGTGCAGCACGCGATGCCACGAGACAGCACATTAAATTTCGAGAGTCTGTAGTCCCATGTACTCTTGTTTTGCCGTGCGCTCAAAGCCGCACAACTCATTTCGAATTTGCTCTCATCTCTTTGGGCATTAACAATTGCACTCTCCCTTGTCGTCTCTGTGCAAGCACAAGTGCGAAAAACAAACACGGTGGCACTCTAGATTTTACCTGCACAAATTTGTGTTGACTTCACATGTTTTCATAATGTTTTGTGCAATAAACTACAGGGCCCAATTATGTACGTAGAATCGAGCATTTTATTAGACAACCGACAAACTGATAATTTTATGTACCGTCCATGAGTAACAATGAACATAATCATCCATGAGTAATGTAACGATATGCGAAGCAGGGTCTGGCTGAGCAAAACTGTGTATAAATAAGTCTTAGAGTTTCCATACAAAAACCTTTTGAAGTGCTAAGAAGTATTTCGTAATCAAACGGCTCGACTAGTTTGTGAATTAAGATTTTAATAAAATTTGCCTTTTTGTTACTAGAATCAATTTTTTTTTCATTTTGATACCATTAACCAAAGCATGAGCCAAAGCACAGTGCATTACTCTTTATCTCTGAAAGAGATTTCAAACGCTTGTCAATTATGCACTGCTGTGTGTATTTCGACAATCCCTGGTTAACGATAGCATTGAAGAAGCGGACAGAAGTTTTAGGCCAGGCGCCCACTGATGTGGCGGAGGTGCGGCATCTGCTAGAATGTCAAAACACCTTTTCGACGTTCACCTCACGTCACAAAACTTTGCACTTGATATTTTGACATGATATGTGATACCACACCTCCGCCACATCAGTGGGCGTCTCGACATAGATGTGCAGCATGCGTTGATACCGATCCTCCAGGTTCTATAGTATCGACATCAGCTAGTGTTCGCGAAGCACGGATACAGCTAAAGGGTGGAACGGTCAAAAATTGGTCAAACATAATTAAATGCACACTGATTATTATTTTTTTTATATAAATGATCAATCTATATTTGAATCCTGGAGAGTGTGAGCTGTTTAGTGGAATACCTGTAACTAGAATTCCATTTAATTCCAACTACCTTTATTGCTTATCTTGACAGATACGCGTATTTCGTCTACAATGTGCAGACTTCTTCAGTGTCGTGTACAAATACTACTACTAATCTATGTTTCTTTTTGAAGTTTTGCGTCTACAAAACACAGGAAAATTATTTGATTAAGCTTCCGATTTTCCAAATGCGAACTGTCGGGCTTTACGTTTAACACCTTCCATCAAGTTTTGTACCACTGTTATATCCACCTTATTTGATGTTTCAAATAAGTTTTTTTTTCATAGAAAATTATGAAAAAAAATCATAATTTTATTTAGGGAATCGTTTATTGAGCCTTTCTTGATTACATTACTCAATATGTCCACCATTTTTGTCGATTACCTTCTCCAAACGGGGACGGAATCGAGAACATACCTTCTCAATGTATGAGTCAGTCATCGAGTTCCATGCCTCGGTAATGGAGGCTTTCAGGGCGCCAACACTGGGGTGAGAACGTTCACAGGCCCATATTGAGTAATCCAAAGGATTCAAGTCCGGGCTGCTAGGAGGCCAAATGTCCTTTGGACAAAATTCCATGTTTTCCTTCAGCCACGCTTGAGTCCTTTTTGAGGTATGACACGGTGCTCCGTCCTGTTGGAAAATGACGTGTTGGTGTGCTCCAAAGTTGGCTTTCATCCATGGCAGAACGTGGTCCTTTAAAATGTTCATGTAAACCTCGATGTTAACTTTTAATCCAGCTTTGATAAATACTGGAGGCATTTTCAAGTCATTGGACGCAACTGCCCCGAAAACCATGACACCGGACGGATGTTTGGTTGTAAACATGAATCTCACGTTCTCTGGAACATCCTCAATCTTCTTCGGTGAAATAAACCTGTCTGTACGTGTGTTAGATACGGGATCGATGGTGAACATTTTCACATCGGAGAATACGATGATGGTATGCTTCCTTTCTAATGCTGACACCAAACGTTTCGAGCGCTCCAGCCTTAGTTGTTTGGTTCGGTCCATAACAAGGTGGCGCTTTACTTTTGCCTTGGACGAACATTTCAAGACATTTTTGACCAACCGTTGCATGGTAGTTTTTGAAATATCGGCTTCCTTAGCCAATTTCCGGATCGATCTGTTAAGATTTCACCTCACTTTGTCTCTCACTGATCTGATGACCTTCGGTGTGCGAACGAACCGTAGACGTGGTCCATCAAGGAGTGAACATTGGATACGGTAAACGGTAGCCAGGTGGCATCCCACAATCTTTGCAATTTGTTTTGCGGGCTTTTGGGCGAGCAGCAAACTAGTCACAACCTCCTTTGCGTAAATTTTTCTCAACTTTGTTACTCGCGAACCACTGTTTTGTTTACATCGTCTCAGAGTATAGAGTCGGATGATTACACACACACGCATTAAAACAGTAAAAATAATGTTAAAAGCTACCCAAAAATAAGTATTGAAAACTTTCGCATTTGTTATGGGACAGACTGTATTGGGGGTATACCATTTCTGAGCAATTTTTCCGTAGTGGCAAGAAGCGAGGTCTGGCCAAAATAGCACGGAGCAACTATGTTTCTTCAAGAAAGGTAATAAGAGTTTTTTCAAGCGTTCCTTTACATAAATATCTTGCTTGACAGGTGCAAATCGCCTGCCACGAAAACGACAGGTGTATTTTTCCAGGAACTTTGACCTTTTTTCAGGTTAAACTTATCTTGAACCTTTCTTTTTCCGGTAGTTTAATACCCTCTTGACCTTGGAGCTGCTTGAAATCAGCCTTGACGAATGTTTCATCGTCCATTACGACGCAATAAAACTTGGTCAACAAACTCGTTTATACAACTTACGCTCTCTTCCTTTGGCTGTTGGGTTTTGCTTACCATCTCGATTTGGTGTCACTCTAACCTATATGTTGACAGTGCGGCTCGTTTCTTTGCTCTTAGCACTGTTGTGTGGGACTTTTCCAATTTGTTTCCGATATCTCTGATGGAAAGATTGGAATTGCGTTTGAAAATGCTGGCCACTATTTTTCCGGTCGCTGTGGCTTCCTGGTTTCGGTTTCCCGGTTTCCGAACACTTTTATAACATTCTTCACGGTTGATTTGGCAATATAAAATGGTTTTACCGAGTCAGCGTAAGAATAATATGGATTTTTCTTATGCGCGTGCAAAATTTTGATACGCTGACATTTTGACAACTGAATAGAAAATGGCAAAAACAAAATAGATTCAACATTCCTTACGCATACAAAATGAGGGGTGTTCAAGTTTTTTTTAAATGCACGATTAAAAAAATACGTCATATATGAGTCGACCAAGTTTTGACCGTTACAACCTTTAGAAGTTCAGCGTCTAGCGGAGGAGAAGCAGATAGAGAACTTTTAACCAAGGGCCCTTAAATTAGACGATAAACTGATGTGTGGTAAATCGGCATGCGTAATTAGGGATGATGAATCCTACGTGAAATTATAAGCCGCTTCTGGGTGACCAGTTCTACACGTGCTGGTCAAACTATTGACGATGCCGATATGTAAATTTGTACGAAAAATTCGGTTAAAAAAAGTGGTTCGGCAAGCAACCTGTGCGTGTGTAACGTTTGCATTAAACAAATGGACTTTTTGCGGATGGTGATAAAAAAAAGCTAAGACAGATAATTGCTTTTGTTAAATTTCCCATGGAAGGTAATTATTTAAGCATACTTGCAAAAAAATTCTACGCCCTTGCGAGCGGCCTGCCGGTAGTTAACTGGAACATTCGCCATGGCGGACGAAAACATGTATGAAGGCATGTTTTCGAGTTCTTTCTTCGTTTTATTTATCAATTCCTCCTCAGTTTTCGCGACAAAATTGTTGGAGTAGATCTTACGCTTCAGGTTGGCTCAGAAATTCTCGATGGGACGCAGCTGGTGGACGTTGGGCGGGTTCGCCGACTTGGGTACCACATCGATATTCAGCCGCTCCATCTCCTCCAACGATCGCTTCGAGTAGTGCGCCGACGTTAGATCCGGCCAGAACACCGCGTCTTCGCCCTTATGGTATTTCTTGATGAACGACGCAACTTCTGGCAGGCATTTCGTACTATAAATTTCCCCGTTCACGGCCAGTCCGGTGCGAAAGAAGAGCGGCTTTGACATCCCCTTCTCGCTGATTGTCAGCCACAGCAGCACCTTCTTGGGGAACTTGGTATGTGAAATGAACTTCACCTCGAAGCGCCCTGCCAGTCGTGTCCATCCAGGGTGAGATAGGTCTCGTCGTCCATCACCACCGCCACGTCGTGATTCGCCGGGAAAATCGAGTTGACCATCTTATTTAGCCGCTGCCACTGCGTCATTGCCTGCAGCTCCGAAACCAGTGGACGAGACTTCCGCTTCCTGACATTTATGTCAGGTACTTTTTCACTGTTTGGCCGGTTGAACCGACCTCCCGGCCAAGCGCACGCAGCGATGTAGCCACTTTTCCCTCGGTCTTCCTCTTCAGCATCCTTTGGAGCTTCTTGTCGCTCAGGGTCGTCGGCCGTGCGGAACCGGGCTTTCTTTCGATGCTCTGATTGTTTTCTAATAGTGCGAAGATGTTGTAGATGCCGGAACGGGCGTATCCGGCGTCCACAAAGTGCCGCACGATGTCCGTTTTCGACGCGGTGGGGTGCCGTTCTTTGAACGCGCACACTTCTGAACTGAGTTGCTTCACTGTTTTGCCATTACGGTTAGAGTTCGACCGATAGAGCTGTCAAATTTTGTCTGATGAATCATGGGTTAGTATGATTTATGCTGCATGGGTAGTTTCGTCGTGCGGGTGAAGGTAAACCCATGAAAAAATCGGCAATTTTTGTCCATTTTTTTAAATGCAAACGTTAATGCTTTCAAACCTGTCTGTAACAACCAATACAATGGCTGTTGATGTTTACGTTCGAAAATGCTTGGAGTGGTACCTGGTCCCCATGATCTGGAAACATAATAATCCGGATTTGGCATCAGCGCTTTACGCGAAGGACACGCAGTTTGATATAAAGCCAACGGAGTCAAATTCGTACCCAAGAAGATGCATCCTCTAAACTATCCCGAGTTTGGCGGCCATTTCTTTCCTTGTGTTGGGCCGGGAGGTCGGTGTGACCGGCCAAACGGTCAATAAGTATTTGGCCAAAATGGATATCCACATGCGGAAGCGTCTGTCCAAGCCAGCCGTGTCGAAGAACCAAGCGGAAATATAGAAACAACGGCTGAAGATTCTGGTCAAAGAGATCTCCCAGGCGAAGCGGAACGTGGTGGTCGTTATGGACGACGAGACGTACCTCACGTTGGACGGCAACGACTGGCAAGGCAAAGGCTACTTCATTTCCCCAACAAAAGAAATTAGAAGCGATATGAAGTACATAGCGCACACGAAGTTCCCTAAGAAGGTGTTGCTGTGGCTCACAATCTGTGAAAAGAGGATGTCAAGTCCCGGCTTCTTTTTGTCGCGGCTGGCAGTGAACGGTGAGATCTACAGTACGAAATACCTCCCAGAAGCGGCAACTTCATTGAAAAGTACCACAAGGTTGACGACGGTGGTGTTTTGGCTGGATTTAGCGTCGGCCCACTACTCGAAGCGGTCACTGGAGGAAATGATGCGGTTGGGCGGTGGTACTAAAGCATGCCACCCTTCCAACGTGTCCCAGCTCCGCCCAATCGAGAAGTTCTGAAACTTTGAACAGGAGAGTATATTCAGATAATTTCAAAGAATGATTTCATCAAAAAGGTGACCAAGGAACTGAAGAATATGCCTACAAGCTTCTTTTTTTCACCATACTGCCGCAAGGCGCGTGGCAGGGAGTAGAAGTATTTTGTGATGTTTTTAATTTCTTAATGAATAAAATAGAATTTGGTTTGTTAAAATATCTTTTTTTTGTAGCCGGCGTCGGTGGCGTAGTGGTAAGCGTGACTGCTACTTGGCACCCCAGTGGGTCTGGGTTTCATTCCCAGTCGACGTCAGTGGCTCTTCTGAGGCGAAAAAATCTAGTCACGCCTTCCTTCGGAAGGGAAGTAAAACCGTTGGTCCCGGCTCATATTCATGAGTCGATAGGTAGGGTCCAGGTGGTGGAGTCGCCTTCCTGGCGTCGGTGATTGTCACCATGTGAGAAAATAGGCCGACGGAAAAAAAAATATCTTTTTCCGTTCTATTATACCATCCATCCTAAAATAATCGCTTCTTTTTCCGTTCTATTATACCATCCATCCAAAAAAAGTTTTTTTTGGAAACGTTTTAAGAGGTGCATGGTCACGAAGCGTTTGACGTTTTCGCTTGGATAGTAGTACAACCTTTCGGTAGAACTCGTTCAAGAAAAGCAAAAAAGGTTGAAACTCACCATAGTAAGGGAAAGATTCAAATAACAGGTAACATTAGCTTGTGACATTTCCATTAAACAACTAAGGATGCATAGGAAATGTTACCTCAGAAAATGCAATGCTCCGTTTGAGACTCATCAGCTATGGATAAAGAAAACCGGTCGAAGCGTGATATTTGACGTACATAAATCAATCATTGTATATAAACATACTTATGTGTAATCAATGCTCTGAGAATATATCCTAATCCAATCTAATCAAATTCTGATGCCCCGAATCGAAAACTGCATAGTTACCTCTCAAACCAGAAATTTTTACTATCCACCCTGGTGATGACGAGAATTCGAAAACATATAACATCGTTAGTTCACACCATTGTTTCTGGCTCGGAATGGTGTCGTTCTCTCGTTTGTTGACGACTCGAATAGCAGAAGCAGCTTGTCCCATAGCAGATTCCCATTCCGTTTACACTATTGCTACCGATGATCCTAGGCAAACATGCGAAACGAAGCTCACCGGCACTGGATGGGCAGGAAGCAGCAAAAATGAAAATTGCTCTCAGACGCAATAAATTATTTATAGATCTGCATTAAATATGTATATGATTACAGGTAACGGCAGCCGGTAGTAGCACACAAATGAACGGTAAAGATGAATTTATGGGTTTTAGCTATTTTGTGTATCGCATATAGCCCATCATCATCGTCGATTTTGCCCATACAGCACAGTACATTGCCTGGCACGCAAAACCATAATCCCTGGCCTCGTCTTCTGCCTCTGATGATGGTGATGGTGTGTTTGCTTTGTTTGCTATGGCAGCTAGATTTTCGGAACACTGGAACAAGTCGTTCCGGATGCTGGCATCAGATGAAACTAAAGAGTTTATGCCCACTATTGAGAAGTGTATCCCGTGTAGTTATATTGATCCGGCTAGTCCACATCCCGGCTGAAGTTGTTGACCATGGTCGGTGCAGTTCAGCATCACCTAGTAATGCTTATAGAGTACAAAAGAACTTATTAGATATCTATAGATTACCATATGACCGAGTCATATACCTAAAGTCTACCGATTGGTATAAACAATGCTTCCTTCCTCATGCATACTCAATCATGCCAATCATTTGCCGGTGGACTAGTTACACGCACTTGACTCCTAAATAGGTAGTCAGATTCTAAGGACAAGTGTTCTTCTATGAAAGATAATTGCATGCTATTGAATAGGGATGAATTCATTGCTTACTGCTCCTGAAATAGGTGCGTAGAACGTGAAATGAGTAGTACTTCAATTTTAAAAATTTATCAATGACATGTTTATGCTAACGAAATTTGACATTTCATCGCTTGATAAATTACTCCCTCTAGTCTAGTTCTAGTACAGAATATTTCCCAACTTCACCTGCATCTTGCCATACAGGCGTTTGTCACACGTTCGGTAAACTAATTGATTAAGTGTAGTTTTTGACTAATCGTACTTTTTGGTATTGTAAACTATCCTTATCTGGCGCTCCATCCTCGCATATGAGAGCCAATATATTCCAACTGAATTGGAATAAGAGTTCAAAACACAACTCTTGTACAGAACAAGCTTTTTCATTCTATTTTAGGTTTCGTAAGCATTTGTGTATCCGTATCATCCGGATCATTTGTTGCTCTTGTAGCCCAGAAACAAGAAGTGCTGGCTAATATTTATCAGAAACTATGTAAAACACAAATGAAAGCCAACTGGTGCGTACAATCCCACTGGTGCGTTTTGTACATTTCTGCACCACACACCTATCCAAACAAATCCGCACTTACTCCTCCCTCATATATGCATATCCAGATGTGATGCTGATTGCATTAGTTTTAATGATGGTTCTTAAGCTGGGGCATCCGAGATCAGTACGGACAGCTAGATCAGATTCTCCCCCATATTCATTGGATGCACTAAGCGTTGTGCCAAAGGTGTCGATAGCAGTCTCTGATGGATGACCAACGTTCAAAGTGGCTACTGCTGTTCCCAGCAGATCCAGTGTCCCGGTAATCCGATATTGATGGGCGGAAAACAATGTGTTGAGGATGAGTCAGTCAGAACCTTGCTTCTACGGGCAAAGTCCTATGAACCAACTATCATTGGGAAGTGTGAAGGATGAGAATGACAGTAAATTATTCGTCGTTGTCACATCTTCTACGACCGATTTGCACTTTTACCGTCTGCGTGCTCTATAAAAGAGTGGGTGTCTTCTTCAGAAATCGGGGGCAAAGCTGTGTGAACGACGTGTTTGACACTCGCACCTGCATTACGTGGCGAAGGTGTGCAGGATAATCGAAATTTACACCATCAATCGGAACTCATTTCAGTTTATGACGGATTGGAATTGACTTTGTGTTTTTACGACTTCAATTTGCAGTTTTGATTAGTGAAACTTTTTCTCTATGAACACTCTCGTTGCCTCGGTGCATTGCGGCTGCGTTGAAAAGAGATGTAGTGGAAATTTCGCATTCCTCGCGCTAGCAGTGTTCGACGATTTTCGATTAGATTCGTTTGTGCGTCAAATGGGTGTCTATCGTCAGGTAAATTTTAAATGCGCGTGGATGATGTTTCTCTCTCTCTCTCTCTCTCTCTCTCTCTTTTCATTTAGATGATTTTTTTTTACAGCAGTTGTTTTTTGTTCGACGTAGAACTACGTCTATGCTTACTATACTGGGGTGCAATTGAGGCATTCCAAGCATCTTCAGGAATCGATCCTGATCGACTATTAACAATTTAGCTAAAACATGGCAGTCTTTCTTTCTTTAAAAGATGTCACTATGCCATAGTAGTTCCTCATTTGGATTACGATTAAGTTTCCAAATGGGCCCTGCATAGGATAGCATAGCATAGCATTTTCCGACCATACACTCTCCTGGATTGGCTGTTATAGAGACGATGGAAGCGCCAGAAGAGCTGCTTTGGGTGTGACAGGCTCTTCATCCATCGTTTTCTTTACTCTTTGCTATTGAAGCTGGGAATGGATAAAAGCATGGTACATAGTTTCTAAAGCCTTCAGTATATATGATATGATGTATGATATAGGCTTCGACCCATTGTAGCACGGAAGCTAAGTCCTACAGCAATGGGCTCTCCTCTCTGTTAGACTTGATCAAGCTTTAATAACCACTGATTATCCTCTTCATGCCATTGCATGAAGGACCAAAACCGGGTTGGGTGGATCGATAGGCAACATCACTTATACGTTTCCAAAGGCATATAAAGAATCTCCTTCCAACAACAAGATTGAACAATTGATCAAAAGAGCGAGCTATCTAGCATGAGGATGCTCCAATGGGCGGGGAGAAGAGCCCACCCTCTATTCACAAACTGTTAGCAATGGGGAGTTGGCATTCCCACTCTTCCCGTTCAGAGTGCCTTAATCGGGTGCCCTGATGGTCCCTACCATTTCCCTGTATTAACATATAATAAAGTTTATATTTAGATAAGAGAAATGTACTCCAGCATCCTTATCTATAATATATATTCTTCAATTTGTTGATCCTGAATTGACCGAAATGTTGTATAGCGCTTTCTGAACAGTCCTGGTTTAGTTTTAAAAGGCCGTAACAAGAAATCAGATATGTATTAACACATTTGCATCCATTTAAATATGCTAAACGAAATTACATTTACATATATATCTTCTTCTCTGTATATATAAAAATTAATGTTTGTTTGTTAGTAACGTTAAAACTCGAGAACGGCAGAACCAATCTTGACGGTGTGTTGGGATGATTTGTTCCTGTTCGCCTAACAAAGGTTTATAAAAAAGAAAAGTTGGAAAATTCCCAAGAAAAAGACGGAAAATTTGAAAATTCGAAAAACGACATTTTTCCATATAAAAAAATAAATTGAATTCTCAATTTTGGCATACGAATGTTATCCTACTAACATGGCACATTCGGCAATGAAGGTTCCGTTAAACATTCAAATCAATGAAACACCTGTTTAGCTATGGTAAAATTGTAAACTGTTGTATGGGTGCACAATGGCTCACAAACAGTATCTAGAAACACTTGACAGAACATTGAAAGATCTGCGGAATAATAATCGTCGCTTTGGTGGCGTAATGATACTTTTATCAGGCGACATTAGACAAACACTTCCCCTTATTCCGGGATCAACAGGTGCGGATGAATTGAACGCATGTCTCAAGTCATCGTATTTGTGGTGATATGCGAAAACCATACGATTGATTATGAATATGCGAGTGTTCCTGCAACACGATAGAACCGCAAAAGTTTCTCTACAGAACTGCTAAGAATTGAAAATGGACAAATTCCGGTTGATACTTCCATTGGTTTGATATCAATTCCACCTGCCATTTGCCAATTCTCTTCAACGATAGATGAACTCATCACGAATGTTTGTCCGAACATTGGCCAAAATTATTGTAATAACGATTGGTTGAGTGCACGCGCAGTTTTAACTGCCAAAAATACCGATGTTAATGACTTAAACTGGACGAGTCAAAATCAAATTCCGGGAGATTTGCGCTCATGTTGAAAATGAAGACGAAGCCGTGAATTATCCAGTGGAATTTCTAAATTCTTTGGATTTGCCTGTCATGCCGCCGCATCATTTGCGTCTCAAAGTTGGATCTGTCATTATTATGCTTCGCAATCTTCATGCGCCGAAACTGTGTAATCGAACCCCACTGATTGTGACGCAGCTATCGAACAATGTGAGCGTAGCAAGAATTTAGAAAAGAACTTACAAGTTGGCTGAATGTTTAATTCTGCGATTTTCCTTGAGTTCCAACGATTTGCCATTTCAGTTCAAACGTATTCAGTTTCCAGTGAAACTTGCATTTGCGATGACGATCAACAAGTCACAAAAACAGTCGCTGGTAGTGTGTGGCATAAATTTGGAAATGCCATGTTCTTCACACGGCCAGCTATACGTGGTGTGTTCACGAGTTGGAAAACCATCTTCTCTGTACATTTACGCACCTGAACAGAAAACGAAAAGTGTTGTTTATCAAGTTGTGTTACATCAGGGCTGGTAGCAGGTCACTTTTTAGTGACTTGATCACTATTTGGAGTCTAGTCACTAAAAAGTCACTATTTGCATCCAAAAGTCACTAAAGTCACTATTTTGCGGGAAATGGTCACTAAAGTCACTATTTTCGCACCGTCGATTGTAAAAAGTTTAAAAAATTTACTTGTACCTATTGTAGAATATTCAACAAAATTAAGCAAACTGTGTAAAAGACGAAATATAAACATCTAGATTACCTTGAATGTGACGCACGTGGTCCCATATTACATCATCTTTCGTTATTTTAACAATTTTCCAGCTAGTTTATAATAATTTTTCATATTTCTATACATATAAACCCAGTGAACCCCATGACGAATCGAACAGGATAGGGGTAAAACACTTAAAACGTTTATCCAATATATAAATAAAATGTCCATAGGAAGAAAATACATAAAAGAGTCAAGTCAGGGGAACGTGGGAACGAATTGTAAATCAGATAAAGGACTTATTTTCGGTTACTCACTTAGTAATTCTGAATCTAGATTTGATTGTTCGACAGTCCCGACAGTCAAGCGAACTCAATTCGATTATAGTTGAAATTACGATACAGTGCAATTCGATCAGTTTATAAAAGCGTTATGATTTCAAATTTCCATTAAAACTCGTGCATTGAAATTTTATATTTTTTCTATGAAATATCTGAGACAAATACTCTTAGTTTATGATACCGAAGATTTAAAAAAATCATTACTCATCAATTAATTAAGTTTATTATGACTTTGCTTGACTGCTGTTAAACCGAATATTTGAACCGAATATTTAGAATTTGATCTAAAAATTTAGATAAAGTTTATGAGCTATTGATCTATTTCAAATTTTTAAGGATTCTTCTAAAGCTTGTTCGCGACGAAATCTGGACAGACTAAATTTGGAATAAAACAAATTTGCTGTTAGTTCAATCCAAGATGCATTTTTCATTCTTTTAATTGTGCATTATTAGTCATCTTAAAACTCATAACAGTTACTTAATAAGGCTGCATGAAGCAACTACGAACTTTTGAGTTTACTCCAGCCATTAGGGTCTGTGCAAACTTCTCTGCAACCGATTTAGCTGCTTTTGTCCAAGATTTTTGAAATTTTTCTATAGTTGTAGCTTGTTGTTTATATTGAGCGAGTTCTCTCTTCGCGAGAGTCCAATACTGCTCGATAGGTCGCAACTCCGGGGAGTTAGGTGGATTCGCCTGTTTCGATACAACATGGACTCCATTCGCTTTATACCATTCCAAAACATCTTTGGCGTAGTGACAAGATGCCAAATCTGGCCAGAATAGCAAGGGAGCGTCATGGCTGCGAAGGAATGGTAACAATCGCTTCTTTAGGCATTCTTCACGGCATATTTCCTTGTTTACCGTTCCGCTAGCGATGAATCTTTGGCTTGCTCGACCACAGCTGCATATTGCCTGCCAAACCAAATATTTTTTGGGAAACTTGGCCTTTTTCTTCGTCCTGAAATGCTCCTTTACGCCGTTCCTTTGCATGGCAGTATATTAAGACATTCCGGGAAGCTGCTTAAAGCCTTCCAGCACATAAGTTTCATTGTCCATTATCACGCAGGAAAACTTCGTCAAATATTAGCGATACAACCTGCGAGCCCGGGTTTTAGCCGTCACATTCTGTTTATCATTGCGGTTCGGTACAGTTTTCACTTTGAACGACGTTGCCGTTGCTTGGAAGTATGTACGAAAGTTGGAGACATTTTTATTTTTCTGGTCTCTTCTGCAATATTGGCTTCACCTTCGCGTCCTTCTGTTAATTTCTGAGATCCGTTTTTGTTCCGCTCCCAGCCTTCCTGACTGTTGTCAAATGTGTATCGAAAGATTTAAGAACGTTATGGACAGTGCTTGCAGGAAAACAAAGCTTTTTTGCAAGTTTTCTTACTGACAGATCCGGATTTTCAGTGCAACCGCACACAATTACTTTTCGCACTTGCTCTTCGTTCGACGCCATCTTCGATCTAAAAGCTTGTAGTATCACCAAAAATTGATTTTAGACAATGAACAGACATACGTTCATCAGTCTGCGAAATATTTCACGCGTTCATGAAGTATTTCCAGAGATATACGTATTTAGTAGAGTCCGGATTTTGTCCTGATCAAGCCTTAGAGGAAAGAACCACTCATACATCTAACGTACGCTGATCTGGAAAGGTTGGTGCGAACCATCGTCGGTGGAGTTTGTAAGCCCAATGTGTGGCCCGCGAATACTTAACTTCCAGAGGACATTTTGGACAATATTGAAAACTTGCTACCTTTGGAAAAAGTGTATGTTCTGAATGAAGCAATAGCAGAGCTGGTCAAATTATAGGAGATCGATTTGGTCACTATTTTTATTATTTTAGTCACTAAAGTCACTATTATTTATCCATAAATCCGCTTCCAGCCCTGGTTACATTGATATAAATTGTCACAATGAAAAGTCACAAAACAATGTTGTTTTGGAAATTTTTTTTAGAAATTTTATAGGCACGGAAAAAAAAAAAAGGGGGGGGGGAAAAAAAAAAAAAAAAAAACCTTTTTTGGCACAGTGGGCATAATCGAAGCTGTAATCGGACTTATTTCAAATCCGCTGGTATTTGTACATGAACTGATGTTTTTCTATAGGAAAAAACGCCAATAAATCGATTGCCACTAATTTCATCCTGTGCAGAGCATTGGAAGTGGCTCATTTTGCCCCATTTCACCCTAATTCGGTGTGTTCGTTCAGTTTTTACTCCGATAACTACAATTGCCGCTGTAGTTTTCGCTTGAAAAGGGACATATCTTATGTGAAAAACTCTCAGGAATCGAATGGTGCCAATTTCATGCTGTGCAGAGGTCGAAAAATAGTTTATTTCGCCCCATTTTACCCTAAAAGTGTTTTTTTTTTCATTTTTTACTCCGATAACTACAATTGCCGCTATATTTTTTGCTTGAAAAGGAACATATCTTATGTGAAAAACTCTCAGGAATCGAATGGTGCCGGTTTTATGCTGTGCAGAGGTCGAAAAATAGTTTATTTCGCCTCATTTCACCCTAAAAGTGTGTTTTTTCATTTTTTACTCCGATAACTACAATTGCCGCTATATTTTTTGCTTGAAAAGGAACATATCTTATGTGAAAAACTCTCAGAAATCGAATGGTGCCGGTTTTATGCTGTGCCGGAGGTCGAGAAATGGTCTATTTCGCCCCATTTTACCCTAAACATGTGTTTTTTTTTTCATTTTTTACTCCGATAACTACAATTGCCGCTGTAGTTTTTGCTTGAAAAAGAACATATCTTATGTGAAAAACTCTCAGGAATCGAATGGTGCCGGTTTCATGCTGTGCAGAGGTCGAGAAATAGTTTATTTCGCCCCATTTCACCCTAAAAGTGTGTTTTTTCAATTTTTTACTCCGATAACTACAATTGCCGCTATATTTTTTGCTTGAAAAGGAACATATCTTATGTGAAAAACTCTCAGAAATCGAATGGTGCCGGTTTCATGCTGTGCCGGGGTCGAGAAATGGTCTATTTCGCCCCATTTCACCCTAAAAGTGTGTTTTTTTCATTTTTTACTCCGATAACTACAATTGCCGCTGTATTTTTCGCTTGAAAAGGAACATATCTTACGTAGAAAACACTGCAGTGCACTGGGAAATCAAATGGTGCCAGCTTAGCATGTTAATAGTTTTCAACTAAGATAGATATTAAAACACATAATTAGGCCCTTTCGGGCCTGTACGTAAAAGTGTATTGTTTGAATTTAACAATCACTGGCATCACTGGTCTTGGACTTAGAGTCTGTGACATCTTCGGATCTATCGCTCGACTCGGATTCAGTACTGTCATCACTGGTTCCGGACTCAGAGTCTGTGGCATCTTCGGGTTCATCGGTGTCGCTGTCCGCGTTCTGCATTCCTGTATTTTCGGCAAAATAAAATTTCATTTTTCGCATAAATCCTTCACTTTCTTGAGATGCATGCTTGACATTTCGGCGTTTTGATGTTGCTTCCATGTGAGCCATTTTCGGATCAGACCACGCTAACGACATGTGTATAATGTCCGTCAAATTGTCCTCGGGTGAAGTTTTCCGCGAAAGCTGTAGCCGGGCATGCTTATAGCGTTTATGACAACGTTCTCCTGATTGCTCGTCAATGAAGCTAAGTGGGTACGGCTGGAATTGAAACCAATACATTAGATATTTGTGTTGCTTTTGTTATATAAAATGTTTTCAGTTTTAGTTTGTATACTTACTAATCGCTCAATCAATTCCGGCATATGACTATACTTGTGAAGAGATGGAGGAAGACGTGTCACAAACTCAAATTCTTTAGTCACAAGATTCTTTATGTCGTTGTAGAGATCTTTAACCTTTTGTGCATCTAAAATGTTCGACGACAGTGCCAAACAGCTAATCAGTCGAATTTTCTCCACAAATTCTTTGTCGATTTCTAGGATCTGAGCAAAAGTGTATGGATCACTCAAGAGACGACGAGCCATGTTTCCATTGTTACTACTGCCGCTGCCTCCAATCTTTGGACGGTTAATGTTCATTTTAAATGCTCCTTCTAACGTATCAGAGATTTCGCGGACTTTTCCTCTCACAAGTGGATTCGACTGAGCAAGGTATTTGTCTCCCTGTTTACCGACCTTTTTCTGTGCCGCAACGCGAATCAGCCACTCTACAACATTCAGCCGTGAATGGAAGAAGAAAGGTACAACTTGCAGATCAGCACCAGGAACACACAAAGGACAGACGTGTGTGTTTCGGTCGTCCACGATAGCATTGGCCGCTTTTCCATCGACCATGGCATAGAATGCACTAACTTTAACGCGGACTTTTCCGTTCTGCTAATTCATGAAACAAAAAAAAATGTGGTTAATGAAATGTTCTTAAATATTTCGTGTAGACATATATACCAATGAATCGATAACGATAGGTCGACTGTTTATCTCCTCAACCTCACTATAGAGTGCTCTATACATCATCTTCGTGCGTTCTTCAATTTCTTTCGCCCAGGTCATCGATCTTGCATGACAAAAGGTGTCCGACTGTGGATTCGGATTGATCCACAGCTTTTGGTCATTTCCAGCTACCAACATCAACAGCATAGCATGCTCCGAAAGCAGCGAATCATCCTGCTTCAGGATTGAGTTCTGGTTGTAGTGTGAGAACCCAGTAGCAGAGTCTACTCCGGCGGAAATATACAGTATGCAGTCGACTATTTCCCCATCCGAAGTAGCCGTCAATGCAGACATCCGTTCTGCCACTTTATCCAACTCCAATATTCTAGTAGTATCACTGCGTACCATGTCACGTAAAGCAACCTTGACTGATAAAGCTCCATCAACTTTCGTTGGACGTGAAATCTTCGGGATTATTGTTGCTCGATGATCCATGATATTTTTCCAAGTGGACAACAACTTTACTCGCTGCATTTGTTTCGCAAACTTTTGTACAGCTATGTACTTCCGTTTGCTCAAACCGATACGTGTTTTTAGAAGCAAAGATTTTTCAACGGAAGCGTTCAGTCCCGGTTTTCCGGTGACTCGCAAAATCTGCTTAGCGTAATTCTCACCAGAAGTTCTCAGGCCACGCAGAATATTGGCCATATTCGTCAGCAAACCACGGTGCGCCAGTTTCTCTGCGGAACGCAGTAGTTTTTCAATAGGTTCGTTTTTTTGCCAGCCGTTTGCTGTATTTATCTTTGGTACTTTCAGACAGATCTTCAGAACATCGACGTTTTGGACCACGAATGCCAGGCTTTTGAGGAGTTGTTATGTCATCAGATGACTTCGTAGATCGCTGATCAATTGACGTCTATAAAAATGTTATGTGATGATTATGTTTCTGTCAAGATCGGGTAGGTGTACGAGTCATGGCAAGTGTACCACTTCGCACCATTACGCAATGGCGCTAGTAATGGCCATACTCTAGTTAATTTCCATAGGCCAAATAACTGGTACTTTTTTGTGTCTGTGCCCCGTGTCTGTGTGCCACCCCCCGCAGTGGGATGTTTGGCAATGATAGCGTCCTTGGTTCGAGTACTACTTTACCCATGCCCTTTCGCTCGATTTTCAATACTTCTATTCCATTTCCAACCTACCGTACACTAACGGAACTTTCAACACTTTCTCTTCATATCTTTCATTCTAGCAAACATGACTGTCTACTCTTGGTGCCTCATGGCGATGAGCGAAACATCTCCTTCTACATCATAATCGTTACTCCACGTTCGGAGAATACAAATATAACAATTAGAGTATGTAAATTTCTCTAGATATTCGCAAACTCATCGTTAAAAACCGCCTGGGGGGGTTTTTAAAAGGCCAAAAGCCTGGGGAAATGATTTATGTGAGAAAGGGGGGGGAAAAAAATAAATAAAAAGAGGGATTTCGGAAGTGTGGCAGCAAGAGCAGGTAGAGGAAGGAAACGGAGGACAACAATCAATGATGATCGCCGAATTGACCGCGAAGTCACTAAAAACCCGTCGATCAGCAGCCGTGTAATCAAGGAAAAGGTTAACTTGAACATATCCGATCGAATTGTGCGCAGAAGACTACACGAAACAGATTATAAGAGCATTGCCCAACGCCGACCATTAATTCGGAAAGTTAACCGGTTTGTTTGTTTTGCTGTTAGCATTTATTTAAGACTAATTATGACTCCTGTAGGATAAATCGCCTCAACTTTGCCCAAAAGTACATCGAAAAGCCATTAGACTTCTAGAAACAGGTTTTCTGGAGTGATGAGAGCAAGTTCGAGTTCTTTGGTCGTAAACAGAGGGCACGAGTCTGGACAAAACCTGGAGAGAAACTTGTAGATAAAAATGTTCAAAAAACAGTTGAGCACGGAGGTGGCATTATCATGGTGTGGGGTGCTTTGCGTGGCCTGGGGCTGGGAATCTTGTCAAAATAGATGGAATAATGACTGCCGATCAGCATTCTAAAAAGAAATCTGAAGGAGTCGGCACGTAAAGCTGGTTTGCAGAATAAGTTTACTTTTCAACAAGATAACGACCCCAAGCACACTGCCCACAAAACCCCTGCCTACTTCCGTGCTTCACGTATGAAACTATTGGAATGGCCACCTTAAAGCCCGGACTTGAATGCTATCGAAAATTTGTGGTCTATTCTGGATCAAAACGTTGACAAAAGAGACGCGACCAACCGTGACAAACTATTCGAAGCTCCGGAGAAGGCCTGGATGAATTTAAACCCTCAACACATGCGAAATCTCGTCGAACGTATGCCACGACGCCTGCAAGCCGTTATTGGACGCACGGTTGAATACACCACCGCGTCGCTGGTGGTTGGAACAAAAAACAGGCATTCGTTGATGTTTCATTGACGAAGAAATTGGTGAAAAGTTTTTCTCAATTGATCGACGCATCTCGAAATTACGGATCATGGAACTTAAGAAAAAAAAAATAATTGTGCACAAACATCTAGAGAATCCTTCGTGGTCTGCCTCAAAAATTGCAAAAGTGTTAAAATTCCCAAATGTTACAAGGATACTCTGAGTGTGGATAGAGCACAGCGCATCTATCATAAAAGTGGCACTAGGGACAAAGAGCTGAGAAGAAAGGTGTTGAGGTACGTGAAAGGCAACCCAGGTGTCTCCATACGTGATTTGGCAAAGAAATACGATTCCAACTTTTCCACCGTGCGTAACATCCTTTCAAGAGAAGGATATAAGTCTTTTTGTGCCAGTAAACATCCGAATCGCTCCCTGAAACAAAATTTAGTGGCCAAAAAGCGAGCACGATTACTATACGAACGAGTTTTGACGAAATTTGATGGCTGTATTTTAATGGATGACGAAACATATGTCAAGATGGATTATAAACAAATCCCCGGACGAAAATTTTACCTGGCAACTGGTCGTGGGGATGTCCCTTCAGGTATAAATTTGTTTTTGCTGATAAGTTTGCTCGGAAACTAATGATTTGGCAAGGAATCTGCTGTTGTGGCCTTAAAACCAAGGTTTTCATCACATCTCACACAATGACGTCGAAGGTTTACATTAAAGAGTGTCTGAAAAAGCGGATTTTACCCTTCATTCGGCAACACAAGACCAACGTTATGTTTTGGCCGGATCTAGCAAGCTACCACTACTCTAAGAAATTACTCTACTAGAATAGTATGCTGCAAACAATGTTAATTTCGTCACCGAAGAGATTAATCCTCCGAATTGCCCTGAGCTCAGACCGATCGAAACATATTGGGCAATTGTCAAGCGAAAACTTCGAGGATGCGGTAAAGAAGTGACAAATGCACAACAAATGCGTTTAAAGTGGAATACGTTCGGCGGTACAGTGTCACCAGCGACTGTGCAGATCATGATGGCATCAATCACAAGTAAAGTGCGACAGTTGGTACGAAACGGTTAAATGTAATAACTTGTTATTTATCGTTTGAATGCTGAATAAATACCCTTTTGTTTGACGTTTTGATCAACCGTGTATGTTGTTCAATTCCTGAGTTATGATCACTTGAATGCGTCCAATTTTACTTAGAATCGGGCTTTAAGTATTGATTTTAGCTATAAGCAATAAAAGTCATGATTTTTTTTAAATGCGTACTCTATTTTGTCCATAAAAAAACGAGCAATCACTCAATAAACCTTGTTTTTTGTTGAAAATATCACTCTCAATGGTCAAATCAATCTTTATGCCGAATATACATATGTAATTGTAATTTTCGTCCAAAGATACCGAAATTTTATCTATCATAGCTGCTCCACATGACAAATTTTGGAAAAACACACAAAGAATAATGATAATACTGCACGACGATTCTCACAATTAGCATGAAAAAATCAGACATGAAAGTAGTCACTGACGCCGGTGACATCGAAGGCGTCTTCACTTCTGTTTCGGCCGGAGGAGTGTCGGACCCGGTGTCCTCCATCGTTGAAATGGCGGTTGCCTCGTGCTCACCTGGCGTCACCTAGGAATCGGACTTCGAGAGCGAATCGTTGGACGATGGACCGGTCGTCGACGTGGTTTGCTCGGACAGATTCGTAGATCACATCCGATTCGCTGCCCGTGAAGGATTCGTAATTGGAAGAAACTTATTAGGTTGTCCGGCGAGCTGGTGGAATACAATATAATACACCACCGAGTCGCACCTTAAATCCTCGACAAATCCCTTCACTAAGAAATAGGACAATATCCGTGAGCAGCAAAAATGTTTTCCCGGACGGATGAAAAAAACAGGATAACTTGGACAGGTAAACCCGATTCTTTTTTTTTCCTTTTTTTGTGTTGGTGGATTTGACAGTTTTACAATTTTCATGGTAAAAGAAATCACTTTTAAATGTACACACTGAACCGAAACATAACACTTTCAAATCAAATGAAGAACTTTCATTGTAGATAATTTTACTTTCAATTTAATGCAAAATAAACGCTTTTCAGAAGTAAAGCGCAAAACTTTTGATAAAACAAGATTTATTTTTATGTGTGTATGGAAGGTGCGTACTTTATTTTGTCCAGTACTGTAAATAGGAAAGGCGTACAAGAACAACGTCATGTAAAACCAAATGCATTCATAAGCCAGGCTTATGTAATTCTAAAGCATCGTTCATAAGTTGAACCTTATGAAATTCTTAAGTTTTTTTGCCTGAGTTTGGGTATTTAACATTTTTGTTTTCTATACTTTGCATCATTCGAACGGAAATATTTCTACGCAACGATTTCAGTAAAGCACAGTGTCAATTCTGAGTCACATACTATTGAAAAGTTTATAAACATTAAGCCTTGTTTTAAAACGCATATTACTTCAAAGAATATTGCATCGAACAATCAAAATGGCTTACATTTAGTAGCGTAGTCCTACGTCATCATTTCGAACAACCCAATGGAGCTGTACCTTGTAAATTTCTCATTCTCAAAATACCCATTTTCTAGGATATTCAAAACTTTTTCCAATAACCGCCATCTTGGATTTTTGAATGGTGTCGAAAAACGATTTCGCAGTTACTTTTCCTGATATTTCTGTCAAATTTTTGTTTTTTAGCTGACTTTCCGAAAAGTTTTCATTTGTTAGCCACCAAGCAACACAAAATCTTTGAAATTGGTTACAGTAACTTGATTGTGACTTACTAGAGTCACATTGAAGTTACTTTGACCGATTTGCAACAATTCTGCTGCTAGGGCTGAATCTCGGTAATTTATTCGATGAGTCTCATTAAACTGAATTGCCGAAATTATCGGCTGTTGGTTTCTCGGCGAAAAAAACTAAGTGTGTATCTACCGTGTTAGTGGAAAACGTGTTCAAAAGCCTTGTAAAAAAAATACGAGCAAAAAACGCATTAAAAAACCCCTAGTGTATTTGCAACATTATTAGACGAGTTGGTGACTATTACCGAGCGCAACCTTTTGCTTTAAAAATAAATTCGATAGGATACGTTCAACTCATTTAATTGGATCAAAACTAGGCCTTGAACAATGTTTCAAATCATAAGATTGATTCATCCATTGGGACAGAAATATAAACTATATGAGAAAGTCATTAGAAGCAAGACCAGGCGAGTTCTGTTCTCCATTATCGGTCATTCTACAACTGGATAAAGTAACTTTGTTCCAAACGAGCACAAACGAGTAGCTTTCATCCGTCCTAAGCAAACAGCAGTTGCAGCACCAGTTCACAAAGGACAAATTACCGTGGGTGTAGGATTTGTTGAAACTTTTTTTTTTAATATTTACCCCAATCCACACAACGGCGCCTTAGCTTCGTTTGAAACATTCCCATTTGATATCGTTATCGTGATAACGAAAAGCTTAGTCGTTGCTCAAAATGAGGGTGACTCGGAGAAGGAATGGAAAAGCGGAAGACGGAAGAGAAAATGCATGAAATTTGTCAGCTTCCTTTTCAGCCGATGATCACGAAAGTTTTCTTTTCCCGTGATAGCGCGTCATTTTGCTACTTTATATCTGTTGATTTTGTCGCCCAAGTTTCGCTTATTCGTTCGTTTGCTAGTAATTTACACTGGTATTTCTTCTTTCTTTCTTAAACTTCGTCTAAACTACCCCCAAAGGAGGATGAGGTTAACGAGCTGTGAGCGTTTCGGTGGCAAATACGAATTTCTTCACGCAGTCTGACGGTTTTAATAGAAGGCGTTAGTGTTTCTTCAAAACAGTCCAGACCAGGACACAAATACAACAACTTTTTACCGCTGCCATGGTTAAAGCTTATCTACGGTTTCTTTTATCGACATTTTATCGCCTGCTAATACGCAGCATCAATCAGGAAAGGATAACAAAGTCTTGTTTCTCTAGGGGGGAATATTTGATGGTAATAAAAGTTTTTTTTTCTTTTGTGTGTTTCCCCTTGTTGAAAAACTTAACTTTTTTCCGTGAGATATTGTTGGTCAATCTACAACACGAACGCACTTGTCGTGATAGCAAAATTGACAAATGTTACGCTATTGACTTTATTTAATGTAGAGGAAATGTAATCCAACAAGAACGAAAGATTGAAGTGACAAATCAATCAGCAACATACGGAAGGAGTGGTTGCTTTGAAGATTTATGATTACGTACATATAGAACATGAAAAGTTGGTATCTTGAAACTTTGAACTTCAGAAGAAGAAGCATATTTATGATCCGATCCTGTCAGGCACTTTAAGCTTTCATCTTTAATTTTCCGATTACTAATCTTTCGTATACATCATTCAAAAGTACCTGAATTTGACGCGCCTTTCTCAAACAAACCATTTAGTTGAATGCTTAACTGAATTGCGTCTTTTGTTATCCGTTTTATCCGATCATATTGCTGCAAGGAGATTGTCTTATTCCCACTGGGTTCGCGAAAGTGTTTCTGCTTGCGGGCCTGCCCAACCCTTTTTGGCCCTTCATACAGTAGTATGTTGAATTTATAGGGTGTTTAATAAGTTCGAATACACTTTAAACATTTGTTAAAAAAATGAATACACAAGATATTCTTTTCTAAGTTAATTTTTATTGAGGCAATGTTTATCGAGAACCTTTACGACATATTAGCTGGGAGCACCCCCGTTTTTTGCTGCATGACGAGCTTGAGACGTTTCTTAAAAGATTTGCACGCAGCACCCACCTGGTCCATCGGCATCTCGTCCCAGATCTTGGAAATGAGCTTCTTAAATTGGTCCATAGTGCTCACCTGATGTTCGCTCTGCTTGGCCAGCGTGTACGACCATACATTAAAGTCCAGGGGATTAAGCAGTACAAATGCAAACACACCTTGAAATAACTGCGATAGAGGTAAAACTACCTTTTAAAATGACTATTGCGTCAATATATATCCCACCAAACACTACACTGGATGCAGAAGAACTGGATAAAATTCTAAATACATTACCGAAACCGCTACTAATGGCCGGCGACCTAAACGCCCACCATGTGCAATGGGATATGAATAAACAAGACTCCAGAGGCAAAGAAATCGTTAAAATAATTGTAGATCATGGACTAATAACGCTAAATGACGGCCAAACAACATTTATTCACTCAGCTAAGCGTAATAACTTATATAGTCCGTCGGCTATTGACGTAAAAATATGCAGTCCCGAACTGGGAACAAAATTAGATTGGGTCGTAAAACACGACCTAAACACAGCGATCATTTCCCCATCAAAATTAGAACTAATCTCACCAACTCAACCAGAAAACAACAACCCAAATGGAAAATATATCTTGCTGATTGGAAAAAGTTTGAAGAGATACTTGAGGATCAGATCAATCCAAATGAGGAATACTCAATAGAAGAATTAACTACCCACAATAAAAATGCTGCATTATTATCAATCCCAAGGACCTCAGAAGTCCCATAAAAAAAATCTGTTCCCTGGTGGAACGAAAACACTAAAAAAGCAATCAAACAAAGACGAAAATCACTCAGGGAACTCAAAAACTCCCCCTCCCATCCCAACTTCCAAATAGTTCAAGATAAGTTCCGTAAACATAGGTTCGAGGCAAGGCAAATCATCGAAGAAGAAAAAGAGAGATCCTGGGAAAAATTCATATCTAAAATAAACGAACAAACTCCACCAAGTGTGGAGAAAGATAAGAAGCATATCAGGAAAAAAATCATCAGAACCCATCTGGACGATAACCTCCGGGAACAACAACATAACCATCCCAGAACAAATAGCAGAACACTTAGCCAACCACTTCTCCACAGAATCGTCAGATGACGTTTATCCACCCAACTTTATCACTAAAAAGAAAACAGAAGAACAAAAAGCAATTGACTTTCCTCCACAATTCACTCTAGAAGAACTACTCTATCATATGGACACATTGAAAGATTCCTCACCCGGTCCCGATGATATCCATAACGAAATGCTCAAATGAATCCCGATATTCATCAAAAAGAAACTACTAGCATCATACAATCATATCTGGACAAATGGAATCTTCCCCAACCACTGGAGAGAATCCCACCTAATTCCAATTCCTAAACCTAAAGGGCGAACACGAAATTATTGCGACACATTCAACAGGGCATAACTTTTTTACCATTGGGTAAAAATCAACCAAATTTTGCACACTTTCTCATTGATGTGTATTGTTTACTTGCCAAACTCGAAGTCGTGTTTTTCGATTCAACGAATATGGAGGTGAACCAAAAAAAAAAAATTTGAACATTCACCATTCAACCGTCTCCAGAGTGTTGAAGCGGTTCCAGGAGCGGTTGACGTTGGACCACGGCAAAGGAGCTGGAAGAAAACCGGGACCGGAGAACAAAAAGACGGAGGGAAAGGTGAAGCGGATGATTAAAGCAAATCCCAACGTCTCAAGCCGTGATTTGGCTAAAAAGATCGGCATGTCGCAGAGCTACGTCCAGAATGCAAAGAAGAGAGCTGGACTACATACATACAAGGTACAGAACATCCCAAACCGCGATGAGCGGCAACAATCGACGGCTAAAACTCGGGCACGGAAGC
This sequence comes from Aedes koreicus, assembly GCA_024533555.2. Classification (NCBI taxonomy): domain Eukaryota; kingdom Metazoa; phylum Arthropoda; class Insecta; order Diptera; family Culicidae; genus Aedes; species Aedes koreicus. Next base: position 57,306 of record JAHHFK020005430.1, read on the forward strand.
TCTACGAGAAGATGCTGACAAAATATGGCTGCTGTGTGATGGACGACGAAACGTATATAAAAGCCGATTTTAAGCAAATTCCGGGGTTGGAGTTTTTCACCGGCAAGAGCAAGTTCTATGTGGACGACAAATTTAAGAAGAAGAAAATGTCGAAGTTCGCCTCCAAATATCTCATTTGGCAGGCCATCTGCTCTTGCGGACTGAGGAGTGAGCCTTTCGTGACAAAGGGCACAGTAAATGGCGAGATCTACAAATCTGAGTGCCTCGAGAAGCGCCTTTTGCCGTTCTTGCAGCAGCACGACGAAGCTCCGCTATTTTGGCCAGATTTGGCATCATGCCACTATTCTAAAAGTGTCCTGGAGTGGTATGAGGCCAATTCTGTCCATTTTGTTCCAAAGGACATGAATCCGCCAAACTGTCCGGAGCTGCGCCCGGTGGAGCAGTACTGGGCAATGATGAAGCGGGAACTTCGGAAGAGCAAGAAGACAGTCAAAGACGAGAAGGACATGTTAAGAAAATGGAAAAAAAAACTGAGAAACTGGTACCGGATGACACTGTAAAGACTTTGATGGAGGGCATCAAGCGAAAATGCGTTCAATTTTACACTCAAGGCTCCATCGATTAACTTTTCTTTTGATTTTTGAAGTAAATATATGTATAAAACTACCCTAAAATTTTGGTTTGATTCTAAACATTATAAGAAAATTGGCATGACATTTTCGGTATCGCAATAATTTCGTGTTCGCCCTTTAGTCTCAGTTCTATAGAGGCTATTCGCTATTTAAGGCCGGTAAAGCACTCCTCGTATTTTCTCATGAAAATAAAGGAGCTTCTAAGTGCTTTATCTTTGCGTTATTTTATCATCACCTTCGTATGGGTCCCTTCTCATTGGTCAATTCTGGGCAATGAGAAAGCGGACTCCTTTGCAAAGGTGGGCGCTATAAAAGGCGATATTTATGATCGACAAATCGCCTTCAATGAATTTTTTACTATTTTTTGTCAACAGTCACTCGTCATCTGGCAGTATAAATTGAGTAAAGGAGATTTGGGGCGATGGCAACATTCTATCATCCCAAAGGTGTCGAAAAAATCTTGGTTTAGGGGGATGGATGTGGGACGAGACTTCATTCGTGTCATGTCTCGCCTCATGTCCAATCATTATTCTTTGAACGCTCATTTATACCGGGTTGGGATGAGCGACAGCAATCTCTGTGAGTGTGGACAAGGCTATCAGGACGCAGATCACGATTTGGTCTTGTGTTGAGCATCGTGGAGTCAGATCGGAGCTTAATGATTCCCTTCGGGCTCGAGGTAGACTACCCAATGTGCCAATTTGAGATATATTGACTTTGCCTGATTTGGAGTACATGAAATTAATTTATGTGTTTTTGACTAACATTAGCCTTAGATTGTAGTTAGTTTAACCTGTATGTTACGCTAAGTTTTTTTTCTTTACTTTATCTGTGTTTGTGTGTTTTTTTTTTTTTTTAAAAATATAAATTCAAAAGAAACCAAAACATTAAATAGTAAAAGTTTAAACAATAATTAAAATTAAAATTTTTTTTTTTTTTTGGGTTTTTTATATTTTTTCTCCCAAGTTACATTGCTAACACCATCCTGCTTTATTAAGTTTCATTAAAGTTTTATGAAAGCCACTTGAAATCAATTTGGTTTTATTAAGGCACCAAGAGGTGCCAATAGGTTTCATAGTTTAGTCAGGTTTATGAGAACCTACACAGCTTGTTTACAACAATCTTAAAACTTTGTTTCTCAAATTCTATTTACTCCTATCAAAGGTTTTATTTCGACTTTATGAACTCGTAAAATGCTGTATTGAAGTGCCGTTTTAGGACTCATTGATTTTATCTTATTATGGTCAGTTGAAAAAGCATTTTAAAACCATTTTGCCTCCAGTAAATGCATTAAACGGCAAATTGGCATTGAAGGAAGTCACCATAAGACCAAATAGTTTTATAATAGTCATTGCGAAGAAAAATTGGCTTTATGGCAAAACTGTGATTTTTTTCCAATCGCCATATTGAAATATAAGAAATAATTGAAATGTGGAAAAATAAATGCATCAAATTTTAAATGGTATGCAAATAAACTGTAGATCAGAGACTAATTTCGGCATTCTTTTAGATAATCTCATCCAATTCCAAGCACTTTTCAGGAAATTCATGATTAATTTATCGAATATATTTGTTTTAATTTGATTTATGTTGTTGTAAATTCGCATAATTTCCGAGGCGCATTAATTTTTCGGCTCTTATCGTGCCAATATTCACCATAAAAATAATTGCGCATATAATTTGGAGCATAATTCGCTGTAGAAAACACAATTTGTTTTGGATATTTTACTATCAAACAAAATTTCCCGCAACACTAGACCTTTTTTTACTGCTAAATGAATCAGAAGAGCAGAGAATCGAACAAAGCAGAACAACAAAAACCAACCTCGATTTCACAGTGAAGTTTGACAGCTGTGGCCATTTGGCCGCATTCTGGTTTTAATGGCAGCCAATAGGTTTTATGATGGTTCTCAAGTGGTCATAACATCTTTCACTAGAACATTTTCAAAATCTTTATGTTCTTATAAAGGTTTTATTAACTTGTTTTCACAACCGTCTATAGAGTGGGCCATTTTGTACAAATTTTGGCTTTAAAGAAGCATAGAGGAGGTGTTGGTAGACAAAACAGTTTTGAATGTAGTTTTATCAACAAAGCCGGAGGAGTCTATACGGCTGGAATAAAACTAAAATTGTTACTTGAGGGCAAGGTCGTCCTCGCAGTGTACGTACCAAACGGCTTGTAAAGGCGGTGCGTAAGTGAATTCACCGAAATCCTTGTCGTTGGCTCAGGATATGGACGTCTCCAGGAAAACTATCGGATCAGTTCTCAAAGAGGATTTGAGATTAGTGCCGTACAAGATAAGAAAAATTCATGGACTTTCGGAAGCCAACAAGAGGAACAGAGTCATTCGTTGTAGCGAATTACTTCGTCGGCACGGTGATTCCATGATCGGATGAGAAAAATTTCGTATTGCAGCATAGTTTCAACGCTCAAAATGACAGGGTCTATGCATCGAGTATTCAGGATATCCCTTCTTCAATTCGCGCAGTTCAACGCTTCCAAAATCATACTTCGGTCATGGTTTGGGGAGCGATTTCTGCGGAAGGTCGTCTACCACTGTTTCTCATTGATAAAGGTGTAAAAATCAACGCAGCATACTACGTAAATGAGGTCCTGGAAAAGCATTTGAAGAAGCATACTTCAATGATGTTCGGTAACCGCAAATGGGTTTTTTCAACAGGATTCTGCGCCGTGCCATGGAGCAAACGTTACCCAAGCATGGTGCACCAAGAATTTACCAGAATTCATTCCTAAGGAATTATGGCCAGCTTCTTTGCCAGATGCCAATGGATCTGCCAGATGGATTTCTCAATTTGAGGAAACATGGAAGCTCACTTTCGAGATTTCAAACCAATGGGTATTGAAACATTCAAAGCTACCATACAGAAGATATGGGATGAAATCCCCGAAAATCAGGTGCGTGCCGCTTGTAATGCCTTTCCGAAGAGACTAAGGGCAATAATTAAAGCTAAAGGCGATACAATCGCCTGTTGTATTGACAGATAAGTTGAAACATACAAACACCTTCCTGTACATTCCGAAACACAACTACAACGTGGCAGAGTGACTATCCCCCTGTTTTCCACCCAACGAACTTCGCAGAATTTCAGTGGAAAAACTGATGAAGCTGAAGAAAACACGATTTAACGTTATTTTTATCTAAAGCTCTCCATAGCTATCAAAGTGATCAAAAATATCATCATGCATCAATTGGTCGACATTTTATATTTAGTCTATTTAACAGTGGTTGAAAATTGCACAGCTCATTTTCTGAAAAGGATCCGTTAACAAAAAAATATTTGATGCATTTGGTGTCTTTGTTATTGACGTAAGGTGACTGGCACAATAGGTTTCTGTCGACTGCAGTGACCAATATTTGTCTATTATACAAATGGACTGAGACTTTTTTTGTATTTTTAAAATGACAGCAGTGTTGCCACCCCAGGTTGACGGAACTCGTGTAGCATATTAAAAGAAAAAAAAATTGAAAACATGCAAAGTTAATCTTTGCAAAAATTATCCGCATGCCAATCTGTTTGTCTTAGCCCTTTCTTGTAGGAATTGTGTATGACGTGCAAGCCGCAGCTAACGATGTTGAGGACTTCAAAGCCAGAGCTGGCTCGCAGATCACTGATTTCCCCAGTCAATTCTTTGAACGCCTTCCTGATGACAACCGCGCCATCTATAGAGCACTGAACCATCTTCTTCAGCAATACTGGATTTGCAGAAAAACACTGTTTCATTCCGTTAATAAGATTGTTAAACCGAGTAGATGCCAAAAAAGCTACTCAGATCAGATTTGAGTATGGTTCCTGCCATATGACAAAAATTCCCGATGCCTTTTGAAATTCCCGAATTTTTCCCGCATATTTCCCGTTGATTTTGAATTCCCGCATTTTTCCCGCATTTCCCGATTTTCCCGAGTCTGTGGCCACCCTGAATTTCTGATTTCACTAGAATCTTACTTATGGAAACGTCGCTCAGAGTTTCGTTGATTGCTGGCTTATGAATGCATACATATCTTTCTTACAGGGAAACAAATTATAAGACTGGAGCTAACCGTAACCAAATAAGTGCCATTTTATTGAAGCTATCAAATACAGTCACACGCAATTTCATAACTGTTTCAAAATGTCGGCAAAAAAGAACAAAATTATCATTTTGTTATGGTTGTTGTCTCCTGAACTTTTCCCAAAAAGATTTCTAGGGGGGGGGGCGCGGGGCGTTGTGGCAGCCCTAATAAAAATCACACTGAAAATACGATAGAATCTATTGTAAAACTACAGTGAAATGAATGGTTTATACTATAGATTCTACTGTTTTGAACGATAAGATAACAATTAAACTTATTATTTTCCACCATATAATTTATAGTGAATGTCAATTTTACAATAGAAATGGACGGTTGCTATGTATCTTAACAACAACAAAAAATGATTTTTCTCGGATAATTTCAAACCAATCTCATTCATTTTATTGTTTTTTATTATCAAAATAGAGACTACAGTAGACTTTATTGTCTGTGTATTATGATGACTATACATGAACAGTATGGTTTATTATCCAACAACAACATCAATTATAAGTTTATGAAGCGTCCTTAAACTAGTTTCATAAACGATCACTTTTACTTTCTCCGGGTCTGAAAATTAGTTTCTACCAGAACAAAATCACAAATTAATAACGGACTGATGAGCAGATTCAGTAAATTTGACACCCCTTTCGGTCTCTTCTCAAATTTGCGTTTGTTTTCGAAACGTCCGACCGAACCTGAAAGGCCGCTATTTAATGCTCCGTTAGAAAATACCTCATAATAATACGTTCATTACCGATTTGATATTCCTGCAGTTCAATTCACAAGGTCTAAATCACTTTAAGCTCACAGACGTAGAGGAAACTTCCTACCAAAACAACCAACAAAAACAGACCGGGAAACGAAGGTCATCGTCGAGTAAGCGGAGTAAACAATCCCACTCAACTCAAAACGGAGTTCGAAAACATTCGGCAGAGCTGGATCAAAACAAATACCGGTTTATAGAAAATAACGGCGCCTTTTTTTCTGACCCCAAGAACAGTCATGTGCGTTGTTTAGACGAGCGGGTTTGAATCAAGTTGGGATGCACTTGATTTGTAGGGATGTCAATCCACCGCCGTTTTCTGATCGGAAAAAGTAGAAAAGACTAGACGGAAGGCTTTCACATACCATACGGATAGAGTTGTTGATCAATTGCTGCACCCTAAGTTCCCAACGTAATGAAATGCCACTGGATTTTCGTCGTTCTAAATACTGAAGAAGGTAACATAAATGCCATCGTTACGAGCGCTTCATTTGTTTTTAAGAATAATGAATGCAAATCAAATTGAAAAAAAAAACGTATTATGGCGTGTGTGATCAAATCAAAAGTATTTATTGTTGATGTTTCGACTTAATAGGATGAAAATCAGTGACCACAATGAATCTTTTATTGTTGTCGTTCTAAGATCTCGAACTCATTTCAAGGCTGATAGCGATTGAGTTTCTAAAAAAAAGGAACTTTAGAGGCCATATGCCTGAAAATTGAAACCAAAATGAGATCAAAAAGAAATCGAGAAAAGACCAAATAGGGTAGGGAACGGCTTAATCAGGGGTCACTATTTTAATCAGTTGTTAGGAAAGAGGTCTATAACTCCAACATTTTCCAAATTATTTCATTTTTAATGATACGATCATTAGCTTTATCTATTGGGTCAATGATTCGATGTATGAATCATGATTGATTACCAATTTATTACTGTCATTTTGAAGATTTAAAATACATCATCTAGAAACTATCAGTTTCTGACCTGCTGAAGAAGTTCGCTCAAATGTTGCCTTTGTGTATTTTGCATTTGCATCGCGTGTACCGGAGAGCATGTCTTCATCAGCTCTCTCTCACAACTAGGCTTGTTGCCAGAATGTGATGTTGAACATTAAGTTAAATTTATTACATATTTAGACCATCTGAAATCACTATTTATTTCATGTTTCTTCCAGTCATTGGAGGTTGATCTATGCTTATGATTATAGTGTCCATCATCTGGCACTATCATATGCAATAAAAAATATGTTTTGGGGCTGTCCAATAGTACCCAACGATAAATAATGCTTCGCTGTTGAGCGGCAGCTATGGCATCACTGTTGCTTTTGAGAGAGCCCATGTTTCCTCTCTTCGTTCTTAACCATGAGTATAGCGCACCGGTAATGTAACGTGAAGCCTGCTGTCTCTTGCATTTGTTTGTTTTTCAACGAAGGATCCCGTTTGTCGTCACTGTCACTTTGGCTAACATTTGCGTGAGAGTAAATGAAATAAGAAATACACATTGCCAATCTAAAGATCAATGACAAACTAAAAGTTTGGTCGTGTACGTTTGTCTCATAACCTGCTAGGAGACGAGTTTGTGGTCGTAGCAATCGACATGTTTTGGTTGATTGTTTTCGAGAGCGGTTGGGTAAAACGAAGGAGCGGGTTGAGGAAATTGACGTTTGCTTCAAATCGTCAACTGGCCTATTTCATTTCGCCTTCGCACACATGCACAGAATCGCACTCATATAATATTGTTAGTTTATGTACAGATTGAGGAGCTGAAGAAAACATTTTTTTAATCGGAAAGCAATCCGCATGCGTTTAAGAAGTCCCTGCAATTGGGAACTTTATTCCATGGCTATGAAATTTTCCGAGCCTAATGCTCGTTGCTGAAGGTATGTTCCGATAGACCAGACGTAAGCAGAGGGATTAATATCTAAATATTGGCAGTTCTAATTATATATTACATACAGCTTCATCAAATGTCTCAGGGGCTGACTAAACTGCTTAAAAGCCGTCCCGTACCCTAGGTACTTTATGATGAGTAGAAAGTGACCGAAAAGTATATCTATGTTATGTTTTGGACAAGCAAAATCTACGGTAGACGTATGAACAGGAGATATAACTAGGATATAACCTGTTTATGATTTTTTTTATCAATTTCATTTATTTGTACAGGTTCATTCAAATTGTCTATACAGAGCCAAAATTGCTATTTTAATATTCATTACAGAACTTTTTTTTTGAGGGTATCTAGCACAGGACTGAAGCGGCTGTCATTCACGAACAACAATCGTGAAGCCGAAAACTTGGTGCTGCGAGTGGTGCTAATTTGACAACTCGGTTTTCTTGAAGGCTATATGCAACAAACACAATATTCGCGGCGGAAGTTGTCGTGTTTTGTCGTTAATTTGATTCTAGAGAAAAAATTTCCGTGTTGTACTTAGTACAGTAGTTATCCCAACGATAGTAATTTTTCATTGTTTATCAACCAGGTATTATAATGTTTTATCTAAATTACTGATACAAGTAGTTTGGTAGAAGTAATATTGTAAAGAAATATAATCCATTGTGAACCGAGCTTAAAATGTTAAAATCGTCACTAGCGCCACACCAAAAGTGGCTGGCTTCAAGAACTAACGCTCTCTTCAGTCCTCTGGTATCTAGCTGGAGCTGCGTGACAGCTTGGTTGTCAAGACTAGACCCTTTCCCAACCTTTACTACGACCAATACCTTAGAAGCAATAGCCTATGTTGGCCGCTTGAGCACTAGTTGAAGTTATTAGTATTGGACCGTAGTATTTTTCTAAATTTCAGTTTCAATTTTCCCATGATGATGTTTTGTTATGCAGTCGTTAAATGGAAGCTCAAATTAATGTTTCCTAACGATGATAATCCGGGGCAAAGTGCTGTTTAAGTTAATAGCCCCCAGTCCTGAAGTCATCTCCAGACCGTATGCAGTAGTAACTATGAAAATAACTATTCAAAAGGACATGTAAATTGCCAAACAATAATTCTTAGGGACGATATTCAGGCCTTTGATTTAGTCTATGTTGACAACTAGTAGTACTGAAGTCAACCCCAAGAAGTATTGCGACAAGAGTATGCATAATATGTACGATATTATTCATACAGCGAATGATATTTCTAGTCAACCCTCAATTGCAATGCCCTAGCAAAGCAAAATAACAAGCTGATATCATATAAGCACAGAGAACAGACGTTCATCTTCGGTCTGCTACTTGTGTAAAACTTTAAACCGACATTTCAAATGTATGTCGTTATACTCCTGGTAGGCGGCGCTGCAGTTGTGCGATAACTGTCATGTCAATGCTTATCAATAAAAAACCTAGCACATAACATGAAAAATTTTTTTTTTTTTCTTTGCCCTTGCTTTTTTTTTTGGTATATTTTATTTTTTTTTTTTTTTTTTTTTGAAGATAAATAAAAGGTAAATTGTGTTTTCTGTCTGTATATAAGTAACAAGTTCTGTTATCCCAGTTATCGTTTTGATTTCCGCTGTTATCGCATAACAAATTTAGTTATCACCATTGGCAAATTTTGTTATTATATGTTATCATTTTGAACACCCTTTTTTTATGAACGTTATAAGTTGAACTGTAAAACTATAAATATTTCCAGCATAATTGAACCAGAAATTTTGCTTTTAATCAAAATATTTTTTACAGTTATTAGCATGAGAATTTGATTTCAAATTGATAACATAATTTGAAACTATTTCAAAAAATTTGCTCATATCACTGGACTTGTTATCAAGATGTTCGCAGTTATAATAAAATAAGCTTTTATTATGATATTCAACGAGTATTTTTCTGTTATCCATTCAGTTATTTTGGCTATTTATTCAGCCTCAATGATAACATATTCAGTGATCAAAAAATGATAACCTGGTATTAGAACTTGTTATCAATTTGGTATAATCCTTTGCTCGGGTGGTGTGCCTATGTTGGCTACTTACAGCCCTCCCCTTTCTTATTTTTCGATCCACATAGGATTGCAATGATAGGGGTTGGTTTTTGAAAATTTTCAACTGATTATACCGGAAGGATTAGTCTATGGTGACCAAATAAACACCGGGCTTTCAAAATCAGCTCACATAGTCTTCTTGAATTTTTTTGGGATTCAGTTTCAGTCAGTATACGTGTTTTGTTGTCCAGGTATTTGTTTAAGTCCATGTTTTGTACTTGTCCGTGTCATTATATTGTTAGTGATATTCTTGTCAGTGCAATTTTTGGTATCTGCGCAATTTCATATAGTACAGGTGTGGCAATGTAACAGCTATCTCCCTTATTCTACGCTCCCAAATGGAACAAAGTATTTTACGTCAAATTCATCGGGAAACTAAACTACTCTGTTGGACATGGATATTTGTGGACGGTCTTTTAATATATAGTTTTGTTTGTATGTATGATGTGTATGTAGTTTTGGAAATGTTAAATGATTTACTTACCCACACTGTTGTTATTATTATAAGCTTTTGATTTGTTGGGAACATACCGCCTTAGATGATACTTGCATGCATGTGCTTCGTCCACGTAGGTTTTTCTTGGGCGGCTACTCGGTCTTGTTCCAACCAGAGGCCGAGATGTCTGACTATCCAGGTTGCGTCGCCATGAGACTCGGATTTGCTTCCACTGTGACCCTACCAGGCTCCAAGCCTAGCCTTCCTGATTCTTGTATTGTTTCTTTTTTCGTTCTACAAGTATACAAAAATATTCGCTCCTCTGCCAACACCGGCCAAACCAAACGTAGAATCTGTGTGGTGATGCTTTCCAGAAAATTTCAGACCCATAGTAAAACTCAGTTATAATAAAAGTATTGAAATTAATAGACGATTCTTCGAATAGCAGTAATATAATTGAAATTATACAAATGCTATATAGTATGAAAATAAGGAAGGGTGTCGAATTAAAAGTTAATATGCAACTACTAGAGGGTTTAAATGCACTTCTGGTCCACATCGCCGCTGGCAACACTGGTTTGCATCTTTCCCGTTTGGGTAAAGATCCAGATAAGCCCTGGAACCTGGTAGATATCAAGCTACCTCAAGGTTTTGCCAATGCCCAGGGATTTAAATATAGGGTATGTGCCCCTTGACTCAGCCTATTATGCAACGATCGTTTACATTTTTTATTATAACTCATAAAGTTTTGAAGCTGTAAGCGAGATTCAACTAGTTATACACTTGCTAAGATAAGTTTAAAAAGACATTTGGTAGTATGTTACAACACTCTTTTTATGAAGTCAGAAACATTCGAGGGATATGGATTTAATGTCGGTCTATAAGCACCAAATTGGGATGCACCTTCGTCCCATTGGATGGATTTATTACTAAATGCAGTCTTTGTACGGTTTTTTTTTTAATTTTATGAATTAAGTCATTTTCTGCTGTATTCGCTTCACTTAACACAAAAGTTCACAAAACAATCTAAAATAAAACTGCGTAGAAACACTTAAGTGATGTTCTGTATGATTTATCAGCCATTCAATAATGAAAACATTATAATTCTCTATATAATGATTTTGTTCCTTGGGTTTGTGTTACGATAAGCCACTTGAATATAAACAACTGCAAACTCATGCATTTCCGCTTCAAATTTTACCAATAACAACCTTTTTACTACGGTATTGGTACAACAGGCCATAGTTGGGAACATACTCAAAACTATGTCCTCAATATTGGGTCTACGATTTTCTTGTAAAGTCATTGTTATTTTAGTTATGTGAACAGTTATTTTGTAAAGTGTAACTATTTCCTGTACATCCAGACTGCATTACTCGCTTTATCGATTCAATTAAGCCAAATTTTGATCACTTGAAATTCGTGTAGATCATCTGTTCAACTTAACCAGTGAAATCATGATGCCCCAAAAGTTCAAGAAATCGAAAATTACGCGGAAGTGAACAACTATAAGTTGATTAATATTGTCTCAATTGCTTCGGATAACATCGGTGATCCTAATAGCAACATGATTTTTTTTGATTATCGCTAAATTAATGGCATGTTTGGTACATAGGCCGAACGAAGGTGATAGGCTAACATTACATCCCGTTACCCTACATTAATGATCTTAAAAATAAACTTAAAAGGGGAAGAACCGATTACTCGCGGCCGTCTCGAGGTAAAAGGGAATAATCATTTTATGGATGGGAAGAAAGGGTGGGAGTTTAAATTATCATTTACAAAACACATGTATTTCTTATTCTAATTATCTACTTCTAACTGAGCTTTTTTGGCGTAGACTACGTCGTCAATTGAAAATCTAAGAATAAACAACCGTCTCGAAATATCGTTACAAATTAAACGCTCATAACACAATAAATGCTCGATAGATTTTCAAGATGATTACATCAATCGGATGGAAATTTTCCCGCATATCAATTCAACAATCAAACATTATCCGTTAACAATTTTAAACTATTGAAAATAACGAAAATAAAAGGCGATGTCTCATAATTTTGTTTTGCAGGCTAAATTTAGACCGAGGCTAACTAGACCGAGAAGGTTTTAATTCAAATGTAAACCATTTCAAATTCGTCCTTTTCAGGACGACCAATTCAATGTTGAGAGAGTTTGTTTGATTTGAATTTGTCTAACATTTCTTCCCCAGCTCTTACCAATTGGCAGACAGCGGTGGCTAAAACCAATTTTAGTGTTCACTTCGTTGCATACCTAGACCATTGTGTACAATTTACAAATGGCTACCGTCGCGAAAATTTGAAACGCCGGACGCCAATAACTCGATCATTTCTTGATTGATTTATTTTTGAGATTTTTGCTCTTCAACTAGTGGTTTTACGACTGCCATATTATTCAAACAAGTATTCAAAATGTTACAAATACGAGAAGAATATATTTCGCGTACGTATTCATCAATCGGCGTTGAACAATTTTTAAGAATGTTGTGGTCTGGGGAATTCTCTCCCACAAAAATTTTTTGTTTTCTCTAAAGATAAAGGGTGTCCACGATGAAATTGCCACACACACAATTGATTCGCAAAATTCGAGTTTTCATCCGATTGCCATCAAATTTTCAGGGATTGAGAAATAACTATTAAACTTCATTTTACCATTTTACTCGTATTTTATTTACAGTCCATACGCAAATGCTCGCACCTTGGCCTTAACCCCGGCCATAAGATTCTGCACAACCTGTGAATCAACCGGTTTTTTGCATGTAAACCCATACTTTCTTCAGTTCCTCGACTGTCTTCACTACCTTAGGTCGTTTAAGAAGGTGCTGCTTCATAATCGCCCAGTACTTCCCGATGGGGCGGAGCTCCGGAGTGTTGGGAGGGTTGAACATTTTCGGCACGAAATTGACCTTATTGTCCGCATACCACTTCAGCACGTCCTTGGAGAAGTGGCATGAGGCAAAATCCGGCCAGAAGATTGTTGGGACGTTGTGGGCCTTCAGGAGAGGAAGCAGCCGCTTCTGGAGGCACTCTTTTATGTACACCTGTCCGTTCATCGTGTCCTGGGTCACGAAAGGTGCACTCCGCTTCCCGCACGTGCAGATGGCTTGCCAAACCAGGAATTTCTTCGCAAATTTGGACATCTTCTGAGTGCGGACATGCTCCGGAACGCTGAACTTATCCTTGGCCGTGAAAACAGGTTGCCGGGGATCTGTTTGAAGTCGGCCTTCACATATGTTTCGTCGTCCATGATGCAGCATTCAACTTTCGTCAGCATGTTGAGGTACAACTTCCTGGCACGGGTTTTGGCGGACTTGTTCTGCTTCTCGTCGCGATTAGGGGCCTTTTGTACCTTGAACGTTCGAAGCCCAGCCTTAGTTTTGGCCTTCTGGACAAAACTTCGGCTTAGGTGCAGCTTCTTAGCCACATCCCGAACGGAGGCGTTCGGATTTCGGTTGAAGGCCCCAACTACGCGGTTGTGATTTTTGGTGTTGTACGGAATACTTTTTCCTTCACTTCTGGGCTTCCGATCGGTGGTCAACCGTTCCTCGAACCGCTTAATCACTCGCGACACCGTGGAATTTGCGATTCCCAACGTTTTAGCGATGGAACGATGCGAGAGATCCTTGTTCTCGTGATGAATGCGCAAGATTTGATCACGCACGAGCTGTTCTTTCGACTCCATTTCCGCGAGTTTTAATCACAGGACTTTAAAACGTGCAGGATGTAAGTAATGCACTATGAACTAAATCCACCCAAATTTTCATCAAATTCTACCCAACGGTTAAAAAGTTAGAGCAATTTCATAGTGTGGCAATTTCATCGTGGACACCCTTTATTCCGAAGTAACATTCTATGAATATTCCAATACAATAATGCCTAATCGTTTTGATGCCAAGCGTATGCGCAAATTTCATAATGCGTTGCAAAGCATTGGTTGGGACGCTGGAGAAGGGCCTTCAACTCGAAGCCGTCTTCAAGGCCACCAAATGCTTTCGAAAGGGTGTACAATAGAATTTTCTAACATACGTACTATCTAATGCAGGTCTAACGATCTATCAGGACCACACCAACGCTATTTTGATCGCACTATGCCTTACGGCAAGGATAGGCGTCAAATGAAAATTTGAAAATAACTGAAACAGTTTGAACGCTAAAAGCTTTATCATTTCTCGATAGATTTTCGAGATTTCTGCTTCAATCAAGTTTTTCGCGACTGTCAACTATCAACAAAATCATTAATCGGGTTACGATTGATATGATCGACCAGATGGAGACCATTATCCTCATTGCGTTATAGATTGTTCAGGGTCTGTTTGGGAATATATAATAACAAAAAAAATAAAATAATGTCTTATTTGTCCGTTTTTTTATACCCGGAAAAGATTAAAATATATATTAATTTTTTTTTTGTCAGTGAACAGTGAACATTTTACAAATTCCCATTGATTAACTACAACTTGTTCACAGATACAGTTTCATTATATTCAACGATTTTCGTGTTATATTTCGAAAATCCACATATGAAAACACATGCGCCCTTTTGAAAAATTAGTCTTGAGCCAAAGAAAAAATTTATGACCAAGTGTTGTACCGAAACTACGTCCCTCTCGCGGGTCAAATTTGTCACCTTGTCGATGGTGAGAGGGCTTATCTCATGCTATAAACATGTATGTGAGACCAAGAATTTGACCAGTAGTGAAAGTATCACATATTCTGCACATTTATTTCACTGCCTCGTCGTAGAACGTTTATATAAAGGCACTAACATCAGGTGTGATACTGGCCGCAATTCACTCTTAGACTTTTTACTTTCAATCAAAGGGAAACGACTAAAAGCACACTTTTCATTTTCGTGGCAACTTATGTTGTTGTTTATCCATTTGTTTCCCACCACGGGAACTTTGGCGAATAAGTTTTGGGCTGATTTGCTCTCTTTGCTCTTTTTCTAGTTGCGCGTTCGGTAGCTTGGTTCAGTTTTGGTTGTGCAAATTTTCTGCCGTGTCAGTATACTTTTCAATAAAGCGAGCAAATTTGTTTGACATTGTATTTTACATTGTCTGGCCGGTTGCTACGTTCCGCTGCGTTGGATCGGCAGAGTGGAATGTTTGCGATTTTTTTTTCGGCTGTCGCCTCGCGTCACACGAAACGTAAATAAAGTTGTGTTTTTCCATGGCTAGCATGATTTAAATTGTTCCAGTGGACCAGTGACAAGTGTTAATCCCAGGGTCGGATTGGAAACATCTGGCCGAAAATCCAAAGTCAACAGCAGTCAGTTACCTTCTTTTTGACAAAGACTCCAGACTGCTGCGCCGGTCATCACATGTTGTTTACCAATTTGAATTCGATTGAAACGATGGGCGCGATCTAATAGCAACCTACCTAAAGTAAGCGCGCCATCCTTACCGCATTACCTTTCTATGTGTGTAGTTCTATGTGTGTAGCGACTCCGCGTCAGGTTTGATGTCGAGACGATGTGTTTACACTGGCAAACAGTGCTCTCATGCCATCGGAAGATTACGTTACATGGTAGCGTCTAGAAAACAGCATGTTTTTATTTGTGGGGAACACTGAAAAACGTGTTTATTTGCGATGGCGAGAGAGAAAAGTACTCAACTGTGGTGTTCTATCTGGCGTGTTTTTCAATTTGACTAAAGAAAAGGGCTTGGGTAGGTCTCGTCATTAGTCGTCTTGTAGAAAAAAATATTGCAATTGACGTTGTGGTCGCCAATTTTTCATTCATGAATCAATATTGTAAGAATAGAGCTGAAATTTAGAAAAAAGGAAATTACCACTGCGAGTTGGGCGAAATTGACTCAAAAGTAAAACAAAGTCGTATTGGCAGTTTGAGTATAAGGTACAGCATCCAAAGTCCTACTCAGTCTAGGTGGTTGTTCATATTCAAGAACTCAAACTAGAAAAATTTACGGAAATTTCTATTTTTGGATAAGACGGAAGTTCCTGGTAAACCTTCATTAGTCATGCCTATCCTAGTAGCAAAGCAATTTTGTCCGCAACATTTCACAACTAATTGCAATCGGCGGAGTTGAAATAAAATGCAATACTTACATCATCAACATGATTCACATTTTATTGAAACAGGGAATTCAATTGTTTACCTTAACTCCGCTACCGCATGCGTTATGTTTCCATTAATTGTACATTTTCAAGCTAACGTAAAATCGCTAATAAGCTCTATGGAAATTCCTGGAAATCAGAAATACAATCATTTTGATTGTCAGCATTTCATTGCTTCCATTCGGTTAAGAGTTCAATACCTAATACTTCCAATGAAAGAATAAAAAAATTGAATCAAATTTAGTTCGCAATATAGAAAAAAAATACAAGGTACAACCCCATTGGATTGTTCGAAATGAGAACGTAGGACTACGCTTCTAAATGCAAGCCATGTGATTGTACAATCCCTATTTTTTTTAAATTAATATACTTTTTGTTGGCTTTTTAAGACAAGGCCTAAAATTTAAGATTTTTTCAATAGTATGCGGCCCAAGATCAACAATGCCTCTTCTAAAACCGATGCGTAGAAATAATTCCGAATCTCATTGTTGGCTCTTGATTGCTTTTTCCCTTGTATATTCCATCATCGGACTACAATCTCCCACTAATCAACTGAGACACTGCATCACCTCACGAACAAATTGAAATTTTCAAAGCA
Source organism: Aedes koreicus (assembly GCA_024533555.2). Classification (NCBI taxonomy): domain Eukaryota; kingdom Metazoa; phylum Arthropoda; class Insecta; order Diptera; family Culicidae; genus Aedes; species Aedes koreicus. The sequence goes on from JAHHFK020005430.1 coordinate 73,874, forward strand.
AATTGAAGTGTTGCATTTCTAACCATTTTGATTCATAACAAAAAAAGAAACAAAATCATACGAAATCCGTATATAATCTTGCTTTTTTTTGGCTGTATATACTGAAAAATGTTTGGCTTACTACACGGTGTTCAATAAGTTCGGATACACTTTCAAAATTTGTTAAAAAAATGAAAACATGTTTTTTTATTTTTTGGATTTATGTTATTGAAAGCTATGTTTACAAGGAACGTTTACAACATTTCTCTTGGAATGACCCCCCTTTGTACTCCTTAACGAGCTTCAAACGTTTCTCGAACGCGTCGCAGGCGGCACGCACGGACTGCATGGGCATTTCGTCCCAGATTTTGAGAATTACCGTCTTGAAATGATCCAAAGTGCTGACCTTGTATTCGTTCAGCTTCGCCATCATATAGGACCAAACAAAAAAGTCGAGAGGATTCAAGTCCGGGGAGCTGGGAGGCCACAAAGTTTTGTCCAGAAAGTCGGTTAAATTGTCCCGACACCAGGCTTGAACCACATTTGCCGTATGGGCTGGTGCACCGTCCTGCTGGAACACGTAGTGCTCATCGCCGTAGAGGCTTCGGAGACTGGGGGCAACAACCTTTTCCAAAACCTCAGTTTTGTAGTACGCCGCGTTGATTTTGACGTTTTTTTTCAATAAACACCAAGGGTAGCTTACCACGTTTGCATACTGCCCCCCAAACCATCACCGACGCGGCACTTTGGAACCGAGGGATGTTTATATTGGATTCAGGAATGCTGTCTTTCGATGGCGCCCACACCCGGTCATTTTGCACATTGTGCGGCTGCTGCAGCACGAACAGTTTCTCGTCCGAAAAAAACAAACTCCTGACCAGCGTGCCGAGAGAGGATCCTCTTAGCTCGATCCAACCGCTTTTTGCTGGTAGCCTCCGAAACGCCATGGACCTTACGTTTTTTGTAAGGCCTGAAACCAAGGTCCTTGGTGAGTATGGTGTGAGCGGTTCCAATGGAAACGTTGAGATCTGCAGCCGTTTTCCGGATTGAGCGGTTCTTTTTGCGCCGAATTCGCTCCCTCACGATCTTGATGACCCGTGGCGTCCTCGCTGAACGCGGCCGACCGGATCTCGCACGGTCATTGGTCGAGGACGTCTCCCGGTATCGCCTGATGGTCGTGTAGACAAAGTTCCGCTTGACCCCATGCGATTTCAGCAGCCGGAATATATCGCCGGGTCGCTCACCGTTCAAAAAACGCTTAATTACGAAGTCCCGATACTCTTTCATCGCGCGTAACAAACAAACAACAACTAACAGAATGTCAACACCGCGCACATTCGGTAGCGTATGAATGAAGCTAAAGCTGACACCAATACCAATGCAGAATATGTACATGGCGCATACCTACGCAATGATGAAAACTTGTATTCGAACTTATTGAACACCGTGTAAATGGAAGGTCTCTGAGCATATAATATTGAGCGTGAGCATAAACACACTGAGCGAACAAATCGAGAGGAATTCATTCGAATATCGCATGGAAATTTTCCACAAGATATTATTACAAACTTCATACGATTCTCTAATGGAAAGAAGTTCATAAGGCTTGTGTTCGCGACAAAATCTGGACACCCCTAAATACGTATATCTCTGGAAATACTTCATCAACGCGTGACATATTTCGCAGACTGATGAACGTATGTCGTAAAATCAATTTTTGGTGATACTACAAGCTTTTAGATCGAAGATGGCGTTCGAAAAGCAATTGTGTGCAGTCGCAATGAAAATCCGGATCTGTCAAGTAAGAAAACTTGCAAAAAAGCTTGGTTTTCCTGCAAGCACTGTCCATAACGTTCTTAAATCTTTCGATACACGTTTGACAACAGCCATTAAGGCTGGGAGCGGAACAACAACGGATCTCAGAAACCACCAGAAGGACGCGAAGCTGAAGCAAGATACTGCAGAAGAAACCAGATCTTTCGGTACGTACTGTGGCTGGAAAAATAAAAATGTCCCCAACTTTCTTGCATACTTCCAAGCACCGGGCAAGGTATGAAGTCGTGAAAACTGTACCCGGCTAAAAATCGTTCGGATGATTCATATGCAAGGCTAAGCAGCTTCCCGGAATGTCCTATTATACTGCAAGCATGCAACGGAACAGCGTAGAGGAGCATTTCAGGACGAAGACTAGGCACAAGTTTCCCAAAAATATTTGGGTTGGGAGTAAATGTGCGGCTGTGGCCAAAGCTTCATCACTACCGGAACGGTAAACAAGGAAAATACCGTGATGAATGCCTAAAGAGGCGGTTGTTACCATTCCTGCGCAGCCATGCCGCTCCCCGCTATTCTGGCCTGATTTGGCATCTTGTCACTACGCCAAAGCTGTTTTTGGAATTGTATAAAGCGAATCCATGTTGTACCAAAAGAGGCGAATCCACCTAACCGCCCGGAGTTGCGATCTATCGTGCGGTATTGGGCTCTCGTGAAGACAGAACTCTCTCAAAATAAAACAACAAGTTACAACTATAGAAAAATTTCGAAACCTTGGACAAAAGCTGCTTAATCGGTGGCAGAAAAGTCTGCACAGACCCTATTGGCTGGAGTCCAGATTTTGTCGTAAGAAAAATTTTCCTCACTAACCATGAATTCTCTGGATCCAGAGGCGAGCCACAATACCACGAGACTTTACACGCTTGTTAAGTGGTGTCGATTGTAAGTGTATATGAGGCATGTTTTTCTCGACTAATGCAACAATATTCATTTCAGTAATTCATTCCATGCTTTGTGGTTCATAGTTCTGATCGCATGAAAATCGTACTGATAATTTCCTAAGTGCATGAGTATGATTAACCGCCCGAGGTTGCTTCTATCTTATAACCAGATTAGCTGTAATTAAACAGAGAACCAACAAACGATATTTGTACGGACTAACATACATCCTCAATGCGTAAAAACTGGTGATTCTTAAATGTAGGTGATACAGAGGCCAGCCAGGTCAAATAAGAAATGCGTAGGAATGTATTGAAATGATATTGGCTTTGTTAAAGGTCGAGAACACCTGCACGTCCGCGGGAAATCACCGGGAAGTTGAATAAATGCGTTGTGTAACCCTAGGTTAAACGATGCGCTGAATTCTTGATTATCTTCTTTTTCAGATTATCCCTCATTTAGTTGGTTTTAAGGAGATGCCCAAGGAAACATTAAAATATTAGTACCAATTTTAACTAACAATAATGATGCTGTTGAGCTTCCACTTCACAAAGCGTTAAGGATTGTTTTTCTCTGTAAAGACGAGATGACTTTTAATAACGCTTGAAAGGCAGATTTTCAACAACAGTAAGGATTCTGGTTGGGGGCACTCATACAGTGTGATAGTGAATTTTTATTGGGAAAACAAGGCACTTCTAAACGACGCCGAAAGTCGATTTGGACCGATTTATGCCAACAGTAAAGGTGCTAC
>JAHHFK020005431.1:0-47657 GCA_024533555.2 Aedes koreicus
GAGTACTACTTTACCCATGCCCTTTCACTCAACTTTCAATACTTCTATTCTATTTCCAACCTACCGTACACTGACGGAACTTTCAACACTTTCTCTTCATATCTTTCATTCTAACAAACATATCTGTCCACTCTTGGTGCCTCATGGTGATGAGTAAAACATCTCCTTCTACATCCATTAGATGGTACTTTATGACCGAAGAGGAATGGCAAACTTCTCAGAAGTAATAACATTTGTGCTGATGTTTGCCTTAATCTGTGTGAATTTGGATGTAACAACATGTCTTCCGTAAAATTCGATGATGGCTTGTTATGACGATCAGTGTAGCCATAGGCAAAAGTGTATACACGTTTATTTATAAAGGCTGCATTAATTTTCAAATCCTTTTGCTCGGAGTAAGCTGGACTGTGCCAACTGAATGGCCAATGGGACTACACCGTGCATTCCAATAAGGGCCTGTTCATAAACCACGTAGACTCATTTCTGAAAGTCTCAGACCCCCCCCCCCCTCCTCCCCCTCGTGGACTTTTCTCCATACAGTTCTTTAAAATTTTGTATGGAGCATAGACTTTGTGTCAGACCCCCTCCCCCCCAGGAAAGTCTACGTGGTTTATGAATAGCACCCAAGTAGTTATAGTTGTCAGCTATGTGAAAGTGTTGAAGTTCGTTGAAGATATTTTTTTTTTTTTTCTCCACTTGAACTGCTTTAAATTGACCCTCATACCACTGCCTGCTTCGAATCGGATATTCATTTGAAGGATTGTCGCAAAACTCGGCCCTCGATATCTGACAAAGACGGCAAAAATGTGTTGCACTTGGACCTACACGTCATGCACTGCTAATGTGTCCCCGCAAAACATAGTGACCACTGCTTTTGTCACAAATTTTTGAGTTCCTTAGAACACCGTGACACCTTCCTCCAAACTTTTCAAATCATCGATCACGGGTTGAAGTACTTTCTTATATCCATGTTTTTTAGCACCAATGGAGGTGCAGAAAAGTAATGGAAACACTGTTTTGGGTGAGCTATTCCACTTTTCTGGTATATTCTGAATTTTGAAGCTGAAGTTACAAATTTTATTGATTCCAGCTCTTGAACTCAGAGCGTTACCCAGCTCAACGTCGTCCTGATATAAGCGCAAACGGAAGAAGTTAGGATTCTCTTTAAAGTACTCGTTAGATTTGAACAATTCTCCAATTTTAAATGAGCTAAATTGTTTAACGCAAGGAGTGTCTACAAATTCAGGTTCTTCCAAAAGATTTCTTGTGCTGGGGTCTCTAAATAATAGTTTTAGCGTATCTATAATGCTTATGTATGACGCTGTATCATTTACCAACACCTTTTTAGGGAGTGAATTTATATGGTGCACATCTTGTCGACGACTTAATAAAATGTCTCAAGAAACTGGGGATTGCACGGCCATTTTATCTAAAAATTTGTTTTGTTTCGGAAACGAATCAATCTGGGAAAATATATCGTTCAGCTGGAAACTGTTTCTCAGCCTTACGAACTCGTTCGTAAGAAGCAGAATGTTATGATGTTCCAAAAACTCAAGCATTTTTTCCTCTGCCAAAACTTGATAATTTCTCTGACTTTGGATTGCGGCAGACTAACGTCGCTTGTCAATCGGCAGACGTTCAGATTAATTATTCTCAATATTTTGCACGGGATGTTTTTCAATAATGTGCCTTTTAAGAGTATAAAACTTGCCAAATCGCAAGTTACCTTGCGGAAATGAGCAATCGTAAAACGTAACAGATGAGCGGAAGTTTTTATTTTTTTAAATGCCTATTTACATGGCGGTGTAAGCCGGCAACGTAACCAGGTACTTTGGCATGGCAAAAAAGCAGATTATTTTGGGCTGCAATAAAAATTCATGATTATAAAGTAATTTATTTTACTTACGGAAGAAACTGACGATCCTTTCATCGTGTTCATTTAATTTACTTTAGAAACTGTCCATTTTTGCACAATTTTTTCTTGTTTGTTCCACTTCCTTCCTGCGCGTTAACAACTTCCGAACTATTTTGCTTCTGATTTAACAAGATGGCTGCTCAAGGTGTTTACAGAAATTCGGTGGAAAACCACCGATTTATGGTATTTTGACTTCAGTTACAGATTTTTCGGTTACTTTTTATTAAAATTTTAATAAACATTCCCATTTACAGTTTTTCGGTAGTTCTACGATGGTTCAACAAAAAAAAATTACTCTTTAACCGAAAAATCTGTAAATGTTCATTTTACAGATCGACTTCGGTGATTTTTTTAACAGAATTCTGTAAACAAATCTAAGTGTGTACACACTTAGTTTTTTCGGCCAAAACCAAAAGGCCGAAATTTCGGCCATTCCAGTTAATTAAAAGTAACCAAATAAAAAACCAAAACCCATCTACCATTGAAAGTTTTTGCCGAAAATCAGCTAATAAACAAAAATTTGACAGAAATGTCAGCAAACGTAACTGCCGAGTTGATCGGCTGTTGGAGATTTGCCGAGGTAAATTTAGTGTGTAGGATGGGATATTTATTTGATTCAACTATCAATAGACTAATTTGGTGTCCAAATGATAAAAAAAAAACTATCTTAACGCTAACAAAAACTGTCTTCTTGTATAGTTTTGCGACATATTTAAATCGAAAACAGAAGACATACAATTAAAGCTGCACGCAAAGTTGGCAAAAGCGCTAAAAGTTGCCAAATCAACCGTTACAAATGTAATTAAAGTGTTTGGGGAACGTTTGTCGACAGCCAGGAAGTCTGGATCGGGGGGAAATCGAAAACCGGAAGCCGCTGAGACGACAAAGAGAATTGCCGGTAGTTTCAAGCGAAACCCTAACCTATCTCTCCGAGATGCCGCAAATAAGCTGGGTGTATCGTCTACAACCGTGCATCGAGCCAAAAAAACGAGCCGGACTATCGACTTACAAGAAGGTAGTGACTCCAAATCGCGATGATAAACAAAATACGACGGCCAAAGCGCGATCCCGGAGGCTGTACACGACGATGCTGACGAAGTTTGACTGCGTGGTAATGGACGACGAAACCTACGTCAAAGCCGACTACAAGCAGCTTCCGGGACAGGAGTTTTATACGGCAAAAGGAAGGGGAAAGGTAGCAGATATTTTCAAGCACACGAAACTGTCAAAGTTCGCAAAGAAATATCTGGTTTGGCAAGCCATCTGTGCCTGTGGCTTGAAAAGCAGCATTTTCATAGCTTCCGGGACTGTCAACCAAGAAATTTACGTGAAAGAGTGTTTGAATAAACGTCTGCTGCCTTTCCTGAAGAAACACGGTTGTTCCGTACTGTTTTGGCCGGATTTGGCATCTTGCCATTACGGTAAAAAGGCCATGGAGTGGTACGCCGCCAACAACGTGCAGGTGGTTCCCAAGGACAAGAACCCTCCCAACACGCCAGAGCTCCACCCAATTGAGAAATACTGGGCTATTGTCAAGCGGAACCTAAAGAAGACCAAAAAAACTGCTAAGGACGAGCAGCAGTTCAAGGCAAACTGGCTTTCTGCGGCGAAGAAGGTGGACAAGGTGGCTGTACAAAATCTGATGGCAGGGGTCAAGCGTAAGGCCCGGCAATTCGGATTTGGAAAAGCGGAAGCCTAACTGAATATTTTTCCTGAATTTTATACTAATTGAACTTGAAAAAGAAATTTAATTTGATTTTTTAAATAAACGATTTCACCGATTTACACGCGTTTTCCCTTGACCAAATTTTGACCGTATCACCCTTTAAAAGGCACGTTGCAAAGCAATCATTCCAGAGTTCGACCCGTAGACGGTTTCCCTGTGTATGTAGAATCCTATGAAGGGAGGTGTTTCGAAAGACACAAAAAAAAAAAAAAAAAAAAAAAAAAAAAAAGGTCCAAATGAATCATAAGGCAGCGACTCTCGTGTAACTCGGAAGGTTGAAAAGGGTCCCTCCAAGGCAGTCTACGAAGAGCGTATCGGGTAAATCGTCATTGAATTGACTCAATACGGTTCGACGCCGTCTAGAAATTTGGGGCTCCAGACCGGGGAAGCATATTCCAAGGTGGACCTCAGTAACCACTTAAGACAGTACCGTATCGAAATTCTTTAGCCACACGAAAAATGAAGCCGAGATTTCGGGAAGCTTTCGTTATGATGTAGGACATATGAGGTTTGTACGTGAGTTTATCGTCGAGTATCTCACCAAGGTCCTTTACTTGGTTGTCTCTTTGTTTAGGAGTTCCAACCAAGGAATAACCGAAGATAATAGGAGACTTCTTCCAGAAAAAAGTGAAAAACGGTACACTTTCCCGGAATTCAAGAGCATATGGGTCGCCTCGCACCAGCTTTGTACTGTCTCTAAATCTTCTTGCAACTTTTGTTGCGCACCTCGTAGCGAATCCACGCGAGTAGATTTTAAGGTCGTCAGCAAAGCTTAGCCGATGAGATTTCGGCAACAGGTTGACATCGTTGAAATACAACAGAAATCAGCGGGGGGGGGGGGGGGGGGGGGGGGGGGGGGGGGGGGGGGGGGGGGGGGGGGGGGGGGGGGGGGGGGGGGGGGGGGGGACCCAAGATGACCCCCCCGGCCCCCCCCGGACAAGACGGGGAACGAAGAGGACAGCTCATCGCCAATTTTAACCTTGAGAGTTCTGCCTCAAAGATACGATTGGAACCAGTGAAGAAAGTAGGAGGCGCCAATGCCAAGTCTTTCCAGTTTTGCCACAGCGATGTCATGGTTGATTCTGTCGAAGGCAGCAGATAGGTCCATGTACACAACGTCCGTTTGTGAACCAGATGAAATCCCATCCTTGATGAAGGAAGTGGTTGATAGAAGGTTTGTAGTCGTTGAACGCTGCGGCATGAATCACATGTTGATCGTCTAAAAATACGGGCTCCAAAACGGTCAGTTAAAACAGCTTAAAGGCTACGCACAAATCTCTAAATTCCGCGATAGTTATCAGCATTTCTCCTAACTCCCTTTTTGTGCACGGGAAACATGTACACTTCCTTCCATAGTGTTGGATACTTACCGGTCGTCAATGATGACCGATAGATATGGCATAATGGTGCAGTCAGCGATGCAATGCAATGTTTTTGAAACACCGATGGAATAGAGTCCGGTCCAGGGCTGCATGACGGCTTCAACTTGTTTGCAGCAGCAACGATATCTGCATCATCGATAGGGATTGCGTAGAAATACCGGGCAGACAAAGAGACGTTATTCAAGGCAACTTCGATTTACGGTGGCTGGTGTTACCTGTTCAATAGGTTACAATCACAATTGCTTCACTTTGTTTTCTTTTTTTATTTTATTTTTTCTATTTTCTTAATTTTTATTTTGTAAATATATATCCCTAATTCGGGTAAAAACTTAATATTCTAATTCCTTTTGTTTATTTTTTTGTAAATATTCCTTTGAATTTTATTATACGGTTGTAAATTAGTTTAAATTTTTGTATATAAATATTCTGAATTACTCCTGAAATATACCATAACACTAGATATATAAAAATAGATTTAATTTGAAAATTTGAATTTAAAATAATAAATTTATCCTACCCTATTTGAATACCCCTTGTACCATCCTATCCAAACCTATCCTTTTCCCATATGCACGACCAAACGCAATGCGCAGAAAATGTCATGTATGCTGCACTGATATCCCATGAGCTGTCAAGCCCATCAACCGAAATTCTGCTGAGTCACGGGATGCAATAAAAGGGAATGTTGGAGATGGTTTCAGCCGCTTTTCGGTACCAAAGTCTAACTTGTTCAAATCGTCCGTTATTTTTAACCGTGACTTTTTTTACGCTCCAGGAACGAAGTTAGTTCAGTGTGAACCGTGAGTGTTGGACGTCCTCAAAACCTCGCCGAAAGTAGATAAGACCGGTGAAAAAAAAAACCGAAGACTGGCTGTGAGTGTCCGAGCCGCGAACCAGTGTGCGAAAACATCAAGTTCACCCTGTGTGGTAAAGCCCTGCTAGCGAAGCGAAATATCGCAGCCCCACCGCCGACGCATCGATAACAGCACCGACCGCATCCGCACCGACCACCGTTATCCCGAGGTCGCCACCGAAGAGTCGACATCTCATCGAAGATCATCACCCGGTAACCACCACCAGGTGACGTGTAGTGCCATTTATTACCCTAACCCTCCACTTTCCCATAAAATTCTGTCCTAATCCTATACCAATGAGGTCTATACAGGTGGAGAAGAAGTGGTTAAGTTGTATTAGTGTAATGTGCGAAATACTGTCATTGTGTTCGTGAGATGATGCACAGCCTGTTTTTTGTAAACATGCGTGACGTAGGTCTCAAAAAACATCAATTTACAATAGCAGCAAATCATAAGGTGGAATGTTTAGCACTAGTTAATTGGTGTAGTTTTTTAAAGGCTTCGGCTGAAAAAATCCCTTCTTGTACACTAAAAGGATGCGGACAAAAACTAAACTTGCTCTGTTATCATTCGCTTGTTTTTGGAGTTTTACGTCACTACCCGAAATCATGGATTGTTTACTCATTTTTCGTTACTAATACCGACAAACACCATGCTCTATTCCACCTGTATAGACGTCATTGTCGATTGGTATTCCGAAAACCTACGTAAAGACGCCCTCTTTTGTGATTTCAGCCTGCGCAGGGCATCTTTCTGCCATGGTACTTTTTTCGTGGCTGGAGAGACTTTCTTGGGAACATGTCTGTCAGTTCAAGTAGCTCAAGATGTTGGAGAATGTGGTAGTGGCATTATCGACGTCTTTTTTTTTTTTTTTTTTTTTTTTTTTTTTTTCACCAGGCACATAAAAAATGATGTCGTAATCTGCATTGCGGAAGTCGCAGGGCTGGTGGATAACGGTACAATAGCTGGTTCGATCAAGTTCACTAGTCACGAGGTTGAGGAAGAAGTGCTGGTGGATGATGAGGCATCTGTTTTACTAGTGCAGATGGGGCTAGCATGACGCTTGGTGGTGTCGGCGTTCGGCAAAGGTCGAGGTCGTCCGGCATTTTCAATTTCATAATGTCATTAATCTGACGAGCGGATGGAACGGAATAATAGTCAAGCATCAAAACAGACCCCTCATGGATGTGCGATCTTGTCTTTATCCACGTGTCCGCCTTGAGACGAACGAAACCGGGGAGGTTGAAATTCCCGATTAATACGGATTTGTCTCTAAAGGAGGCATTTCGGGGAAATTTATTCTTCTTCCGGCTGAAGGTGCCCATGTATGAAATCATCGTCTTCTAGCTCTGTCCAGGAGGAAAGTAAATGGCACATTTAAGATACAGAGTACGATCCTTCCTTGATTCAACGAGATCCAGGCTTGTTCCGCCGAGCTTGTCCAAGTTTCAACCACAACGATGTGAGATTCTAGACCGTAACGTACAGCAATCAAAACGCCTCCACCAGTAACCTTTCGACTATTTAGAGCACTTCAGTCGCACCACATACCTTGCTACAGGGTTCTTCTGGAAATAATACGAAAATGTTCAAACTTAATTCGTGTAGCTAGTGACTAATTTCTGTCGAAAGTGTATTTGTTTATGTTTGCTTCCAAGTGCTGCAGCCAAACCTTCTATTTGTTTTTGTTGCAAATTCGTCAAAATGTTCGCGAAAGAAGTGATCACCAGTTTGTTGCTCTTCCAGAAGAAGCCGAAAGAGGTTGCCAAAGTGGTAGGGTGCCATTTGGCAACAGTTTACCGCATAAAAAAGTCCCTGCAGGATGGTCCTAAGCAGCGGATGGCGGGTTAGCGGACGTCACGCACTTTGCACCGCACGCCGAACGTGATTAAATCGGTCCGTGCGAAAATTGCTCGTAACCCGGTGCTTTCCATAAGAAAACTACTAGGAAGCCAATATTCCGGAGAAATCCATGCGGAGTGAGCCAGAGTGAAACGCCACTTGATTACGGACCGGGTCAAGTGGCTCGTTCGAAGAGATTGCTTTCCTTGTTGAAGAAGAAAAAATGGCCATCCTGTTCTCCGGCGAAAAGCTTTTCAGCATCGATCTGTGGCCAACAGCCGCACGAACCGGTTCATTTCACCGCAGAAAATGGAGAACGTTCCGGAAAAAGTGAAATTCAAATTTCAAACCAAACATCCGGCTAGTGTCATGATGTTTGGCTTAGTGGCGTCCAATTGTTTGAAAATGCCGCCTGTTTTCATTGATGCTGGAGTTAAAATCAATACCGAAGTGTATATCCAAAACGTTGTCCTACAGCAGGATGGAGCGCCGTGTCACACGTCCAATCGAACCCAACAATGGTTGAACGATAACATGAAGTTTTGGCCGAAGGATTTGTGGCCCCCTAGCAGTCCAGATCTTAATCCGTTGGATTATTCGATTTGGGCATATGTTGAAGCACGAGCCTGCAAAACATCACACCCTAGTGTGAAAAATCCTGAAGTCAACCATAACACGCACATGGCAGTCAATGTCGGAGGACTACGTCTGAAAGGCATGCTCTGGCTTCCGGCGTCGGCTCGGGGATGTTATTATTATAAAAAATGGAGGACACATTGAATAAATTTGTTTAAACAAACTTTATAAAGATAACTGCACTCGAAAATGTTGATATTATTGCTTGAATTAGTTGAAAATGGTATTTGAAAGAAATAGAACAAATTTTCGCATTATTTCCTGTAGGACGAACCAAAAGCAGCTATGGAGGGAATTTTATCATTGAGCCATTCTCAGTAAGGACGATTATGTCGTACGAACAGTCCGAGGTAGCCAGAAAGTATTGGACTAGACTAGAGTTCATACCGCCGTCATTCTGGTAGTAAACTTGCAGTCCGTGCTCACTGAGATTACTACCAACCATACGGTGGGAGCTCCCGGGGGAGTTAGCGGTATTGGACGAGGTTTGTGAGCGGCCGTGATAGCTGCTGATCGCTAGCGGTAGTGTTTCGTTAACGTCGGTCACTGTGAGTCTGGCAGCAGATTCGAGTCGCCAATTTGCTGAGATAATGCGATGTTGGGTCGATGAAGGTTGACTGCAAATGGCGAATTGACCAGCGCACGAAATGTTCGAGATAGCAGCGTACTTGCCTGGAGTCAGATTTCGGAAGACCCCGTCTTCCAACTCAAACGCAGAACCGGGACGACTGCTGATCGCTGGCGGTGGAGGCTCGGCTGCGATGAGAGGAATATGGGCTCCCTTGAGGCTTGGGGCAAGTGTGCTTTCCGGTGTCCAAATTGCAGAAGATGACTGAACGTGGTGTAACGAAGCTTGACTGAAAACAGAAAATTGATCAGCGCACGAAATATTCGGATTTACAGCATACTTGCTTGGAATCGGTGTTCGGAAGACCCCCATCTTCCAACATGTTTGAGCTATCATTCTTACTGGCTTGTTCAACGAAGGAGCTTTTTTTATATCATCTACAGCTTGTATTCAACGCTTAGTACTACACGTTATACACACTTAGAAAATTTTACAGTATTCGGTAATATTTTACCGAATTTTCAACAACTGTACGATCGGTAATCCGATTTACCGGATTTCGGTGAAATTTTACAGTCTTCCGATAAAAAAATTACCGGAACTTGTCAAATTTTACCAAAATCCATTAAATCGGATTACCGAGCGTTCAGCTGTTGAAAGTTCGGTGAAAAATTGCCGAATATTGTAAAATTTTCTAAGCGTGTACATTTATTTTTGGTTGTGTTATGCCCTTAACAAATTTCTGTTTTATTTGACGATCACTTAATAACAAATTTCCTAATCGCTACATTTGATAAGCGTTTGCCTGTTTGCCAAGTGAGCAACCGTAGTTAGGCACTGATTTGGCGAATTTTTTTAACTTTTGGTTAAAATTTGCCAGTTCGTTGGTTATTTCCCCTCAAATGGTTAAAATTTAACTATGAATACGACTCATTTGAAATTTTGACAGATGCATAGTTATTTGGAATTGAAAGTTGTTGAGCACAAATTTCGTGAAGTCCTGGAAAAATAAAACTTGAGAAAAATCTATAAGAAAAACTCGCAACATCATGTTGTCGGAAGAAATATACATCTTTATGTTGATTTTTGTAATTTATTATTATTTCTTCAAGCCAAATGATAATTCAACTGTAATGTTTATACATTGTATGCTGCCATCCCCAAGAATCGTAAGATTAAATATTTGGACTGTGAATTTCATGTTATTAAAATGAATTTATTTTTAAGGGAATGAGATGAGCTATGAAATGTCCTGGTGTCCTGGATCTAGGGTTATGACGGAGATATTAAATTTAAATCCGGATGTTATAAAGGATCACCTAAGGGTGTCAGCTGCTGTGTTCATGAAAATGTGTCGCTTGATTCCTGAAAAACGATCTGGATGGGAAGTAGAAATAGAAGTTGCTATCTTCCTTTTCTGGTTAGACCATCCCCACCGGTGGGTTCGTATCTGGGTAATATTTTGATGACAGAGAGCATTCCTATTTTGATTTAGCCACCCACTTTTTGCACTCAAATTTATTCTCGCACCGGTTTTGTTTCGCTAAATATTACGTGCAGTGTATAGTTTAAATACTCTTCCGTATAGGTTTTTGACGTTCTGTTTGTCCCAAATATTGGATCTTGCGAAACATCCCGCCAAGCCCTGCAAAGCACTTCGTTGTCTTGTGGCGTCCAATTCCTTCCACGGAGTTTTGATGCACTCATTTTTTCACAACATATCACAATAAATGTGAAATTAGCAAATAACACTTTAAAAACAAATCGCAAACACTCAAATTGAAATGAAAGTCTTCAAGATGAAGATATTGTTTTAACGTTTCAACGGTTTAATGTTTTAAAGGTTGTCAAATTTACGAACCGGCTGCTCACCGAGCGAGCAAATTGTCATTTTCCAACCCGGTTACCAACCAATGACGTCTGTATAAGGTCTGGCCCAGTAGCCACAACAATATTGGTGAAATGAGCAAAATTCGCTTATACCACTAATACTCCTTGCGCACGCTACACGAATGTTTGAAAAGTGCTACGTCACACTATTCTTTTTGACTCGTTCGCTCCGTGATTGTTTATTGTATGCGCTATAAAACGCTATCGATGATAGCAAATTGGCACTATATCGCTACTCGATTTTCAAGTTCCAGCGTTTGAAAGTTAATGTGGCAAAAATTCAATTACCTCAGTTAAATTCACTATAAATGACCAATGTTATAGGGAAGAAATGCTTCTGCTCAATAAATAGCATTTGTATCATGATAATTTCCACAATTCAGCATTTATAATAAACGTTTGAACCGATTTGTTTTATCTGAACCTATGCACGCCCATAGAGCGTTGAATAGTGTTACGTCATCACTCGTCGGCTCAGCAATGTTTACATTATTTTTGCTTCCAATACAAGCAAGCAGTGCGTTGCCCCAGACCTTATATAGACATCATTGGTTACCAACCACCGGTGCGGTGTCGATTTGTCAAACAGGGTAACAATTTACCCTAAAAACACCACAAAGAGAATCTGTGACATGTTGTTAAATTTTACGCTTAACAGTTTAATGAAATAAATCATCAAATATCCTCGTGAAGAGGAATTGGCAAATATTGTAAACAAATTTTGCAACCGAGCTGGAACACCAATATCTGACAAGGCTGTAGGGGCAATAGACGGTTCCCACATTCGTATTAAATGTCCAACTTCTCTTCATGACCAATGTATCAACCGTGAACTACGTTATTCTATCCAATGCCAAGCCGTTTGTGATAGTAACTACAAATTCATTGACATATGCATAGGTTAAAGGGTGTCCCACATCAAATTCCATCACGAAAAAAACGCTGTAGAATATTACCCAATGGGATTTTCTGTTGAAACTTTGGGTAGAAGTAGTTTAGAGTGTTTTTTGTTGTTGTTTTCTTATCGCTATCAGTTTTTCGAAAATTGGAAAAAATGGAGACAACCCGAAAAGCAACGTCGCGAATTGATTTTGCGCAAGCACCTGGAAAATCCTCAACTATCTCATCGGGACATCGGAAAACAACTCGTGCAGTCAACGGTGAGTCTTGTGATCAAACGTTACTACGAAACTCTGTGCATCGAATGGATGTTCTATTGGTGATCATTCAAGCGGAATCCCAATGCTTAGGTCAAAGATGTGGCCAAAAATTTGAATCTGTCCAAGTCTTCCGTTCAGAGAGCCAAGCACCGGGAGGGACTGCATACGTACAAGGTGCAAAAGGCTCCAAATCGTGACGAACGGCAAAATACGGTGGAAATGTCATGAGCCCGGAAACTGTACACCCAAATGCTGACGAAGCCTCATTGTCTCAGTATGGATGATGAGACTTATGTCAAGGCGGACTTTCGTCAGCTTCCGGGGCTTTCAAAGTTTGCCAAGAAATACATGATTTGGCAAGCAATCTGCTCATGTGGCAAACGGAGTGCGCCGTTCGTCACTACCGGGAATGTAAACGAGGAGATCTATCTCAAGGAGTGTCAAACAGAAGCATCTGCTTCCTCTGTTACGAGGGCCCTACGATCTTCTGGCTGGATCTAGCTTCGTGCAACAATTCAAATATTGTCCTTAGGTGGTACGAAGCCAACGGGGTCACTTTTGTTCCCAAGGACATGACCCCCCAACGCACCGGAATTAAGGCCCATCGAAAAATACTGGGTAGAGGTTACAACCCGGGATATCCCGGGTCAAAAAATCCCGGGATCTTGAAAAATTCGGGATTTCCCGAATCCCGGAATAAGATTATTCACCATCCCGAAAATCCCGGGACACACATTTCTTACATATTTGTTCGCTTTGATACTTCCCAATAAATTTCAGTTTACCGTTTACGCGCATTCACTATACCCCTACAACGCCAACATACATATTTACTGTACCTACATCGATGTTATACATCATTCATGAAAATGCATCATTCCTTTTGTGTTGTTTCAGTAGGCATTCGCATTTTTGCCGACACATTTAACACACATACACACGCGCCAATACGACGCAAGCTGTCATTTCCATTCAAAACATTATTTTCATTCACTGATTACTGCTTCTGTGTTCATTGAATAATTTCGGATTGCCGTTACATCACAAAGTAAGTAGTAATACAAAATTTGTGCTAATGAAGCCTAACATCCAATTATTTTAAAGGCATGGCTGAAATTCGGAAACACTTCGATTGAATTGCGGATGACAAAGAAAAAGCACGATGTCGGAAGTGCGAGCAAATTTTGTCGTGCAAGGGCTCTTCGACCAGTGGCTTGCTCCGGCACATGAAGAACAAACACGACATGGATTCCAAACCCCCCACAAATCCTAGTGAGTCTGCTGCGAAAGTTAAATCATCCACACCGAATGCCCCAGTGAAACAAGTATCGATGCTCAAGTTCGTCAAACGTCGGTCACTGGCGGAAATTTTAGCTCGGCTGGCAGCAGAGGACGGATTTTCGATCAATGCAATCACCAACAGCAAGTTCATCAGACAATCGATCGCAGATCGTGGATATTCTCTGCCAACGTCGAATACATCCGCCATGAAGCTGGTCGCCGAATACTATGGATACGCTCAGCAGCAAACGCGGGATGAAATAGTGAAGGGTATCGATAGCGGTGAACTGGTTAGTCTCACTTCGGACGAGTGGACAAGACTAAGCAACAAGCGCTACTTAAACGTGAATGCCCATTTCGCTGACGGATCATTCTACATCCTGGGTCTCGGCAAAATTCATGGATCACTACCTGCTGAAAAGGTTTTGGAAATGGTCTAGGATATGGTCTGGAAATCCGGTATTAAGGATGGAAACATTGTAGCATCAACGACTGACGGAGCTCGAGTGATGACGAAGTTTGGAAGATTGTCAAATTACCTTCATCAGCAATGTTACAACCATGCGATTCACTGGGGGGTTTGCGATGTCCTGTACAAGGATCAGCCACCGGTACCAATTGAAAATGAGGATTCAGATAGCGACGATTCGGATAGTGATAACTACGATGATGAAGTTGGTTCTTCGGGTAAATATATTGGAATGTTCATGTTCATATTAAAGAAAACAGCTAATTTATTTCAATTATAGACTTGTACACCACGCGATTTGGAGAGTCTCTGAAACGTATTCGAAGAGTCGTGAAATTTTTTCGAAAATCGCTCGTTAAGAATGCACTGCTTCAAGAAAAAATCTCGAAAATGATACATAAACCACTTCAACTGTGTGTGGACGTCAAAACTCGTTGGAACTCGACTGAAACGATGCTGGAGCACTTCATTCGCGGTTTTGATTGCATCAAAGAGACACTTTCCGAAATAGGCCTTTAAGTTTTTATGTTGGACAGTGATTTCGAGGTTGCAAAAAACCTTCAGGAAGCTCTTCAGCCAATCAGACTCGCTTCGGAAGCATTGGGAAGACGAGATGGTACTTTGCTGTCTGCGGAAGGCAGCTTGAGTTTCTTGTATTCGAAGCTTAAGAAAAGTAACTCCAAAGTTGGAAACGACCTCATCGTTAAGACGTCATGGGGAAGGGGTGGGGGTGCTCAAGTGCCCGGTCTCTAAGGGTATACCAAAAAATTAAGCGTAGTACAGGTAACCCAACTTAACCTGAACCATTGCGAGGCCGCCCAGCAACTGCTGAGTCAGACAGTTCACGAGTCGGCATCGGATATTGCCATAATATCCGACCCATATCGCATCCCTACCGGTAACTGCAATTGGGTTTCGGATAGTTCCGAGAGTGCTACCTGACCATGCCTAGGAAGGTCAAACCTAGGAATGGGAGGTCGCCGGTGTATTGGTGGACGGAATCGATCGCCGACCTCCGAAAAACATGCTTCCTCGCAAGACGGAGGATGCAGAGAGCGCGGTCCGACGCTGAAAGAATGAAGCGTAGAGGGGTGTTAGTCGCCGCAAAGGCCGCAATAAAAAAGGAAGATAAAGGCCAGTAGACGAGCCTGCTTCAAGGCCAATGCGAATCCATGGGGTGACACCTATTGGGTGGTAATGACCAAAACCAGGGGCACGGCAGCTCCAACCAAGCAATCACCGGAGCTACTGCAGGTGGTTATTTCGGGACTCTTTCCGAGCCACAACCCAAGTCCACGACCTCCCGCCGCCGTATAATTATCTCATACCCAGTGTTCCAGTACCCAACAAACATCCGTGTTGAGTTAGAGCTTGTTCAAGCAAATTTGGAGAAGCTATTCAGCTGTTTCTTCTAGAATAGCTGAATAGCTTCTCCAAATTTGTTTGAACAAGCTCTAATTCAACACCGATGTTTGTTGGGTATCCAATGCCAAAACGCTAGGCAACGACGAACAACCGCAATCACGTGGGAGATGACACCGGCACCGCGGAAGAAGGGAACGAGGCAACGGTGAACGAGGCAAATGACGAACTAATGGATAGGAAAGTCGCTTAAGGTGAACATAACGTCAGGACCAGATGGTATCCCGAGACTGGCCATTAAGACGGCTATTTTACTGTCTCCCAAAATGTTCAGGGTGGTAACGCAGAACTGCTTTGACGAGGGCGTTTTCCCGGATGTCTAAAAACGCCGGACTCTCTTATTGCTATGTTAGACAGGGAAGCAACTAAGTGATCCATCGGTGAATCGACCGAAATGCCTGTTGAAAACGCGGCGGGTAAGGTGCTTGAGCGGGTAATGCTCAAAAGGCTGTCGAAGCACATGGAGGGCTTCCATA
Organism: Aedes koreicus; assembly: GCA_024533555.2. NCBI lineage: Eukaryota > Metazoa > Arthropoda > Insecta > Diptera > Culicidae > Aedes > Aedes koreicus. Next base: position 15,622 of record JAHHFK020005431.1, read on the forward strand.
AAGGCAAATCAACGGTGGATGCCATACGGTTCGTCACAAAGACGGCGCAAGTGGTCACCCTTGACGTGAGAAACGCGTTCAACAGCACCAGTTAACCTTCCTTGGGTGTTAACATTTTGTAACGAATAAGGTGTTTCGGGTCATATTGACCCGGATTTAAAATTCACATTATGGAAAATGTATATAGCCAAATTTAAAGTCCTTACAGTCAAAATGCTTATTAGAGTCCCAATTTTCAGTTTCTGGTGCCAACTGCCCTTTTGTACCCGATTGGCCACAAGGAATCTGTGCCGGAAGAGGGCATGTTTTGCCATGATCCGTGAGGTGGCGACAGATACAAATTTTCATCAGAACATGCTTTTCGACAGCTCAATCTTCATGATTTTTCATGAAAAGTCTACTTCCAGCCTAGGAATGGACAAATAAGCTTATTGGCCATTCCAGGACAATCCGGATGCCCCGACGAAACCGTTCAGGAGGGCACAAATACAGATTTTTACTGAAACATGCCTTTCGACGGCTCAAACTTCATGATTTTGGTTAAGTAGTCTACTTCTAGCTTTGAAATGGACCAATAACATTTGCCTTTATTTACATACGAACTAGGATTGGGTAACCTTGGCTTGATCTTCAATCCTTTTGATATCGATTTTCGATTTTTTAAATTGATCCTATGACCCTAAGAAAAATCTCATCTTATGTTGATCATTTCGATCTTCGGAAAATGAGCCATAATTAAAACGTTGATGGGAAGAAGAATGGTAAATTTGGCAAACATATCGTAGTAATATAAATGAAAGGCTGAAGTTGCCAAATTTTCTTTGAATCGTTATAGTGGAATTTTTTGTAGAGTGAAAGCAAAAACGTAAATATGCTGTGAAAATTTAAAGCCTTGGCTACAACTTCATGTTTCATGTCGTTAGCATAGGAAGCTAGGCCAATTGCTCTGCCGTATTGAAACCGAGTGATTTTGTTTACATGACTAGTGTCTATATGAAACTATTCAAGAACAGAATTTGAAGTCATTTGGTTCTTTTGCGGCTGAGTAATAGCGATTGGTGACGAGAATTAGTCCCGCACCCTATATGTGTTCAATCAGATGATTGAAAATCAGCAGTATAATAAACAGTAATGGTCCAAAATGAGAACCTAGTGGCACCTATAGCTGATTACAGGTAAATTTGATTGCTTTTCTATTGTTTTTCTCAAATCACATTGAAATATTCTAAAACGTCCCAACGTTAGTAAAAATAGTAAACAAAAAAAGCTATGTCAATTGGATCCGTTTTGCTGATTCTGGAAGCTCACAAACTCGAGTACCGACCTGGTTACCGCAATTACCGAAATCTGGCAAATTCGGTAAACAGGACGGTCATAGAATTCGTGAGTTTTCAAAATCAAAGAAAAACCGATCCAATTGACATAGCTTTCTTATTTTATCATTTTTACTAATTTATGAGCAGTGGCGTAGCGTGGTCTGGAGAGGGGGACGGTCCATCCCGGTTGTTATCCAGACATTTGAGGAAGTGAATGCTTATTCACTTTACTGGCTATATGGATGTATTTAACTGAATTTGTTTAATTGTGTTACCAATTTAGCGAATAATGAAAACAGCACATGTTGAACATTAACAAGATAGTAAATGTGAAATTAACATTGTTTGCTTTGACAATTACTCTTAGCTTGAAGGAGTGACCATAGCTGCAACAGGTCAATATCTTCATGCATGGTTGAAATTTAGTAGCAATGGCATGTTTTGGCAAAAACCGTATTTGTCTCCTCCTGAAGTATCCAGGTTGTCCCGGAATGGTCAATATGTTCATTCGTCCATTTAATAACACGGAGTAGATTGTTTACATAAGTCATGAATTTTGAGCCGTCGAAAGGCATAAAAGGTTCTTCCGGGCTATCTGGATTGTCCCAGAATGGCGAATATGGTCATTGGCCCATTTTAAGGCTGAACGTATACTACTCATGAAAAATCATGAAGTTTGAGCCGTCGAAAGCCATGTTTTGGCAAAAATCTGTATTTGTCTCACCTAAATGGTTTTTACAGGGCATCCGGGTTGTCCCAGAATGGCCAATCAGTAATTCATTTCCTGGAAGTAGACTACTCAACAAAAATCATGAAGTTTGAGCCGTCGGAAGGCATGTTTCGGCGAAAATTTATCCGGGTTTTTTTTTTCAGAATGGCCTATATGGTCATTACTTTCAAAGCTAAAATTGGACTGCTCAACAAAAATCATGAAGTTTGAGCCGTCGAAAGGCATGTTTCTGCGAAAATCGGTATTTGTCTTCTCCTAAACGATTCCCCCGGGGCATCCGGATAGTCCCGGAATGCCCGATATGGTCATTGGTCCATTTCAAGGCTAGAAGTAGACTTTTCATGAAAAATCATGAAGTTTGAGCCGCCGAAAAGTATGCTCCGATGAAAATATGTATCTGTCCCCGATTCACGGATCGTGGCAAAACATACCCTCTTCCGGCACAGATTCCTTGAGGCCAATCGGGTCAAAAAGGTCAGTATTTATAGAAACTAAAAATTGGGACTCTAATAAGCATTTTGACTGCAAAGACATTAATATTTGGTCATATATAGTTTCCACAATGTGAGTTTGAAATCCGGGTCAATATGACCCGAAACACCTTATTCGTAACTTTTTTTTAACAGCCCTTCAGAAATGTCAAAAAAAAATTTAATTTGATGCAGAAACAAAACTTCCTATGATTTAGGAAAAGTCAAGAAAATTCAAACGTCTAGATGCTTATTTAAGAAAGTTATAGCATTTTTAATATCCATTCCGGGTCATATTGACCCCGACACCTAAAGAAGGTTAAGTGGCTATTGCCAACTCGCTCCAACTCCCTGGATTTCTAAGTACCTGTACAGGATTCTGAGAAATTACTCTTAATATCGGGTACTGATTTACAACCCAGAAGCGGGTCAGAAACTTGTCCTAGTTACTGTAGGGGTTCTACCCTTGGTGGGGTGGTTTAGAACACGATGGATGATATGTTGTGACTTACGTTCCCTAACGATGTAAAGATTGTCGGTTTCGTGGACGACATCACCGTCCAGGTCTATGATGAAAATAATAAAGAGGTGCACGCACTCCAGGACGCGCTGGACGCGCTCTAGAAACTGGAATTAGCCCATCAGGGGGATATAATGATCAACAACAGGTGACGATTTGTGCAGCTAACTGCACCATCACCTCAAAGTGGTTCCTGGGGTACTTGGGGGTTATGATCAACGCCAAACTGTCCTTTATCAGCCACGTTGATTAAGCTTGCAAGAAATAAATAAATTCTTTAATGGCTTCATTATCAAGAGAGGGCTTCGCGGTAGCTCCGGTGAATGGAGTGTCCTCCTGCAGCTGCTACGCGCAGTACGATGGTCGACTAACCAGTTTTCACAGTTGGTCGACCGCATGTCAGCAGAGTTGACTGTTGATAATCTTCAACAGGCTGTCGAAGTACACGGAGGGTACAGGCGGCCTATCAAATATCCTGTTTGTTAACGTTAATTTGCATTAGGTTCATAAAAATCCATTACAGCAATCAAAAGCGCTTCCTGATCTAGCACAATACGCGATATTTAGTGAGAAAAAGAAAGCTGTTATTTAACAACTGCAGTGCGATGAACTAAAAACAATACTCAAAACAAATGATGAACATAAAATCTTGGATATTGACATCGAAGCTTTATTAAATTTTATAGATAGACAGACCACTTAATAAGATGGTAGAATTAAACTTTTTGAAAGTTTCCATTGTTTTTCATCCTGTTGCTTAATAAGAGAACACAGCTCCCTGAGTGGACTAGCGTGGGCATTTACTTGACCGGTTTCATCTGCCAGAGACCGTCATTGAGATAGTGGCAGTTCTCCACGCCGACACCCTTGTTAACCTTAGCTCTGAAACAGACAAAATTTAAATTATCACTTGTTTTAATCAAACCATTAGATAAATGCTCTCACATATCATCCGTGGACAGTGTCGTCTGACCGATGGCCAGCGCGTGGTTCTTTCCCTCGGCCATAATGGCCACCACCGTACCCTTGTCGACTTTGGTCATGCAGGCACCGGGCGAGGTCAACCCCGGGCACATAATGTTCGCTCCGCTCAGCACAAACCGGATGGCACCCTTGTCTACTTGCTCCATCGGCAGGAAGAAAGGAAACTTGTGATACAGTCGCAATGTGGGCATCCAGGATCCCTCCCGGTGGCGAAAGAACAACTGATCACCAACGCTGTTTACCAGGATTTCGATGTGGTCATGACTGAAATGGAACGGTAGAATATTGGTCTGGTTAAAAATTGTGAACATCCGGGAGGGTTTGTTCAACTGACCATTTCACAATGCGGAACTGATCCTTTTTGGGCAACACCAAGTCGATGTGACCTTCAATGTGTGGATATTGCTCGATAAGCTTGTTTCGGATGCCCTTCTGGACAGACGATTTCAGCTGCTGAACACCGGAGATGCTCTCCTTTTCATCGAATCTGAGAAATGAGATCGCATATGGTAAACCGATTATTACATCAGTTAATGTTAATGAAAACTTACTTCTTAAACATCCTAATCAACTAGATCTAAGGATTAGCCTTATGAAATATCGGACCGACTAAATCGGCTAATTTAAAAATGTGAAAAATGGAAATGAGTTTCACAAAAATCTGTAAAACTCAGAGTTTTTGTTTTCCTCGGCACGATTCAAAACTCAACAAACTCGAATGCGTGTTGTGTCGCTATTTTTCTTATTGGAAACTTTGACACTATGACAGCGGACGGACGTAATTTTAGAAGCCGGTTCTACGTGATTATAGAACGAGTGTCAGAAATTCAGAAATGGATTTGATGACGTCATGGATCAATGCGTATAGTGATACTCAAATTCCCCAACTAATCGATAAAGTTATTGTTAGGAAAACATTATAGAATAATTTTCCATTCATTTTCGGAGGCATCCAGAAAAAATAAAAGTCGCAATTGAGACCATTGAATTCATGGAGAAGATTCATTTTCTCCAAACCAAAACCCTACACTCAGGTAAATAAAGTTAAGAATTTCATAAGGTTCAACTTATGAACGATGCTTAGGAATTTCATAAGGCTGATTTATGAATGGATTATGTTTCACACGACGTTGTTCTTGAACGCCTTTAAGCTTTCCTATAAACAAGTGTTGATATATACTAGTGAGTAAGTCACTGGACCCATAACCTTAACGTTCAAGGTATAATATATGAACTGGATATACTGATTTCTTATAGCAAATAATCAGTATGCAATCTTATAAATATCGAAAGTTTATTTCGCTGAGTGAATGGGAACGGATTAAACAGTCAATCAAATTCAAAAACACTCAAACTCTGATGTGAACAACATTTTGAATTTTTTTTTCAAGAGCCTCGCAAAATTTACCCACTTTGATGTTTGAAAAATGTGAAGCAATTTTAAGGATTAATTTGTTATAATGTTTTGTCGATACGTACTACACAGCTGAGTAGAAAACTCGGTAAATCTCACTGAATTCGTTTAATTTTAGAGATCATGTTAACTTCTTCTTCTTCTTCAAATTAACGCACGTGCGGTTGCTGGCGATGAAGAAAGCATACACGATAAAATTTGATAACACGAATGAAGCTGTAAGTTTATCGGTGTTGGAATAAACATGCTTCTGGGATTAATTGAGGAGTAGATATTTTTTTGTTAACATGTTTTGAGTTCAATTCAAATACTTTGTATTTTTGAAAAATATACTTTGATGTTTAAATATAAATGAACTTAATTCCTCTCCGGGCAGTTTGTGTTAAACTATATTTGAAGTTGGTATTTACCCCTCAATTTACTCAACCTCAAATTATGGTCATTTTTACCGAACATTCTATTATTTCAAACTAAGATAAGATCAGGGGGTAAGTCACTCGGGCACCATGTGTTAACACCCTTAAAAACACTTACATGCGTCGATTGTTTGTATTCTCACTGTATTGTTTCCCTATCACTTGCACTCATGTGATTTAGATGATACACACAAATAATTAATCTTGTTTCATTAAAAGTTTTGGACTTTATTTCTGAAAAGTGTTTATTGTATGTTATTTGTTTATTGTATTGAATGCGGTTGCCATTCGAATGGACGACGCGCATTCTATCTTATAAACCTATATGGTAAAAGACGGCACGTTTGTGTGTCTGTGTAGAGTGTTAAATATAATATATAAGTAATTTTTTTTTTTTATTTTTTTTTTTTCATATATAATTTTTTTTTTTATTTCATATTTTGTTTTTTTTTTTTGGCGCTTATAAAATTATATTAGAATGGGGTGCGGGGGGTGGTGGGGGAGCCTGGGACACGGATATATGAAACAAAATTATTTTCGTTCCCTATTGATTTTTGGGAGCCTTTTGGTTCCTATAATAACTGTGCAAAATTTCAACTCGATCGGTGAAACTATATTTTAGCGCTCGCAGTTTTAATTTTCCATAGTATTTTATATGGAAAACTTACCTTTTCAAAGAAATATCTGGCGAGGTGACCCGTTGTCCTCTAAAAATAAATCAATCCCTTGATTTGCTGGGAAATTTTTCAAAGAAACTTTTCTTAGAAGACCGCAAAGCGATCCGACGCTTGTGGAAAAAGTTATTAAGCTGAAACTGATTGCTATCCAATCGAACGGCTCATTGGACTGTTTTTTCTAGCAGCACAGTTCCTCCATGCTGAGTGAACATAAACAAACACAGTGGTTGCTTCGCGCAGCCAGCAGCAGGTTGCAGGTGGCAGTGCTGCAAGAGAAAACAGTTCAATGAACCGTTTGATTGGATAGCAATCAGTTTCAGCTTAATAACTTTTTCCACAAACGTCGGATCGCTTTGCGGTCTTGGAAGAAAAGTTTCCTTGAAAAATTTCCCAGGAAGTGGTTGTATTGATTTATTTTTCAAGGACAATGGATCACCTTGCCAGATTTTTATCTGTAAAAGTAAGTTTTCCCATGGAAAATCCTATGTAAAATTAAAACCACTAGCGCTAAAATATAGTTTCACCAAACGAGCTGAAATTTTGCACAGTTATTACAGGGTCCAAAAGGCTTCCGAAAATCATTAGGGAACTGGAATTTAATTTTTGTCCCAGGCTAGATGTAGGTTCATAATAAAGCGATATAGGGACAAAATGAATAACAATTACCTGTTTCGTGAAGTTTGTTGTTTGTGTGATTTGGGTAAATATTTAAAACTCCCACCCATACCCGTTTCATTGACCTTAAAAAGCATGTTTTTGGAATTTGTTTTTGAATTTCTACGCTAACTGCTGCATTTAGTTGCGAAAGATGTGTTAAAGCTTTTTCGTTTTCATTTTACTGCGTTTGGAAATAAATGCGCAAGTCAGTCCAAAGCCGATGATGAAGGAAGTGTTGAACTAGTCTATTCAGACCACATGAATTCCGTGGGAAGGAACAAGGATGGGTTATCGTGGGTGGTTAGCCGTTTTGGACCGGTAAAAAATACTTCAAAAAGAAGACCCTAAAATCGGTTAATCACAACAATGAGTATGGAAAAAAGAGAGGATCCATGAATTCTCAAATCACACTTTATATAAAGTCATTATTTTAATCTCTCCGCAATAATACAAGAAACTACTAAAACAGAAATGATTCAAAAGTGATGTTTGAATCTTAGGGGTGACCCTGGCGTAGTAGAAACGAATTTCCATCAGTATTATATATAAAACAGAACCTAGCTTTGTTCAAGGTTGTTGATTATCACAACGAATGGTGTCTCGCTATTTCTACTACTCACCACCGTTTTCCTGCTGCCATAGAAAAAACTACTCTCACCGTACACGAAAACTATTGAGCAACGACTCACTCGGTCCTTTCTTGTTTACCGTTTCTTCCTGTGCTACTTTGTTCACTGAGTTATCACCATGTTCGCAACAGCGACCACGAATTCTTCTGAACGAAGCAAACGAATCGTTATATTACAAAAAAGAAAAGAAAAGCATCGGATGGATGAGATATCTGAACAATAAACCTTTTAATGTTAAAACTATTTTTATTTCAAATCATATTGGCATATTGGCTTGGCATATTTTTATTTTTATTAAACGAAACTTTCTCGTTGAAAATTTATTTTGGAATAAACATAATTTGCTTTAATTTTCAACGATGCCACGTGGACAGTAACGATGACAGTTCTACAATTCTTTTTGAAAGTTTCGAATTTTAAATATGTCAAGCAGGAAAATTGTGATTTGACAGTTTGAACGTTTTTGTTGTGAAAAAGCACCAACGCAGCATTTCAAATTGAGCAATGGTTTTTTTAATTCTAACAATCATTATTCTTTGTGTGTATATAAGTGTGCTAGAATTAACCGTCAAAATGGTCCATGGTTGCAAATAAGCAGACATTTTCGATTGTAGTATTGACAAATAAGTTGAAACACAGAAACACCCTCCGACACACTGAAACACAAATACAACGTGGCAGAGTGACAACCTCCTGGATAAGATCGCAATTCGAATCAGTGAAACAGAACTGTGTCTAGCAATTTAATTTTTGACTTAAACAAACCTCTTCAATGTTGAGAATAACTAGACTTGTAGTTTCAATCAACATATATTAAATTTAAAGCAATGTCATTATATGAATAAAAATCACTTGAACAAGAGGTTTGCTTCAACTATAATCGCGAGTTTGAAGCAAACAAATATCAACTTTAACTCAAGCAGAACAGTTTGAATTCCAACCAAATTTTAGGTTGTTTCAAGCTAGACTACGCTATAAAGTGATTCGTCACGGTTCATTCGTCAAATAGGCAGTTTTCTTGAGTAAAACCTACAGTAAAAGATAAAACGAGAGTATATCGATTTACGCCAGTTGAAATTTCGAGTGTTTAACCATACCGACAAACCAACATGAAACTCAATCTTCACAATTGATCAAGAATCCATAACGGCCGATTCATATGTTCAGCGATCCCATCTGTCAAAACCTATAGAATCATTTTATCTAGATCAAGTAAATGTGTCCAAAATTGCTCAGACATGAACCTTTTCATCAAGTTCCCAAGCGTGTTCATGGCCTCAATAAACGTTCTCAGTGAACACGAAGATATCTGTCAGTAATATGATTTAAACAGAAACATTAAGACATTTTCTATTGTCATTTATGCCGGTTTGTCGGTGGTTTAACTGTAGAAGGAATACGGAGCTATTTGACGAATGGCACAATCTGAATCCAATGAGTTGAAACGAGAGGGAAACAAACTAATCGGAAAACGAAAAATCCGTTCACATCTGTGTGATAGAATAAGAAGAAAGAAGGTTAAACGTCGAAAAGATTTATAGACTACCCTAATACATTTCGTATGGTTATTTTTCTTAACGACCTATTTGGGGTATCATCCAAACAATTAAAGAAATGGTTGGAGGATTTGTGATATCGTTCGTTTAAGGTAATTTTTTATCAGGGTAATGCACGGAAAAAGCTAACCCCCTTTTTCCCCATGGGAGTGTAGGAGGTAACAACCACCGGGGGTGCCAACAATATGTGGGTAATGGGGTTTTAAATTTGTGTTTTTGTTGGGAAACCCCGTGGGTCAAAAATTTTCTGTGGGGTCCGCTCTTTAATATTTTTTTTGCGTTTTGGGGTCCCTTGGGGTTTTGGTTTTTGGTTTGTTTTTTTTTTTTTTTTTTTTTTTATGACACAATTTTGGATGGTGTTGGTGTGAGCTACGTTGTTAGGGGCGGATCATTGAGCTTGGGACCGAGCTTGGGACCGATGTGCTAGTACTGACTGAGCCAAGAAAAATATCGTATTTGTTCGGGACCTACTGGTCTTAGAGTTAGTCTATGGTCGTGTTCTCCGTCGTTTTTTCTCACACACGAATTTCTGAACACAAGGGCACCAGTACCTGTCAAATCTGAGGTGTGTCGACACCAAGGATGGTTCCAATCGTATCATAAATCATTCGTTGCACGCTCTTCTTTGATTCAATAGACGCACACAATGAGAAGTTCTGCTTCACCTCTCAAACCGAAAACTGATGGGCCAAGGTAAACATTGAATGAACGTAGCAATGAACTTCGTCGCCTGTCAACTGTATGCGTGTTCATCACTGCTTGCTTGTACAATTTATTGATTCGTTCGTTGGCTTCTGTTGGTGATTCATTTTCGTTTCCTGATTCGATTGAGTACTAGTGCTCGAAGCTTCCGATCGGATCACTTGGTGATTGTGTGGTACCGCGTTCAAAGCAAAAATGAATCGGAAGCCGAAAAGCACAGTGTAGCCAGTAAATACAGCGGGAAAAACATAAAATATGTGGCAACTAAACGCCAAGTGTTAATATAAAGTGACATGTGTTCCTTTAGGCCAGTATTTTCTGTTTTTGGTAGATACTGATGATGGCACAGGTTACTTAGTTGGTAATGGTACGGCATTACTAACCCGGATGCAGTGGATTCCCCTTCTGGTACAGAAGATTTTTTACATGCCACAAAACAAAAATGTATGCATTCTTGTTGAAATAGAAAACAAGCGGATGTTTGTTATACGAACGATAATCGACGATATGGATATTAAACCCTCTTCCATTGAAATCTCGATAACGATTTTTCTTGAATGTTATGTGATATAACATTCATAAGGTGTGCATAACACATTGTGTCAATAGTCCTGAAAAACGTTGTCACGACTTATGGGATACGTGTGACAGGAAAATAAAAAAAAACTTATTGAGTAGGCTGGTTTTTCCCAGACGGTACATACTTAACAAAACTGCCAACACTGTTATTCGAATTAAAAGACTATGAATGATTCTGTTCAAATGAATGCTATCATCTCTCGTCTCCGAACATTATCATCTGGCGATAGTACTGGGTCGTATTTCCATAGCCACTCAATCAACGAAGAGTGAATCTCAAGTAGGCAGAGTTGTTGTCCCTTCGACTTGCATGGTGGAATGAAGTAATCTACAAAACATCTAATCTTGTTCACTCACTGAGTTCCTGCGTATGATGCCTTTCCCAATACATTTATCGATGTGGTTGTTTCAAGCTTGGATAACAGTAAATAATTTTTGCCGATTTTTTCGGCAGTCACCAAAAATGGTCGTCACTGTGATTTGGACAATAATGTTTATATTTTCCATATAGATCGACTTCATCGATTAATAGAGAATTAATTGAGTACCCCTATCCATAGTGGATTATAAACAAACCGACAGTAAAGTGAAGAACCAGTTTTATTATTTTTCCAAGTTCAGCTACAATTTTATTATACACAACCAGCAGGAATGGACATATTGCATCCTCATATACTTAGTAAGCAGCAGCTATTGGATATTTTTCGACAGGTAAGTTGAGTAATGGCGTAATAAGATTTCTAAAAGTAGTTTGTACTCCGTAGCTGTAACTTTGCATCATAACAAACTAACAGTCAGACCTCCGAAATCGCGGTGCCGTTCAACCTGGATTATTTTTTCTATTAGCATCAGTAAAAACCTGAGTTAGCATTAAGTTTCTGCAAATGTTCCTCAATTTCAGCGCCAGATCACGATCCCCCGTCTGGAAGAATCGACCCGCGATGAACTGATAAATCTGTACGTGAAGTACCTTCTTCCTCAGCCACGGAGAGGAGCATCCTCCAGTGCAACCGCACAAAACCCCTCGCACCAGCCTCAAGATGTGGAGATGGCAGACGCATCCTCGAAACCACACACCAGTCAGAAATCGTGCACTGCTGTACGAAATAGGATCGTATACTCGGACAGTCCGGTCGATAACGTTAGTCATGGAATGAAACGCATAAAGCTGATCAGCAACAGCATTAGCAGTACAGCAAATGTCACTAGCAAACCGGTCATAGTCAAGCGAACCCTCGAAATAAGTCCCAGTAAGAGTAACTGCTACGGAAGTGCGGTAAACCAAATACCCAGCAAGAGACAGAAGATAACGTGGCCGTAGGCTGTCTGGGTTGCCGAAAAATAATGAAGTATTTTATTCAAACGCTTGTGAGGTAAATTTTAAGCAATAAATTTAAGTTTTATTGATATCCGCTCGTTTTCAGGACTGGTGGTTTTGAAGAGATTTTCCCCGAAATTTTAATTCAAGAATAAGGTGACTGTCGATTTTTGACGTTATGGATTCATTGTTTCGATGCTTAAATCAACGGTTGAATTATTTTCTTGATCATAATATCAGAATGTTCTATTCGTTTTGATTCTATGCCATCAATAACTCAGCTGTAAAAACAGAACCGCACACACCACCGGAAGATTTGAAACAGTTGTTCCACCCATTAATGTGTCAAAAATATAACCATTTTTTACCGAATGAGGTTTCCTCTAATATGGGTATTTTTGTGCCCATTGTATGATTGAAAAATTCTCCCATTTTATAACAGATAGGAATGCTATTTGAAAATGGGTGTTTTTTACCCATTAATGGGTTTTCGCAAACAACCGTGTATCCTTGATAGCGTAGCCAGGGTTGCCACATGCACAGATTTATCTAGATTGACACAGATTTTTTTCATACAGGTATCTGTACGTAAAGATTACAGATTTTTGAGATAAACCAAGATTTTTGAGATTTTTGAGAATTGCTTGTCCACTTAAAAACCTCAAATTTATAATATGTGTACATTACAGGATCCAACTTTTTACCAATTCTACTTTCATTGCGTTGTTTAAGGCCCATGAAGCAAAAGAAAACAATTGACACCGACACCAACAATCAATAGGAAACTAGCGATTTAAAAATGGCACCTGAAACCTTGCACCACGCAATACATTCTTCAGCTTTCCTGTACAAGAATCTTTGTTTTTGCTTTGATTCGCGTTGTTAATGTAACAGAATATATGAAACGTATTTCGATGTAATCTAAATTTTTAAGGGCACACTAAAGTGACAGCTGATAGTCAGTTTTTGCGTGTGCCTCAACATGATTTCCTCATAAATTGTTTGAGATAATCTTTCAATTTTTTTTATAGAATTTCTCAAACATTCTATGAAAAGTTCTCAAGCATTCCTTGAGATATTCCTTCTGGCGTTTCTATAGGTATTCTTCAGGAGTTTGTAGGCATGCCTCTAAGTATTTTTTCAGGAGTTTCTTCTGGCATCCCATCGGCAGTATTTCAAAACATTCTTGTGATGATCTTTTTGGAGGAATCCCTGAACTTGTACAGTTTTGTGATTCTAAAGGAATCTCTGGAGGACACCTGAAAGAACTACACAAAAACTATAAGATAATTCTTGGAGAAAATCTTGATTTGTTTGGAGAAATCTAAGAAGAATGTTTTGCATGAATTCCATAACCTCATTTATTTAATTCTGAATTTCAAAAAATCCGCAAGGGGTTTTGTAGAATTGTTTTTTTTAATTTTGTCTAAGATGTCTGAAGGCATTCTAACATATAGTTCTCCAAAAAATACTTCAAGTATTCCGCTGGAGAAGTATTTTTCTCAATGTTCCTTAAGAGAATTTCCTACGGAGATTTCTACAAAAAATACTGTTCTTCCAATTTAGAAGCATTTCCATGCATTCACTCAGAGGAATTTTGGAAAGTTAGAATAATGTTCTCGATGGTTATTTTTGCTATTCAAATCATAGTTGTTTCGAACGTGATTTTTTGTTATCTTTAATGAGCTTTGGCTCAAATGGAGCTTCGGTAATAATGGGTTTTGACCGATCCGTTCGGAAGCTGCTGAAACGTGACTGTCCCCATTTTATAATTATCAAGTGTACTGGCTTTTTGTGCAATCTACGCATACGAAAAGCTGCCATTGTACCTGGAACAGGTACCCGCTCCGATGCAATCCAAGGAATTATTGATGATACAAAGTATTTTGGAATTAAAACCATTAAAAGTTCTGCATCCATTCACCACCAGATGGCTATCGTTGGAGTCAATTGTCAAAAGGAATTTGAACGGGGAGCTCGTGTTGTTTTTCTCGTTCCAAGCCAACTGAGACAACAATCAAACTAAACAGCGCATTTTCTGTCAATTTAATGACAGGATGCCCATTATCAATAAAGCGAACCGTACCTTCCAGTCAGAAGTTCCGGAATTCCGGAGTTCCGTAATGTTTCTCCTTGTAAATATGTGGGAGGATGATTACCTAAGACGCGTCACGGATTTCGGACTTTTTTATTTAGAGAAACCTCTTCGTAAGAAATCGGGGTAGCAGCAGGAGAAATGCTTAGTTCCGGAACTCTCCCTGAAGGCGGCTTTCTCGATCTGCTGTGCTGCCTATACCGAGTTGGTTAAACAGATCTTTAAGCGCTTTGATCTGAACGAATCCAGTTCTGATTACTGCATCAAGCGTTGACCCTAAGATGCTGCACACTTTGAAGGAGTTGTACTGGATCAGATCTTCTTTGAAAGCGGTGATGAACAGGCCATAGAAAATGAGTTTCGTAAGCTGAGGACGGAAATCATCGGCAAAGAAATTGAGGTGGAAGAATCTGATGACTTGAAAGCTTGTTGGAGAAAACTGCTGTGTTTCAAACGAGCAGATGGGAAGAATGCTTTTCACTTGCTAAGAAAGTTCATTGTGAACTTTCTACTAATTCCTGTACTACTAGTTTCCTTTAGAAAGAATATCCGTTTTGCTGTGGTGTGATGTATGGAAACATAAATACACATAAGCCCTATTGAAAAGACCGTTTTGCATCGGCCAATCAAAATAAATGTGTACTGATGAGTATATATCTGTTTTATTTTGCATTCAACTCAATAGCAATTATGAAAAAGAAATGCATAAGCAGGCACCTGCAAAGTTTCTATTCTACTTTTACAGCACAAAGTTTAAAGCTAAGATTTTTGCCAAGATTTTCTGCAGTAAAACTCAGATAAACAAGATTTTCTTGGCAAAATTTAAAGATGGGGACGAAAAATAATGTGGCAACCCTGAGCGTAGCCCTGAATGAAGGGAGGCACGAAAATACATTACAAAGCAAAATTCTTAAGAGGGGGCGGCCTCAGTTATAAAATCAGAAACCGGCAACAAAGCAAAATAATTTTGCAGCTGAGGGGTGTGGCTATTTCTGTATTCAACATGAAATGAAACTAAGTGAAATAAAAAGAAGAAGACAATTTGAACCATTTGTTACCCGTTTTTGAGGACCCGGGTAGGGAAAAACATATTTTCAACCTGCTCATACGGAGATTTGTATGGTACCAAATATGGGTCATTTTTAAAAATAAAATTTTGATTTCAATGCAAATATTTTGTAAGTTTTTCTAATCAAATGGTGTATGAATGAAGTAGTTGTGTTCAGTTGAATGAAAGTTAATAGCGTTCGATTAAACGCTCTCATTTTTCAAAACTTTGAAATGACACCCGGTATAGGCAAGAGAATCGTAGTCCTACGTTAATAGATTACAATAAAGAGCAACGATTAGGGGTTCCTGTTGGCGACAAATAATCCTTTCTTGGTTTGACCGGAATTGGTTAAATAAGTGTTACCTCAATTAGGAGGAATTTTTTGCAAATATTTTGGTCAATGTTGGTTCATGAAAAGAGTCTACCGAAATTGCGGCGGTAAAGGTAAAAGAAATACAGGTTTTCGAATCATTTGAGACACCGAGACACGAATAGTTGTTCGGCATTGACTTTACAACAGGAAGTTACTGAGAATTCAGATGAAGATAGCAATAAAAAAATTCTAGGTTTTAAAATTATATGTGAAGATTGGCCTAAAAGAGTGGACAAGCCTTAGTATTTCAATATTTATTAGGTACGGCTCAAGTAACATTTTAAGTTTTATGAATTCCTACGAGGGTGTTATAAAACGACATCCATAAAACCCTGGTCAAAGCCTATTTATCTTGATTTCTTCCCCCAAAACCTCATAAAGACTAAAATTTTGCTAGTTGGCCCACCCTGGCAGAAGTTCTGGGGGGTATTTTTTAGAGGGTGTTTTAGGTTGGAAAAAAAAAATTGGTATTTTCTGGATGTGTAAAGGCTGCCGCGACCGTATGGCTAATGCTCGCTTCAAGAATGCTTTGACTTCCATGAATTCCGCTGCGATCGAAGTCAACGACACATACCAAAAAGTTATCGAGGAGATAAAGAGCGAGATAAAAGACAGCCTGATTGCCGAAATCAGACAGGATATTAAAGGAGGGTTCAACAAGCTGTCTCCTGCGGTACTAAGTCCTATTCCTCGTTTCGTTTTTGGTCGTTCCAACACTCCCAAGAGAACCCGTGATGATGAAGCCGCAGTATCCGATCAACCGACCAAAATTATCCGAGGAGCCGATCCATCATCAGCCAATCAGTCAGTTCGTGTGGATAGACCCATTGACAAATTCTGGGTTTATCTCACAAGAATTTCTCCTGACGTTTCTGAGACAGACATTGAAAAACTGGCCAAGGACTGTTTGAATGTGGATGAAGCCGTTGTGAAACCGCTTATACCGAGAGGTCGGCCATTGTCGTCACTGACATTCATCTCGTTTAAGGTAGGAGTCAGTGTCGAAATGAAGTCGAGAGCTATGGATCCTTTGTCCTGGCCGCAAGGAATCGAGTTCCGGGAGTTCATCGAGGATAACACGAGATCGATGAATTTTTGGAAGCCTTTGCAGAACGCGGATGCAGGCCCAACGACCAGCACATCGAGCCAGCCGTGTTAACTCCAGAACCTTCTCCCATTCGTCCTTTCACCTCTAAACCACTAACCGCATACGTCCGTACGTCCGTGCGCTGAGAACTAAAACGAACACACTGCTCCTCTCTCTGCTGGCCAGCGATTTCGATATTGTTGTTCTTACGGAAACGTGGTTGCACACCGAAATCGCTTCCGCAGAATAAGTGTGTAACTATGTTATTTATCGATGCGACCGGATCGCATTACCAGCAATCTGCGAAGAGGTGGTGGCGTGCTGATTGCTGTAAAGTTGGAGCTGAACTGCAAGGCCGTACATCTAGTGGATTGTGATAGTCTGGAACAAACGGCTGTTCGGGTTGTTCTTCCGCAATTTTCCTTATTCGTTTGCTGCATTTATCTTCGACCAAACAGCTGTCCAGAGAGCTACGCACGTGGAATCAGTCAACCAGATTCAAAGTCAAGCCGACCCCCGTATGCTTCGGAGACTACAATCTACCAAATTTAATCTGGCGATTTGATGAAGAGATTTTGGGATACTTGCCAACTAATACGTCAACGGAACAAGTTGAGTCTATGTTGTCAGCGGGCCTCTATCATTTGAAAGTGATCTTCTGAACCTGAAAGGAAAGCTACTTGAATTGGTATTCGTAAGTGATCCATGTATCATAGATCTCTTCAAGGCTCCATCTGCTCTTCTAAAAATTGACGCTCATCATAAGCCGGTCGTTTTAACTGTGGACGCCCGTTCTCGCGAGGATGAGTCTCTATCAGGCATCACGCCGCGAAATGATCTGGACTTCAGTCGCTGTGATTACCAAGCCATAAATGCAATGATTGCCTCCCAGGATTGGAACCAGCTACTGAACAACAATTCAATCGATGCCTCCGTTACCACTTTCTATGGAACTATCCATCAAATCATCCGGGATACTGTTCCTGAAAAAGCTCGTAGGCCTTATACACAGTTTAGTTTAGGTGGACGCCACAACTCCGCAATTGTCGTAACCACTTACGAAAGATCAGGAAACGGTTCTTTCGCAACAGGAATTCTACGAGCACGAGAGAGTTGAAGCTTGCTGAAGAGGAGTACACTCATCTGCAACAGATTCGTTTCCGTGAGTATATCGACAGTATCCAAGCAAATTTCAGACAATATCCTTCTTCCTTCTGGACCTACATCAACAATCGAAAGAGTTCTGCCAGAGTTCCCGTTGATGTTTCCTACAAGTCTCATAGCTCTTGCTCGTCGGTCACAGCTGCGAATCTATTCGCCGAGTTCTTTCGTTCCGTACACGACGACAACCCACCTCCAATGTCGCAGCAATACTTGGAAAGTCTTCCATCGTACAACCTTCAACTTCCTCAAGTCACTTTCAGTGATGACAATATTCTGAAAGCTATCACCGTTGTGGATTCATCTAAAGGTCCGGGTCCCGTTTCTTCCCCCCCGTTTTTGTGAAAGAATGGGCTGGGGGGGTGTGTGTCCCGGGGGGGGGGTTTTTACCGTTGGGTGGGGGGGTTTTCGGGGGGGTGGGGGCGGCATCAATATTCTAATCACAAGGGGGGAAAAATATATTGGGGGGGGAATATCGATTTTTTTTTTTGTGGGGGGGGGGTTGGGGGGTTTGGGGGGGGGGGGGGGGGGGGGGTATATTTTAAAAATGGTAAAAAAGGGCCGCTGTTTCCCTGGGGAGGGGGGGGGGGGGGGGTGGGGTTGCGATTGGTTGTTTTAAAGGGTGGGGGGGGGGGGGGGGGGGAAAATTCGCGTGTTGCTTTTGTGTGTTGTGGGGGGGGGAAATTTGTGTGGGGGGGTTTTTGTGAATCTTGTGGTGGGGTGTGGTGTGTATGTGTTAAATTCAATCGAAAGTTGTTTATTTTGCACTGTCTCGATCGAAGAATTTCTCGCGTACGAATTGCTTTTTTGCGTAATTTTTTGTGGTGTACCGTCTAATAAGCACTCCGTTTATCTGTTGGTAGTGAAGTTCACAGTGAAAATCCTGTTTTTGTGCATATTTTGCGTTGTGAAAATAGTGAAATATCGATCAATTATTCAGACTGCGGTGTTGTTATTGTTGCACACTAGCACAATTGGAATTAAGCATATTGCAGAATCCACCTCCATCGCATACACGCTGAAGATCTACACAGAGAAAAAATAATTAAGTGAATAATTTCTCCAGCGGCTAGGCTACACGGAGGAAAAAAAAGTCATCAGTGAGAAGTTAAGTTCACCGTGAAAATCTTGATATTGAATTTATCATGAGTTCAGCTTGTGACAAGTGCGCTAAACCTGTCAAAGGTGACGACGAGTTCGTTTCTTGTATGGCCTTTTGTGACCGGATGATTCATCTGAAATGCTCAAGTATAAAGCTGAACAAAGCCTTCGTGAACGTAATCCATTCAAGCCCGAACTTGTTTTGGATGTGCGATGAGTGCGTTAAATTGGTAAAATGTGCAAGGTTTAAATCAGCCATCTCGTCTTTCGGTAGTGTGATCAAATCTATTACTGAGAAACAGGAGATCGCGAATGCCGAAATTAAAAACGAAATGGCAAAGCAAGGTGAGCTAATTGCCCAGCTTTCAAAAAAAAATCGGGCCATCTACTCCGGCAATTATGGATCCTGGAAATCACTCTCGTCAACCACCTTTAAAACGGCGTCGTGAAGACGGCTTATCAAGCAGTAGACCTCTTATTGGTGGTACTAAAGCGGTTACTGATTCCACAGTGCTTACCGTTCCTGAGCCTGTTGAGATGTTCTGGCTGTACTTATCTCGCATTCACCCTAGTGTGAAACCGGATGTTATCGCAAAACTTGTCAAAACGAGCGTGCAGAGTGAAGATTCGGTTAAGGTTGTTCCGCTAGTGAAAAGAGGATTCGACACGAGCCGTATGAACTTCATATCATACAAAGTCGGAATGGACCCAAAACTACGCGAAGTCGCACTGAATTCGGATTCATGGCCGAGAGGTATTCTGTTCCGTGAATTTGTAGATAATGGTCCAAAAAACTCATGGTTACCTCGTATGGATACGCCGTCCATCGTAATCTCTCCTCTGGGTTCGTCCCAGTTTACCACTCCGATCTCCGGACTGGATCCAGCATGCTGAGATCTAATTGTTTGTTGGATCATCGTAAACCAGAACGCACTGCCTGTCGCACTATGGGAAACCCTAAGCCACCTGACCCAGTCGCGCTTGGCGTTTGCTGTGATCAAAATGACGTTGTTTCCTGCCTTCAGAGTCGTTCTGGTCCTGCGGTCGGGATTGGTAGTGGGGTTTCCCAACAACCACTTTCAGGCAAGTATGCTTCTGTTAGTATCAATTCTTTGCCTGATCTGCTTCCGTGTTCCAGCGCTGCCTCCAACTGTTTCGAACCCTCCAACACCAATTTCAACATTTCTATTGCTTCTGATCGAAGTGATCATACTAATGAAAATAGCCTTCACCGACCTTGTTCTACACCGGGACGCACACTTGCCTCATGCCTTAAGGAAGTCCCCATCCCTCTCATCGCAGTCGAGCCTCTCCCGCCAGCGATCAACAGCCGTCCCGGCCCTGCGTTTGAGTTGGGTGATGGGTGCTTCCGAACTTCTACTACAGGCAAGTACTCTGTGAATTCGAACAATTCGTTGCCTGATTCGTTCGTCGTTTCCAGTTCATCTTCTAGCCAGCTTCGATCAACGTTTGCAAGCAGGATACCGGGACGCACAATTGCCGCTAGTCTTGAGGAAGCCCCTATTCCGCTCAACGCAGTCGAGCCCTACCTGCCAGCGACCAGCAGCCGTCCCGGCCCTGCGGTTGAGTTGGGAAACGGGGTCTTCCAGATTCCAAGTAACGGCAAGTATGGTCAACAAACGGACACTTCCCGCTCTGATGGTATTTCCTTTCCCAGTGCTACAAACCTCGAACGTCGGAATTCGGACCTTGTAATCTATTACCAGAATGTTGGCGGAATGAACGGCCTTATTGATGATTATCGGTTAGCGTTCATGGATCATTGCTACGACATTATAGTCTTAACCGAGACATGGCTGGATTCTCGGACTGTTTCTAGTTATGTTTTTGGAGATGGTTACGAAGTTTTCCGCTGTGATCGGAACATAAACAACAGTAGGAAATTGACTGGCGGTGGTGTTCTCGTTGCAGTTAGTGTCAGGTTGAAAGCAAGTGCAGTTGAAGACGATTCCTGGATCACCGTAGAACAAGTTTGGGTAGCAATTCAGCTTGGAGGCCGTATGTATTCTATTCCTTTGTGCGGTGTACATTCCTCCGGATCTAACTCGAGATTTAGACCTAATTGATGCGCACTGCCGATCTGTTTCTGCTATTTCGAATACGGTTGCCCTCCATGATGAAATGATTATTTTGGGAGACTTCAACCTAGCGGGCATTGCATGGACTCCAACTCACAGCGGCTTCCTCCGTCCCGACCATGAACGTTCCTCTTTCCACGCAGGGGCTATTCAGCTTCTGGACAGCTACAGTACCGCAACTCTATCCCAAGTTAATAACGTGGTGAATGAGAATAATCGCTCTCTAGATCTCTGCTTCGTGAGTGGCCGAGATATTGCTCCCGTCATCTCTACAGCTCCCGTGCCTCTAGTTAAGGATGTCCCTCACCATCCTTCTCTAATAGTTGCTGTCGAGGACGTTGTAGCTCGAGACTTCGTCGACACTCCTGCTACTGTGTCATATGACTTCCGTAGAGCCGACTATCGCAGTATTGGTGATGTTTTATCTAGTTTGGATTGGCAGAGCATTCTTGATTCGACCGACGTTAACATCGCTGCTCAAACTTTTTCCCACGTCTTGGCTTATGTCATTGACAGACACGTCCCAAAAAAGATTGTTCAGACTGACTCTCGGGTCCCTTGGATGACGAACGCTCTTCGCTCGCTAAAACGGATTAAAAGAGCGGCTCTTAAAAGATTCACGAAACACCGCACCATGTCGCTTAAACGCCACTATAGCAGGCTCAACTACGAATATAAACGGATCAGTCGTGCGCATTTTCAACGTTATCTGAGTGGGGTTCAACGGCGTCTCAAATCTCATCCGAAATCTTTTTGGAGCTATGTTAATCAACAACGTAAGGAAGTGGGCTTACCTTCATCCATGTTCTATAATGGCGAAACTGCTGGCACTCAACAGGAAATTTGCGATCTGTTCTCGGTAAAATTTGCTAGTGTTTATGAAGACGAGAGACTAACCAGTCATTCTGTTCACGCTGCCGCCGGCAATGTTCCCTTGGCAAATCAAACACTCAGCCTAGTTGATGTGGATTCAGAATCAATCTCGAACGCGGCATTACACCTTAAAACATCGCTTAAGCCCGGACCCGATGGGGTTCCGTCGGTTTTTCTGAAACAGAACATGGCTTGTCTTCTGTATCCACTTCATCAGATATTCCAGATGTCCCTCTCTAGCGGTACATTTCCTTATTGCTGGAAAATGGCGGACATGTTTCCGGTATATAAAAAAGGAAGCAAGCGGGACGTGAACAACTACCGAGGAATCACATCGTTAAGCGCTGTATCGAAGCTTTTTGAACTGGTCGTTAAGAACTCACTTTTTACACATTGCAAGCAGTTGTTAAGTGACGACCAGCACGGATTTTCACCAGGGCGTTCCACAACTACAAACCTATTGTGCCTTACGTCGTACATCACTGATGGTATGATCGCTCGATGCCAAACGGACGTGATCTACACAGATTTAACGGCAGCTTTCGACAAGTTGAATCATGATATCGCGATCGCTAAACTTGACAGACTAGGAGTTGGTGGTAATCTTTTAAGATGGTTTCGATCATATCTCACAGGGCGTCAATTGACAGTTGCCTTGGGTGACCTTCGTTCAAGGAGTTTCTGCGCCACGTCCGGGATACCGCAGGGTAGCCATCTGGGACCGTTGATATTTCTTTTATACTTCAACGACGTACACTATGTTATCGGAGGGCCCCGCCTGTCGTTTGCTGATGACCTGAAAATCTTTATGCGAATCTGTTCAACCGCCAATTGCCATTTCCTCCAAGCGCAGGTTGATGCCTTTGCTGATTGGTGTACTCTAAATCGGTTGGTGGTCAACCCGGCCAAGTGCTCAGTGATAACCTTCTCACGTCAGAAACAACCAATTCTGTTCAACTACCATCTTCTCGGTACGACCATCGAACGAACGCAGTGCGTTAAAGACCTAGGTGTTCAGCTGGATTCGAAACTGACGTACACGCAACATTTATCGTATGTTGTTGACAAAGCTTCAAGGACACTCGGTTTTATATTCAAGGTTGCGAAGAACTTCAGCGACATTCACTGCCTAAAATCGCTCTATTATTCTCTCGTTCGTTCGACACTGGAGTACTGTTCAGCGGTCTGGAGTCCATGCTATGATAATGGCGCCGAGCGAATCGAATCTATTCAACGCCGTTTTCTTCGGTTCGCACTTCGTAGACTTCCTTGGAGCGACCCTTTTCGTCTTCCTAGCTACGAAAGTCGGTGTCAGTTGGTCGACATGGAGCCTCTGCGGGTCCGTAGAGATGTCTGTAGAGCTTTAACTGTTGCAGATGTGCTACAAGGAAGAATCGACTGCGGAAGGATCCTTCAACAGATTAGCATCAACGTCCAACCAAGGCCAATGCGTCACAACTCCATGCTCAGGCTTCCTTTTCGCCGCACCAACTATGGGTTGAATAGCGCTATTCACGGGTTGCAGCGAACCTTCAATAGGGTGGCGTCCATTTTCAATTTCCATCTGACGCGGAACGCACTTCGTCGGAGATTTTCTACCGTTTTTAGAACAATTGACGCACGTAGTTAAGATAGTGTATAGCTTTAATTATTTTATTTTTACTTATTTATTTTTGTGTCTTGACTCCACTTAAGAGGTTATGTACTCGTTTCTTATTGTATTTTTTTTTCCTATTTAACATCATTAGGACCTAAACATGGTAAACATCAACAGACATAAATAAAGAAAAAAAAAATAAAAAATGATAAAGTGTTGGTGGTTAGGTGTGGTGGGGAGGTTTGGGTTGGGGGGGAGAGAAAAGGGGGGAAAGGGGGGGTTTTTTTTTGGGGTTAAAAAAAAATTTGTTGGTTTTCTACCAACGCGTATGGTTTGTTTCAAACAAATTTCAGTATGATTGAAACTGAGTTGATGTTTGAAACAAACAAACGAAAACGGTTGAAACAACAAACATTTCCGTTTAAATACAATCACCTTAATTTCTTCTTTAATTTGAAGAATATTTGTTTGAATAAAATGCTAACAAACATTCGAAAAGTGCACATTCACATTTATAGACTTCTCTCAGTCTACGAGAAATCTATAAATGTTAATGCGAGCCTTTCTACTATTTTCAGGTTTTATTTTTAATCAGAATATTAAATTTTCACCTATTGTTGAGTGACAGCGTCAGAGCATGCAGCGGGTCCGAATGAGGGAAAATGAAATAACCCAACAAATAGTTTGTTTCAAACTAATTTTTTTGTTTTTTTTTCTCCAAACAAAATATTAGTTTGATTTAACCGCTGCTTGGTTGATTCAATCTAAAGTTTTAATTTGTTTCCCTGAGTCAACGCAACCAGTGGTTCGGTAATAATAAACTCTTTTCAAGGTGGAAACATCCAAAATATTAGTTTAGAACAACCATAATTTGTGTTATATTATGGTAATATTTTTAGGTAGAAATGACCAACCTGCCTGTTTGTTTCAAAACAAAATCGTTGGTTTAAAACAACAAAACGGATTTTTAAAATAACTAGTTTTTTAGTTTTGATATCAACAAACAAGTTTGTTGTTTCGGGACTGTTTTTTCTCCGTGAAGCACTGAAGGCCCTGTTCTGTGCTTTAGTTTGCAGCAGTGTACTTGAATATGGAGTGCAGGTTTGGGCTCCGTATCATACCGTCCATATCGCTCGTATTGAGAAAGTCCAGAAGCGCTTCATTAGGTATGCTCTACGTGGCCTGCCATGGAACGACCCAGTAAACCTACCGCCATACGAACATCGATGCGCACTCCTCGATTTACAACCGCTGGTGAGTCGTCGAGTGATGCTGCAACGGTTGTTCATTTTCGACGTGCTTAAGTGCAACATCGACTGTAACAGCCTTCTCGAAAATATGAGGTTTTATGTGTTGGTAGTTGGAAGATTGGTGGGGAAATTTTCTTTGTCCGAAATGACGAAACAGAGACTTTCACCAAATAGAAAAAAAGCGTCCGTTTTGTTTAAATCACGTTTTACAAGTGTGGATGTGGGTTTTCTTCTCTACACAGTTCTACACTGATGAACTGACAGCAACGCTGCCAGTACGGAAATGGAATTATATGGAACAAGGTAAATGATTATCCAGGTGAACTAATTTCGACAACACTCCTTCTTAATCTTTACCTGAGGTTCCAATGAACTCGTCTCTGGTTAGTCCTAATTTCTTCGACAGCTTCAGGTTCCTAACTGTCCCTAACGGCTTCGTTGGCACATCTGCGATCATCTCCTCCGAACATAAGTACTGCAGTGTTATCTCACCTTTCTCACACAGATCGCGTACGAACATCTCCTTCGTCTCGATATGTTTAGATCATTTACCTACCCGCTCTGATTGTACAAAGGCAATGCATGATTGATTATCTTCGCACAATGCCGTAGGCTCCTGCTGTTTAAATCCTAGGTCAGCGAGTAGTCTTCGTAGCCATAGAACTTCTTGTGCTGCTTCACTAAGCGCAATGTACTCCGATTACTATATTTTGCTGCTTGCTTCTCCAGGCAACCGCAGTGCCGCCCACGGTAAAAACGAATCCAGATGTTGACTTCCGTGTTTTCTGGTCCCCAGACCAATCTCCGATGACAACATCATCGAAATTGAGCACAATGTAGACTCGCTTCCCATGATTGTTTCGAACATATTTGTCGGATTGTCGTAGCCCGTATATGCTCTTGAAAAGTTGGCAAACGAATCCTTCCTTCCCTTTAGAATCATCTTCTCATGGCTCGCCAGAAGTGATCGGAAACTCGCTTGTGTTGCAACTGGCCAATACACCTCCTCGAAATCCACTCCAAATCGCTGACTGCACCCTTGTTCGACCAATCGAGCCTTATACTTAACCGGTTCACCACTGGCGTTTCGCATAATTCTGTAGACCCAGCGGCTGCCAACTACTTTCTTCCCCTTCGGAGGCTTAACGAGGTCCCAGGTCTTCAGCTCGCGGTGCGATGCTATTTCCTCTTCCATGGCGGTCTGCCATAGATCCTTTTCCGTACATGATATTGCATCCCGATACGTTTTCGATTCAAACTCCTCCTGAATGCGCACCGCGTTGACTTTGTCGATCAAACGAACAGGTGGTCCTTCGAAATCAGTCTCGTCCGTTTCGTCCGCTGTATTAAACTCCGGAGAGCATCGTCTTCGCTTTCACCGTCGGGTTCAACGTCTGGAACTTCCATCTCCGCCGTGGCAATAGGAGTACGATTTACCTCAATCTCGATCGTATCCTTCGCAGAAACTGTCATTCTATCTTCCGAACTGTTTTCGAGAACTGCTGAAACAGGAACAACCTCACGAATACTTTCCGTCTTTGGAAACTCCTCGACGAATTTCGCATCTCTACTGATTAATACAGCATCTGTTTCAGGATCGAGGAACCTGTACGCCTTTTTTTCCATCCGCATATCCGACAAAAATCATCCCGGTACTCTTCTGGTCGAGCTTCTTCCTCTTCTCCTTGGGTACGTGGACATATGCGGCAGATCCGAAAACGCGCAAATGTTTGTAGTCCGGTTTCATCCCGCTCCAGAGCTCGAAGGGTGTTCTACCGGTTGCGGAACATGGAAGTCTGTTCAACAGGTAGTTGACGGTGTGAATGGCCTCACCCCAATACCTTTTGTCCATGTCAGCGTTTCGTAGTAGGCAACGGGTCATTTCGGTCAACGAGCGGTTCATTCGTTCAGCTTTGCCGTTTTGCTGCGGGCTGTACGGCGAAGTCTGTTGTAGCAAAATGCCCCCCTTCCGCAAAAACGATTTGAACGATTCACTTGAATATTCTCCGCCGCCGTCGGTGCGGAACATTTTGGGCGTTTTTCCGAATTGCGTCCGCGCAAGCTGAACAAATTCTCGGATCTTCTCTTCGGCTTCAGATTTGCCTTCCAGGAGGTAAATCAGGCAATATCTACTGAAATCGTCGATCAATGTCAAACCATAGCGATTTCCTCTCGGAGTGACAACTTCCATTTGTCCACACAAGTCAGAGTGTATCAAATCAAGCACCGCTTTCGATTTCGAGTCTGATTTAGGAAAAGGCAACCGAGAAAGCTAAGGTTCCGCATACTGACCGGATTCCACAGTCCGTCAGTTTCAATCCAGTTCCTAGTTTATCTCGAACAATTTTGATTATGTCTTCCGGGGGCCGATGCCAGATGTGCTGACATCCATCCCGATGGTTGCCTTGTAGCAGCAACGATTTCTCCTTTTCACGCTTCAAGTGATACAGATTTCCATCGCGAATACCAAAAACGATAACACTTCCGTTATTCATGATTCGACACTCACTTTCACTGAACGTAACGTCAAATCCCTCGTCAGTGATTTTGCTCACAGAGAGCAAATTGTTTTTCAAGTCCGGCACGAGCAGAACGTTTTTCAGTTTTAAATTCACGGGATTACCACTACTATTACAAGCGTCTACATGACAGTCACCGACGCCATTCGATAACACTTTGTTGCCATCGGCCAAACAAATCGTTTGCTTTCGTGAAGCGTCCCTGAAATCAACTTTGAAATGTCACCAGTCATATGGGAGATACACCCCGAATCCAAATACCAATACTCATCTTCTTTCTTCGAACGAACACTGAAACACACTTCACTTTCTTCTTGCGCTCTGTTTACTTTCTGCTCAGTTCTTGGGTGTTGAGGCCAGCATATTGGCCGTACCCGCTATCTGCCCTTGACCACCTTTGTGGTGTTTTGCCGACGCAGTTCAGTTTCGGCTGATTCAGCTTTCTGCACCTCTTTCTCTAACTCCTTAATGGCTGATCCGATGGCTTCGCGGATCTTCACCACCATCTTCCTTATGGCTTTGTGCACGTTGTGTCTCTTATCAATGTAGTTGTAGAGATCGTCCACAAGCCTTATCGCCACTTCCACTCTCGAGAGGTTTGGCAATACACTCCGTGCATTTTGCTGCTGCTGCTGCTGCTTTGCATGCTCTTCACGTTCAGATCGCTCTCGATCGAGTCGTTCTCTCTCTTATCTCTCTTGCTATACTGGAGTGCAGAAATATCACATTTAATTCTGACGCAATTCCCCAAACATAATGCACCGCATCGATTCACAAGCACACATTAATTCCACATTTTCAATCCTTACCGCCCCAACAGAGACGAGGACCGGGACAAGAGCGAACACCTGAAGTCATCCAGCTCCGAGGAATCGGTCAGAGTAGTCGCCGTCCCAGCGGTAACATCTCCATCAACAGCCAGCTCTCGATCTGCACCAACAACTCCAACACGCTCTCTAACATCACCCTGTGGATCGGATTATACCGGTTCGACCGTAAGACACCACAACCACCCAAGGAGTTGGCGGCGGGAGCAGTGGAGGTGGAACGAGTGTCGGTGGTCCTCCGAACGGTAGTGGTGGCATGTCTGCCTCACCGGGTCATCCACAGTATCAAACCATTCAGCAAACGTAACCTCTGGCACCGATCAATACCCAGGTCACCCATCAACCTCCCCTTAAGACGGCTCATCCTCTCATCAAGGACAAACATTCCTCGGACCTGCAGCGGGATCCGGGACTGCCTCCACTGAGCACACGGTGGATCAGAAGGGATCCACCTACAGCTACCACGACGAACTGCACTCGTTCGAGACGTCGGAGCGAATCCGTGGAGGACATGACCCACGCCTCCCTCGAGGTACTGGAGACCACTGTTTGATTGCATTAGCGCCTGCGTCCCCCCTTCAGTTAACTACCCGTTTTGTTTTCAAGTGAAAAAAACCCTCATTATCGTGTTTTTGCGTTTTCCGCTTTGCCCGGCTGCTGCCCATAATAAGAATCGAAATCGCGGCGCTGATTTGTGTAAAATGTGTCCCTCTTTTCTTTTGTGTTAGATTATCAGTGTTTATAGGTGTTATTTTCGTTCAGTGTAGGAAGTTCGATAAGTTTTTCCTTCTAAGCGATGACGATCTTTTAATTACTCCTAGTTAGCTATCCTACGATTGCATGTTCGTTGAATGTGGCCTTTAGCTCAGTGCTTGTTTGTACTATAATTTGTTTTTGCGTGTATCAGGTTTTTGCGTACAACTAGAATTAACCTCAACTCCCTGAGAATGGTTTTCAAGCCGATTTTCTATTTCAAACCTATTCCATGTATTTAGTCTTCCTCCGAGCGAACACTAACAAAGTAAAGCGGAATCAAGGACTGGGCTGGGTCACTCTGTAATCTAGCGATTTTTTTTCTACTGGAAGCTATTCTACTTTTTACGGTTTAGAAAACACTGCCGAGTGTTAGAAAATTGAGGTAGCCATCTTGTGAAGTTAGTTTTCTGCGTTGCATTGAAAATAGATCTAATCAATCGTCGGTCATATTAAATATGACCTTATCACACAATCTGCTCTTTAATCGTTAAGCAATTTATATTCGACCACTAGAGGAACAACAAATAAAGTTTACTCTCTTCGTAAGAAGGAATGCTAGAGTTATAAAAATATGTTTCCATGACACCCTAGAGAACGAAATAACAAACAACATCAATAAAAGTGTGTACAGAGGATAGGCAAAATGATTGAGATAGGCAAAATTTTGCCCAAATTCAATTCCTTATAACTTTTTGAAAAATTGTTGAATTTGGACAAAACCGGAAGCATTCGACGGCAAATTTAGTCAAAATTCAGGAACATGCATGGTCACGAATACTGGCCACCGGACACCGGAGATGTTCCGGATTTTCAGAGGGCATGTCAAAAAGACATTTTTTCTGCTGCTCGTATTTTTGTGTGGTGTGAAGTTACATCGATGACCTCTATTTTCCTAGAAACTAGAACTCATTGAAAATTGAATGCCGGCGGTTGCACTAAGATCCGTTGAAAAACTTCCGAAATATGGCCATTTCCGTAAAACTGGTTCCGGATACTATGGTCAATCATGTATATCCTTCCAATCATGTATATATCACCAAAACATCAAGATTTTTCATGGAGGTGCTTCAGGGAGCATATTCAGGACGATCAGTTGCCCTGAACACTCTGTAGTAGGTTCCAGGTGCCCCGGGGGAAGTGGCCAATTTGGAAAATGTCCGGAACCATATCAATATGGGTATCAAACTTCAAGATTTTTCGAGGTGATACTTCTAAATGCATTTTAGAACCAGCAGCTGCCATGACCACTCTGTAGTAGGTTCCAGGTGCCCCGGGGGAAGTGGCCAATTTGGAAAATGTCCGGAACCATATCAATATGGGTATCAAACTTCAAGATTTTTCGAGGTGATACTTCTAAATGCATTTTAGAACCAGCAGCTGCCATGACCACTCTGTAGTAGGTTCCAGGTGCCCCGGGGGAAGTGGCCAATTTGGAAAATGTCCGGAACCATATCAATATGGGTATCAAACTTCAAGATTTTTCGAGGTGATACTTCTAAATGCATTTTAGAACCAGCAGCTGCCATGACCACTCTGTAGTAGGTTCCAGGTGCCCCGGGGGAAGTGGCCAATTTGGAAAATGTCCGGAACCATATCAATATGGGTATCAAACTTCAAGATTTTTCGAGGTGATACTTCTAAATGCATTTTAGAACCAGCAGCTGCCATGACCACTCTGTAGTAGGTTCCAGGTGCCCCGGGGGAAGTGGCCAATTTGGAAAATGTCCGGAACCATATCAATATGGGTATCAAACTTCAAGATTTTTCGAGGTGATACTTCTAAATGCATTTTAGAACCAGCAGCTGCCATGACCACTCTGTAGTAGGTTCCAGGTGCCCCGGGGGAAGTGGCCAATTTGGAAAATGTCCGGAACCATATCAATATGGGTATCAAACTTCAAGATTTTTCGAGGTGATACTTCTAAATGCATTTTAGAACCAGCAGCTGCCATGACCACTCTGTAGTAGGTTCCAGGTGCCCCGGGGGAAGTGGCCAATTTGGAAAATGTCCGGAACCATATCAATATGGGTATCAAACTTCAAGATTTTTCGAGGTGATACTTCTAAATGCATTTTAGAACCAGCAGCTGCCATGACCACTCTGTAGTAGGTTCCAGGTGCCCCGGGGGAAGTGGCCAATTTGGAAAATGTCCGGAACCATATCAATATGGGTATCAAACTTCAAGATTTTTCGAGGTGATACTTCTAAATGCATTTTAGAACCAGCAGCTGCCATGACCACTCTGTAGTA
The DNA here is from genome assembly GCA_024533555.2 of Aedes koreicus. NCBI lineage: Eukaryota > Metazoa > Arthropoda > Insecta > Diptera > Culicidae > Aedes > Aedes koreicus. The sequence goes on from JAHHFK020005431.1 coordinate 46,630, forward strand.
GGTTCCAGGTGCCCCGGGGGAAGTGGCCAATTTGGAAAATGTCCGGAACCATATCAATATGGGTATCAAACTTCAAGATTTTTCGAGGTGATACTTCTAAATGCATTTTAGAACCAGCAGCTGCCATGACCACTCTGTAGTAGGTTCCAGGTGCCCCGGGGGAAGTGGCCAATTTGGAAAATGTCCGGAACCATATCAATATGGGTATCAAACTTCAAGATTTTTCGAGGTGATACTTCTAAATGCATTTTAGAACCAGCAGCTGCCATGACCACTCTGTAGTAGGTTCCAGGTGCCCCGGGGGAAGTGGCCAATTTGGAAAATGTCCGGAACCATATCAATATGGGTATCAAACTTCAAGATTTTTCGAGGTGATACTTCTAAATGCATTTTAGAACCAGCAGCTGCCATGACCACTCTGTAGTAGGTTCCAGGTGCCCCGGGGAAGTGGCCAATTTGGAAAATGTCCGGAACCATATCAATATGGGTATCAAACTTCAAGATTTTTCGAGGTGATACTTCTAAATGCATTTTAGAACCAGCAGCTGCCATGACCACTCTGTAGTAGGTTCCAGGTGCCCCGGGGGAAGTGGCCAATTTGGAAAATGTCCGGAACCATATCAATATGGGTATCAAACTTCAAGATTTTTCGAGGTGATACTTCTAAATGGCCATCATCAATGGTGCCATGTTCAATTTTCATTAGTGTCCCCTCCGCCTCGTAGCATATTGTCACAAATCCACTAGACCCCCCCTCCCTCTCCCCTAAAATGCTACGTCATTGATGGACGACCTTTAATAAGCTCATAAATAACCTTATGAATTTTATCTTGGTTTGTATGTAATCAGTAATCATCTTAAAAAACCAATACATTGATGAAATTTCATTTTTGTATTTTTGTTGCTTCATTTTGCCTTATGTTTTTCGTTATTGAATTCACATGAGTGTGAGTGCGCTTTCTATTCAATGGTCACGGTCAGAACTATGGTTTGTTTTGTCTGCTTCTTTTGTTCTCATGGGATGGTGT
>JAHHFK020005432.1:0-33679 GCA_024533555.2 Aedes koreicus
TTTTACCACCTTTTCAACTTTTGGGTATATGTTCAATCTTCAGTCTGTACAATCTCGAGTTAGAAACGGTGTAAATGCCTATTTTTATCACGTGCCGCCAAACACTCAAGCTGTCCTGCAGCCAAGAAAACTGATAAGAACCTTTCAATCGCGAACCATGTTCCCTCCGTAAACACAGGATCCATTTCACACTTACAAGCACGTTGGACATTTTAGTTCCAACATTTGATTAGGAAGAATCTGCTTTTGTAAACAATCACTTTGTCTGCTAATTTATCGGAAGTTGTATACAATTCCTTCAAATTGAATACATCAACGGATAGAAATAAAGCTCTTCTTCCTTAAAGAGTGCTTAATTTGTATTTGTGACCTTTTGTTCGAGAGCAAATGACTATGAAAGCCAATCTAATGTTGGCGATGATTTAACAAACAAAATATCATTAACAGTCAATTCGAGGCGAACTGTAGTTTCTATAAATTTTCGTGAAGAACCAATAGCGGAAGAAGAACCGGAGCCTCACACACCAACAGCACAGGGTTTCATGGTTCTTTAGACTGAATAAAATATAGTAGAAATTCATGAATTCGATGACATCAATTTCTTCACATCAACAAGCAGTCCTACGTCAACTTTGCAGTTATGTCACTGACATAACTTATCCTTTCGTTTTTTTTATGGAAATAAATCTACCTGAGTATAGTTGGTTCAAATTGTGATATGGCACACGAACACAACATTTCCTTTAGAATAACGACTGTTCCAGAAAGTATAAGCACACCTTATTTTAACGGTCACATTGAATATAATGAAATATTTCAACATGTTTTGGCTGCGTCCTTTTGTTTGCACATTTGTGAATTACATACATAGCATCAAAAAAGAGCTCAGTTTTGTGTTACCTATCAAAATGCGCGGTCTTACTCCGGAACAACGAAAAAGTATCGTGCACAAATGGTGCACTGTGAGCGGACTCTCCTTGAGAAAAATGGCCAAGGAAGAGGGTGTAAGCGTCGGAGCGGTACGATCTGCGATTCGAAAATATAGAGAACAGTGTACGTTTGAAGATGCGCCGCAGAGTGGTCGGAAATCCAGTCCTGTTATTTCGGATATCGATAAAAAGATCAGGGATGCCTACAAGCGAAAACCAGCGACTTCCGTTCGGGATTTTGCGAAAAAACTAGGGACCTCGTCGAGTAACGTCATGCGTGCCAAAGAAAGACTTGGGCTAAAAACATACCGGAAGCAGAAAAAACCCAACAGGAACCCAAAACAGGCCGCGTCCGTGAAACCACGGGCCCGCAAACTCTACGATACGTTATTGTGTAGAAATTCTGGGTGTATAATAATGGACGATGAAACGTACGTGAAACTAGATTACAAAACGCTTCCCGGACCACCATTCTATACTGCAAGCGAAGACAAAGACATCCCCGAAACGAAGGAGGCAATTTTTACCGAAAAATTCGGTAAGAAGGTTATGGATTGGCAGGCAATATGCGAGTGTGGTAAAACATCTAGTCCGTACATCACGACGGAGACGATGAACACTCAGAAATACGTTAAGGAATGTCTCCAGAAGCGATTATTGCCGATGATCAGGAAGCACGAAGGTCAAGTAGTGTTTTGACCTGATTTTGCGTCATGTCATTACGAAAAGGACACTTTAGAATGGTACAAAAGTCAAAATGTATGTTCCGTGCCGAAAGACATGAATCCGCCGAACTGCCCGGAGGCACGGCCAATCGAGACTTTTTTGGCATTAACCAAAGCAAAGCTTCGAAAATACATAAAACCAGCGGACGACATCCAAAAATTTAAAAAAGATTGGCCAAAAGTGATCAAAATGGTGGGAAGTACCACTTTGCAGAAGCTAAGGGGTCATGTTCGAGGAAAAGTTAGGAGTCTTGGCTATGATTAAATATTTTGATTAAACGACTTTTTTGTTATTTTGAAAGTGTGCTTATACTTTCTGGACAGTCTATATATAAACAAGGTTATCGTGAAATCATTGAAAACTTTTTATTCCAGTTGGGAAGATACAGTTTCCACATGGAATGATAATTTTCCTTTTGCTTCTACCCATTTTTAACACTAATAATAACATTAGTCGGCAGTGTTTCACTCCCTTTAAGTATGAATTCAAATATGGGCTCAGAAATGCTGTAACACGTCCAGTTTTTGAGAAAAATGTGATTAAAATTCACAAAAACACGTATTTCCGTAGTAATATGATCTACCTAATCAACAACCAGAATATTGGCTCTGCCCTTTGCTAGTTGGGTTTGGATTTTATGAAATAAACCTCCCTGAATCCATTCGCTATCACAGTTTTTTCGTAACACGTAAGATTAATGAAATAAACCGGGATTTCATTCACAAAATTACGAATTTTCATAAAAATCAAGATTTTCTATTTTGAAAACATGAATTTCAGCTCCGCCCTTTGAATGCTGGGCTTGGATTTTATGAAATGGACCTCCCTGAATCCATTCGTGAACACAGATTTTTCGTAACACGTAAGATTGATGAAATAAACCTGGTTTTCATTCACCAAATTACGAATTTTCATGAAAACCAAGATTTCCTATTATGAAAACATGAATTTTCGTTCCGCCCTTTGAATGTTGGGTTTGGATTTTATGAAATGAACCTCTTTGAATCCATTCGTGTTGAAAAAATGAGTTTTTATTCACAAAATTGCGAATTTTCATGAAAATCAAGATTTCCTATCAGTCAGTCAGTCAGTCAGTCAGTCAGTCAGTCAGTCAGTCAGTCAGTCAGTCAGTCAGTCAGTCAGTCAGTCAGTCAGTCAGTCAGTCAGTCAGTCAGTCAGTCAGTCAGTCAGTCAGTCAGTCAGTCAGTCAGTCAGTCAGTCAGTCAGTCAGTCAGTCAGTCAGTCAGTCAGTCAGTCAGTCAGTCAGTCAGTCAGTCAGTCAGTCAGTCAGTCAGTCAGTCAGTCAGTCAGTCAGTCAGTCAGTCAGTCAGTCAGTCAGTCAGTCAGTCAGTCAGTCAGTCAGTCAGTCAGTCAGTCAGTCAGTCAGTCAGTCAGTCAGTCAGTCAGTCAGTCAGTCAGTCAGTCAGTCAGTCAGTCAGTCAGTCAGTCAGTCAGTCAGTCAGTCAGTCAGTCAGTCAGTCAGTCAGTCAGTCAGTCAGTCAGTCAGTCAGTCAGTCAGTCAGTCAGTCAGTCAGTCAGTCAGTCAGTCAGTCAGTCAGTCAGTCAGTCATTCAGTCAGTCAGTCAGTCAGTCAGTCAGTCAGTCAGTCAGTCAGTCAGTCAGTCAGTCAGTCAGTCAGTCAGTCAGTCAGTCAGTCAGTCAGTCAGTCAGTCAGTCAGTCAGTCAGTCAGTCATTTAGTTGAAATTTTCTCTATATTTTTCAACTTAAATTCACTTTGTTTTCTTTTTCCTTTTATAGTTCTCCAAAGGTGTTTGCCTCTGTAGCATCCAGCAGTAGTCCGCTAGCATCGCTGGGCTCCATTTGCCAGCAAAGTTCTTTTCAGTCTGTGCGATATCTTGATGAAATCGTTCTCCATGTGCATCTGAGACGGCTCCCATATTCTCTGGGAAGAGGTCCAGATGAGAATGCAAAAAGTGCAATTTAAGTGACATATTACATCCCAGTGCAGCATACGAATCAACCAGCTCTTGAACGATGTGTACATAATCCGGAGACTTTTCATTTCCCAAGAAGTGACCACAAACCTTTTGGAACGCATTCCATGCTCGTAACTCTGTCGCATTAAGAGTTTGCTGAAAATTGTCGTCTTTAAGGAGTTTCCTAATTTGAGGGCCAACAAATACTCCTTCTTTCACCTTGCCTTCGCTCAATCTCGGAAACTTTTTCCTCAAAAAACAATATGGTTCTCCTTGAATATCCAGCTTTTTGACAAAATTTTTGATCAACCCAAGCGTAATATGTAGCGGAGGTAGTAATATTTTGTCCCTGTCGAAAAGAGGCAGATTTGACACATTTTTCTTCCCAGGTACCATCTCGGTACGTGCTGGCCAATGCTGCTGGTGGTAATGTTTATCTCTCGCACGACTGTCCCATTCGCAGAGGAAACAACAATGCTTTGTGTAGCCTCCTTGAAGCCCAGTGAGTAATGCCACTACCTTAAGGTCTGCACAGAGATTCCACTGGTGTTCCGAATATTTGATCTTTTCCAAAAGTGTTTTTATGTTCTCATAAGTTTCCTTCATGTGAGCAGCAAATGCAACTGGCACTGAAGAATACTTATTTCCATTGTGCAGTAACACTGCCTTCAAGCTTTTGCTTGAAGCGTCGATGAAGAGCCTCCAGTCAGTTGCGTGATACTCTAACTGTAGCTCTTCCATTAAACCTTCGATGTTGTTGCAAAAGACAAGATCACCGTCCATCGAAAAATATTTAATGTTATCTGAATGTCTCTTCCTATAAGATGACACCTTTACATCTTTTTCCAGGACATTCCACTGCTTTAGCCTTGAAGCTAGCAGCTGCGCTTTGGTCTTGGGTAGCTCCAAATCTCGAATCAAATCGTTCAGCTCCTCTTGGGTTATAACATGCGGTTCCTCAGACTCCGAAGGTAAAAAATCTGGATCATCCTGAAAGCTTTTCTCAGATTCGCCTGGTTCCGAATCCAACTCATCAGCACGTCCAGCAATATTTGGAGATATTGTAACTGGCATTGCTTCGAAGTGCAATGTTGGCCTTGATGGATATTCGATTTAATGCTTCAAAGCTTTGCAAAATCCATGAATTTTTGTTAAACAAAAGTAACAATCGCTCATGCGATTGGTTGGATTTGTTCCACACCATAGGTTTGGCAAAAGGTAAGCCTTTGTGCGTACCTTTCATCCAACCAAGCAATGTTCGGTAGCATGAGCAACAGGAGTATGTTGGAATCCATGGAAACTCACGATTTGGAAGCTCCTTGTCAAAATATAGCTGATATGCTGTCTCCAACAAAGGTGTAAACCCCTTTCTCTGTTCCTTCAATATCACGTCTCCACAAATGCAACAAAAAATTCGCGACATTTTTACAAAAATAAAAAAACGCGTCCGTAACACTCAAATAGCTAGCTTTGAATGAATAAAAAATGATTGTGCAAGGCTGAAGAGAGTCAACATGAGCATTAATTGACGCCAAAGCAAGACAGCAATAATGATACAAATTTTGTGCCGCAAATACGCCAATAGACCTTTTCGACTTTAATCGTCTTTCTTTGTCTAACATGCGGGGATTAATGCACGGTTTGGTTTTCCACAACTTCGTTGACTTCTCACTCGCATTGCTTCGATTCAAATCTTGCAGTAGTGTGCGCAAATTAAATGTCAAAAAGCTCTATAAAATGCCGCATTAAGCTACGTGCTTGAGGATTCTTGCTTTCTTTTTTAACATATCTTTTCCTTATTCTCTCGAGCAATAGTGACTAACACAGAGTCTTTTTTCTCTGTCTATTCTTTTGTTTTTTGAGTGTTTGCGTGTTTTAATGCTGTCTTGCTCACTCCTATCCTAACTTAAAAATACGGCACTGCTGAATAGAGTATTTAATGAGGCGTTTCTGAAGGGCTCTGTGCAGCTGACTTTTGAATTAATGAATGAACTTTGAAGGTCTTCAGTTCCCAAACTGCTGTAAGAAGCAACATCAATATACTCAATATACTCAAAGAGGCACAGCTAAAGGGATCGTTCATAAATTACGTTATGCTTTGAGAGGGAAGTGGGTTTAAAAAGTGACGACGCATACAAAATTTTTCAAAAATCCATACAAAAAATGTGATAAAGAAAGGAGGGGGCTAAAAATCTGTATTTTTGAGCGACGTAATTAATGGACGGGTCTTGATTTTCATGAAAATTCGTAATTTTGTGAATGAAATCCCGGTTTATTTCATTAATCTTACGTGTTACGAAAAATCTGTGATAACGAATGGATTCAGGGAGGTTCAAAATAGGAAATCTTGATTTTCATGAAAAATCGTAATTTTGTGAATGAAAACCCGGTTTATTTCATCAATCTTACGTGTCGCGAAAAATCTGTGTTCATGAATGAATTCAGGGAGGTCCATTCCATAAAATCCAAGTCTAACTTGCAAAGGGCAGAGCCAATATTCTGGTTGTTGCTTAGGTAGATCATATTACTACGGAAGTACGTGTTTTTGTGAGTTTAAATCACATTTTTTCTAAAAAACTGGACGTGTTACAGCATTTCTGAGCCCATATTTGGATTCAGCGTAGCAAAATCTATAAAATCCAACTAGAAATGTCGACGGGAGCGAAAAAAGTTCTGATTTTGCCGACTTGTGTTATTACACGTGTCACGGTTTTAAGACTAAATTTGACATTTAACAGTTCCACCTTTCAAGGAGTGGTTAATTTGTACGACTGTTTGGTTTACGCTCGCATAGTCGATATCCGTCATTAACAAAAACAAAAATAATAAAAAAATATCCATTTTTTCGATCTTGTGCCAAAATGACGCTCATCCGCAGCTATCCGCAGCTGGATTCTCGTCCCGCTGATAGTATAGACCCCAAACTAAACTGTGGTGGTGGTCTCTTGAGACTGCTCGTTAAATTTAGTCCAACTTAGGCAGAACAATTTTTTTTTCAATAATTGCCCATTTTTTACTAATTTCAATTAACCGTGTAGCTTTAACAACACATTCATTTTAAAGTTTAGACCAACGGTGTATTAAATTCCAAAATTAGACCGTTATTCGCTGAGAAACTGCATTTGTTTAAAATGCATGTTTTCTACCATTTTCACAATTTTCCTAAGTCTGATGTCTGTGGTGCAATGGCTATCAAATAGTATACAAGACACGTCATTCAAAGCAAATCAATTTTTCGATTTTTTGGCACCACTTTCCCACCACTGCATTGGGAGTAGCTAGCCGGATCGCCTAAAGTGCTTTAGCTTAGGCAACAAGTGTAATCTCACCCGATGGTGTATCTTGAATTTGAATATTTCAGGCGTTGTTTGTCCTGCGTTTAATAAAGGTCAGTAGCAGAAAAATTGTAACATTAAATAGTTAATAGTAATCGACAAAACTGGTTTTATTACAATGAAATTCGAAGCTAGCCAGCACAGCCAAAAAGAACCGAATTCCGTAGTTGCAACAGAAAAGTCGGTTTGTTTGAAAGCATTCGCTAATATATGAGTAAACCGATGTTCGGTTATTGCTTATTGGATTTTTTTTTGTCAACTGAGTTTTTCGGTAAATTTGACAGATTGTGAGAAAGTAAAAATTTAAGGATAACTGGGTTGTTCCATTTCAAACCGAACATACTACCGAGCGTTCAGCAGATAAAACCTCGGTTGAAATTCAACCGAGTTCGATATTATTTTCTAAGTGTGTACACTTCCATCTTCAAAGCATATTATGTTTTGAGGATGGCACGTATTTAGCAGTATCGTTCAAATTTAGTTGCAATCAGATAGATCTCCCAGGAAATTGTTGCTGATGTCTTCATTTGGTATGGCAAGCCAACCCGAGTTGTGCTAAAGAATTCTTTGTCTCAACAGGGTCAACACAATCCGGCAAATATTTCTACCATGTCCTTTTAAAAAGAAACAGCACGAATACAATTTGTACTTCAAACAATCGCGCACAAATGCACTACAATGAAAATCACAGGTAAACACCTATTTAAAAAAAAAAAATGAAAATTAATAATCACAATCACAGTGCAATGACAGCCTTCATCAAATTTTCTCTAAATAAATCGAAAATTCACATTTTGCTAGTTTAGGCCACATTTTTAAAGAACCTTCCTATTGTGGGGGGAGCAAAAGATCACTTTGGGGTCTTGAAATTAACTCTAGGTCGTGCACCCTCAAATACTCGACAACTTTGCTCGCCGAAATCATATTGCGTCTTTCGATTGTAAGTTATAGGTTAACAAACAAAGCAAACATTTGTTGAAAAATAGGACCAGCTAAACCAGATAACCAGTCGTTTAAATTCGCGAAAAATTGCACCAACAAAACCAAAACATGTGAGTTTTAAGCCACTGCCATCTTTGGTCGATGGTTAATTTTTATTCCAATCTCAATTCAAAATGTCATTTTGTTTCCGTGATACGAGTTTATGAACTGGTTTTGGTATTAGAACTCTCAATTAGTGCATCTAGGACACGAATTCGATTGCCGGTAAAATGTTCGCAGTGGAAGCACTTTCAACTAGAATAAGAAATTGATCACTTTGAATTATTTTTCCAAGAGTATTGCTCTGTTAGCATAAACTGTTAGAATCAATTGAAAACCTCGATTCAAGAACATGGCATGTGTCCAAAAAGTACTAAAAATAAACAACGGCATGGAAAATATGGTTTTCCATGTACTGATTTTCGATTTCATTGCCAGCGTTTTTCCACCCAATTCGAACGCTGCTGTCAAGCGCAATCGTTCAATAGAAGACGAAAAAACCACTTCTCCAGTAATTGCCAACAGACAGGTGCTAACACATACCCTGCACGGATCAATTGGGTCCGTCACTGCCAGATGGCGAAGGCTTCTTCATCCTACCCAGCATGCCTGTCTTGAAAATTACCAGAGCAAACTGATACGATTCCTGTCTCTTGCCATCCCATCATCTTCAAAATGTCGAGAGGTGGCTCAATTTGATAGGACATTGTAAAGGTATTGATGCCATTGGATGGCGTTCCACTCTCAGAGTCCTCTCTCCGATTCACCTACTTGCAGAGGAGTTTAGTGATTTTTCAAACGCCATCAGCAGATATTTCGGTGGGATACAGTGTGTATCATCGCGGTGAAAGATTGTTGGGATGATGTATGGCTTTGGAGTGGATAGGAGATAAGAAATGTTCAAATAAGGATATTCTTAATTCATTCATTTTGCGTGGAATTAGCATGCAATTCAATCGTGTGCACAGAGAATGTGAGTTGGGGATCTAAAGATACATCAACGGTTAAGCAGCCTCTCCATTGATTCTTTCGAGAAGTACCCACTCTTTGATGAAATCGACGCTTCTGGATTCGGCACTGATGTTGATTGATTTTGCCTCAATTTTCGTCCGATTTATTTCTGACATTATTGTTACCTTTTGAAGATGTGCTGGAAAATGTTCAGATTGTTTTGCGCCATTAAATACGTTTGGTTTTCTTTTTATCGAACGGGTCTAGAGGGAGCAACACGTAGCTAAACAGGGACGGAGCTACATTTTGAATGGTAGGTACCTAATTGGTGAATCGAAGCAAGATATTTATCTATCAGAGACAGTCGCAAAATCTGTGTCAATCATCGTGTTCCATCGTCCTGCTACCGGATTTAATCTGTTCACCAGCAACCCTGTCAGACGCTCCATCCTTCGAAATTCTCAAGCCGACGGCCACTGTGCGTCAAATTTGTGTCATGCCAAATTCAGAGATGAATTTGCGATGGAAGATCGAAAACGTTATTTTGCCTATGCGAGTCGCCGGTCGTCGTCAGTGACAGAGAATATACGACGACCAGCCACCACAACCCCCCCCCCCCCCCTGCGCATTTCTCAACAGCTCTGATGCCGAATCAACATCAAGCATCAATTCAAAAACATCTACCACCAACTGACTGTGGTCGTATGTCGCCATGTCGTATGAAAATGCCAAGAAAATTTGATTAACCTTCGGCAACAAAAAAGCTCCCGTAAAAACGGCGGGGGATATGTTGGGGTTTAGACCACCCTCAGTGGAACATGTGTTATTTGAATGGCGTGGAGCGAAGAAGGCAAAAATCAAAGCTTAAATCAATCTCATCAAAGAACGAGGGCTTACGCGTGAAGGGGTGGGCTTGGTTCGGTATGGTCCTTTCAGCGGGATCTCCGGCATTGGAATCGAGTTTGTTCGAATCCATCCGTCTCGTCGGTCGTCATCGTCGTCAGTGGTAGGGGACGACGGGGAAATATGGTCACCCTCAGTTTCATGTAAAAATTATCAATAAATTATGAGACCGATTATTTAGAGATTTTCGAATAATCATATTAATATTTTACAAATTTACTTTTTTATTTGAGCATGAGCCTAAGCATGATTAACCCCCCACGGATGCTACTCCGTTATTGCCAGATCAGCTGTATTTACACTAAGAACCAACAGATGATATTTGGGACTAACATACATCCTCAATGTGTAAAAACTGGTGATCCATTATGAAGCAGTACCGGCGCCGGCCGTGCCCGAATGCTGGCTAAGAAAGGAATGGGAAGGAACGTGTTGACGTGATACTCGCTTTGAAGGCAGCCGAGAAATCCTCTGCACTTCCACGAGAAATCACTGCGATGTTGGATAGTTAGGAAAAGGTTAGCAGCAGGGTTCGTAACTAGCACTATCACAAGGACCGCCCCTCCGATTGGTGGCCCAACATAGCATTAGTAAATGATATTGATTCTATTGATTCCTACGCTCATTATTTTAGTTCCAACCGGGGGAGACTCAATGCTCTCCTTATCTCCAATATTTACGTTTGCATTTAAAAAATGGACTTTTTTCGGTTGGTGATAAAAAAAGCTAATAATTACTTTTTTCGGATGGTGATAAAAAAGAGCTGATAATTTCTTTCGATAAATTTCACATGGAAGGTAATTATTTAAGCTTACTTGCAAAAAAATAGTTTCTTCAGTGCGGGTGAAGGTAAACCCATGAAAAATCTGCATTATTTGTCCATTTTTTTTAAAAACGTTGAGATAATTCTAAGTTACCAAATTTTTTGAGATGCTTGTGTTGCTTGGTTTTGTGCTTACCTAAATTTGTTTGCTCCCCCTATATTATTATTCAACAAATCTCCTTTTTTTATTAATGTTTATGATAAATTAAAAGTAGTATTAAATAGGTAAGAACAAAATCATGTGAGGTTAGGTAGTAAAGATAAGACGATCAAATGGAATATCTCCTGATTTTGGCCACATAGTAGATTGCGGTCTACAGCAAATTTCTTCGGTAAGTCAAGAACTTTTAGCAGACAGAAGCTTAGGATTTCCTTCAATCGCAACGCTACTGTGGATCATTTATTTAGGAGGAGGAAAAGTACCCTCTGAGTGATTTTCTTTCGAAATCTTTTTCAAAATGGAATACAAAACCTCTCCATCTTGTCTGAAATCGTAAAAAGAATGAACGTTATCCTAAAGGCTCAGTTGACAAAAAAAAATAAAACCATAAGTGAGCCGAAACATTGAGCATGAGCACGATTGACCACCCACGGATGCTATTCCATTATTGCCAGATTAGCTGTATTTACACAAGGAACCAACAGATGATGTTTGGGACTAATATACTAAGAAAAATTAGATATATTTTAATATTCTAAAGGTCCTGGAAGTTTTGAAAAACATACTGGATCATTACAGTTATCATCGTTAAAATTTCAATTAAAATAATTAAAAGATGTATGATGTGTTTTTTTTTTGAAAAGCAACAGATTATTCTAAAAGATCTTTCAAAAAGATTTCTTTATACTCTTCTAGTTACTTTCCAAAGATAGCAGTTTAAGTGATTGAAGAGCCCGGTTTGATGATTAACAACTGTTTCAGAAAGTATAAGCACACCTTATTTTAACGGTCACTTTGAATATAATGAAATATTTCAACATGTTTCGGCTGCGTCCTTTTGTTTGCACATTTCTGAATGACATAGCATCAAAAAAGTGCTCAGTTTTGTGTTACCTATCAAAATGCGCGGTCTTAATCCGGAACAACGAAAAAGTATCGTGCACAAATGGTGCACTGTGAGTGGACTCTCCTTGAGAAAATTGGCCAAGGAAGAGGGTGTAAGCGTCGGAGCGGTACGATCTGCGATTCGAAAATATAGAGAACAGTGTACGTTGGAAGATGCGCTGAAGAGTGGTCGGAAATCCGGTCCTGTTAGTCCGGATATCGATAAAAAAGATCAGGGATGCCTACAAGCGAAAACCAGCGACCTCCGTTCGGGATGTTGCGAAAAAACTAGGGACCTCGTCGAATAACGTCATGCGTGCCAAAAAAAGACTTGGGCTAAAAACATACCGGAAGCAGAAAAAACAAAAAAGGAACCCAAAACAGGCCGCGTCCGTGGAACCACGGGACCGCAAACTCTACGATTCGTTATTGTGTAGAAATTCTGGGTGTATAATAATGGACGATGAAACGTATGTGAAACTAGATTACAAAACGCTTCCCGGACCACAATTCTATACTGTTAGCGAAGACAAAGACATCCCCGAAACGGAGAAGGCAATTTTTACCGAAAAATTCGGTAAGAAGGTTATGGTTTGGCAGGCAATATGCGAGTGTGGTAAAACATCTAGTCCGTACATCACAACGGAGACGATGAACACTCAGAAATACGTTAAGGAATGTCTCCAGAAGCGATTATTGCCGATGATCAGGCAACACGAAGGTCAAGTAGTGTTTTGGCCTGATTTGGCGTCATGTCATTACGCAAAGGACACTTTAGAATGGTTCAAAAGTCAAAATGTATGTTTCGTGCCGAAAGACATGAATCCGCCGAACTGCCCGGAGGCACGGCCAATCGAGACTTTTTGGGCTTTAACCAAAGCAAAGCTTCGAAAATGCATAAAACCAGCGGACAACATCCAAAAATTTAAAAAAGATTGGCCAAAAGCGGTCAAAATGTTGGGAAGTACCACTGTGCAGAAGCTTATGGGTTATGTTCGAGGAAAAGTTAGGAGTCTTGGCTATGATTAAATATTTTGATTAAACGAGAGTAAAATATCATATAAAACACAAATACAAATATGATTTGCCAAATAAAATTATTAAAACTAAAAAAAAACATTACTTTTTTGTTATTTTGAAAGTGTGCTTATACTTTCTGGAACAGTCTATCTAATACCACTGAACAAATTTATTTAAATATAACCCCAAACTGCATGCCAGTCTTTTATGAAAAAAGAAGTTGAAGTTCAGAAGTGCAACTTACAAGTTCATGCTGAAATGCTCAAAAACAAATTGAGCCTTTAATTGAGCTCCATACTCTTAAGATAAATGGTTTTGTAAAGCAAAGATGATTCCAAAGTGTGCTGATGTTATTAATTAAATGAACTTGTAAAATACACAATGTGATTTCCAGGTACTCGATCTTCTGTCACTCCCCCTCACTTCGCTATTGTCAAATTGACAACATTGCCCAGAGTATGTTTTAGCTGGCGGTTTTTTTTGGTTATATGGTTGGTGGGGGGGCGTGGGGGGGACTTGTGAGGGCCGGAGGTGGGTCGCACCCTCCTTTCTGGTTGTCAACTCACCATTTGAACTGAGATGATATCTTGGAAATTTAAACAAAAATCAATCTTTAATGGGCCCAATTGGAACCAATACCATCAATGGGAATTAATGAAAAAATTTCAACTTAACGATGGCCAAACTTCAAATCTAGAAATATAAACAAAAAGAAGTATCACACAAGATATGAAATTTAATGGAAAAATATTTAAAAAGATTTCAATAAAGGAAAATGTTTTCCACCAAGTACATCGCGAACAGAGTAGAGTGATCTAATTTCTTAAAATAGCCAATTTTTGTCTGGATATAATAAATCAAGAGACTTGAAATAGAATATGATCAATATCCTTTTAAGATTCAACACAATCACATAAGTTAGTATCGTTTATTTTGATACAATATAAATGACTGTTACGAATATAATTATTTCAAAGTAATCTTAAAACAAGAAAATGAAATTTCTACTTACTGATATATTTTTGAACCACGAATAGAAAATATATAAGAGACTGACTTGAAGACAAATAGAAAGACACCAACATCCTTCCTCACTAAAAACCCAAAAACTTGGGGGGGAAAAAAACACCACTTATAAAATTTTTTAAAAAAAAAATCAATATAACCAAACAAACAACTTTCTCCTAAAAAATAATGTTATTATGGGTGGAACCACACACATATTTTTTAATAAAAACTTTTCAATATATTTAAAAAAATTTTTTTTTTTTTAATAAAAATAAATATTAATAAATTATTTTTTATGAGCATGAGCATGATTGACCGCCCGAGGGTGCTACTCCGTTATTGCCAGATCAGCTGTTATCACACGGAGAACCAACAGATGATGCTTGGGGCTAACATACATCCTCAATGTGTAAAAACTGGTGATCCCAAACTAAGGCAATACCGGCGCTGGCCCCGCCCGAATGCAAGTCAAATAAGGTAAGGTTAGGAATGTGTTGACGTGATACTTGCTTTATTGGAAGCCAAGAACACCTCTGTACTTTCACGAGAAATCACTGGAATGTTGGATAACAGGATTCGGTAGCAGCAGTGTTCGTTTTGGTAAACGATAAGCTGAATTCACGCGGCGTCCTGATTTTGAACCGATTTATACCAACAGTAAGAATGCTATTGGGGTCACTCACAAAGTGATGGTGGTTTTTCGTTTGGAATTTTTTTTTTGATTTATGTTAACGCTTGAAGACAATTTGAGCATGAGCATGAGCATGATTGACCACCCGAGGTTGCTACTCCGTTGTTGCCAGATCAGCTGTTATTACACAGCGAACCAACAGATCATGCTTGGGACTAACATACATCTTCAATGTGTAAAAACTGGTGATCCCAATCTAAGGCAATATCGGCGCCGGCCTCGCCCGAATGCAGGTCAAGTAGGGAATGGGTAGGAATATGTTGACGTGATACTCGATTTATTGGAAGCCGCGGAATTCTCTGCACTTCCACGAGAAATCACTGGGATTTTGGATAGCAGGATTGGGTGGCAGCAGGGTTCGTTTTGGTAAACGATAACCTATCAAGTGTAATTAGTACCGATTTCCGATTTGAACCGATTCAAACAACACGAAACAGTAAGGATGCTATTGGGGCCACTCACCAAGTTTGACGAGGGTTTTTCATTGGGAAACCAAACTTATTTTTAATAATGCTGGACAACCGATTTGGACCAGCTTAAATCAATAGTAAGGATGCTATTGCGGCTACTTAAAAAAAAAACGTGACGGTGGCTTTTCAGTAGGAAAACAAGGTAATTCATCTCAACGCTTGAGTACCAACTTGGACCGCTCTACACCAACAGTCCGGATGCCGCTGGAGCCCTTCACGAAATGGGATAGTGGTTCATTTGTTCAGATATGGTGGTACGGCAAGTATGCCGAACGAAAAATATGGATCACAATTGATCATGATCCCTACCATTGGCCCACCACACTACGCCATCCACAGGTAATCAGCTTAATTTTTTTCCTGCACTCACTCTATCACTCGCGCCGCAACAATAGGCAACCGAAACAATAGACAAAAGGCTACGCCCGATAAGAAAATAGTGCGAAAAAAAGTATCGACACAACCGATTCACACCGATGGTCGACGCAAACCTATTAAAAATAAATTTTTTTGTATAGAAACAATGGGGTAAAAATTCTGGTTGGTCCCGGTATCGAAAGCACTTACTACCTCATGAGTCGCCTGTACTCAACTCCGCATGTGTCCGTCTAGTCTCCGGTACATTCATTCATCTTTATGCCTAACCTTAAAAATTTTGAGAAATAGAGAAATATTAGATATTGTCTTCAAAATTTGGTAGAAATAAATTATTTGTTGCCTGAAAAGAAACAAAATTAACAACAGAGATATAAGTAGAATCCTTGTAGTCCTCCGGGTGTTTGAAGAGCTTAGCAATTTCTATGAAAAGAAACAAAGAGTTATTGTTGCGGGCTGTCGATGGTTGGTGATAACTATGTGTTGAACACTATTGGCTGAAATGAGCATTGAATGAAAATAGTATAATACAAATGACTATAATACTAAGTTGTTTATTAAGCTGAAGCCCAGTCGGCTTCTTACGAAAGACATTCCCACCGCCTAACATGCAAGTGAGCGGAATGTTACAACTTGGAAAAATTGTAAAAGAAATCGATGAATCAGCCCTCTCAGATTTATCGCTAATATACTATTATGATAAATTTACAAGCTCATAACTGCATGCTAGTTTGTAAATTGAAAAATGTCCAGATTCATTAACAAAAAGTCCGGGCACCGATGCAGCACGGTATCCGAACTTTGGATTTGGAAACCTGTGTCGCTTAACAAATCCTCAAACAAATGTGCAAAAGCTTCTTATCTTATTTAGTATTTCAAGCTTATTGCTTTCACAATTAGCTTATTGCTTGCTCTCAACTTAGTGTTCTAAATGCACTTCCACAGTTATTAATTGAGAGCTTTCGTTTTGCAAAAGCTTGATGTTGAGCAATTCTGGACCTGCTTATCATGTATTTTCTCTTAAATTTGCTTAAAAACCTCTTGTTAACAGCAAAATTGTAGAAAGAAAAAAGGCAGGACTTTAGTTTGGCACGGAAAAAAAATTTGGCCACCATATTGGATTTGGTTGCCATTTTAAATTTTATCAACAGAACGTATTTATGTTTGCAACGACCGATGTTTGCAACGACGGATTTCAATTTCTTATCACCATCGGAAAGCTGAGAAAAAATGGAAAAGTTCCGTACTCATTTTTTCACCAGTTTCGATTTATCAAGCACAAAACATTCAATATCAAAAGACCTAATGTCAATGACGGCCTCGTTTGATAGATAATTACTCATTAATGGTCAGATGATGCTGTATTTGGTGGGTCATGGTCATAATATGTTGAAATTAAGATTTATTTTGATGTAGGGTTAAAATTTAGTGATATAGGAATAAAATGGATAATAATGACCTAATTTGATCCACGTTTGTGAGGGCACTTTCCACGTCTCAAGTATGCGTGATAATGTTTGCACCATCGTGCAAATAAGGTTCACGTTTCACCTGTGCATACAATGTCTTGGTTTTCTTTACATGCACGTAAGCTATAATTCATATCATAGTAGGCTGCGAGTAAAAGAAGCCAATTATCTTAGTTTGACAGTTGCACATGGCGAAGTGGCAACGTATTCTTTAATTTGTCCCACGCGAAAATGTCGCAGAAAGACGTTTCAATCGCCGTGGGAGTGTCCCGGTGGACCGTGAAAAGAAAGGACAACTATGCGCGAAGGTGGCCACATGTCGTCTGAGGTCAGCTCGGATTCCGTACATTTTCGCTGCCACCAAAAGAAAGATTCGCGTGAATCCAGTGTGTCCAATGAGGAAAATGGGGAAGGAACACGGGATCAACCACTTTACGGCACGGAAGATCGTAAAGGAAGATTGCGGGGCTTTTGAAGGCACGGAAAAAACTCACATGATTACCAACCGCATCCGGGAGTTGGTAAGTCGAGCACTCAACACTGAAGAAGTCTGTAAGTCGCAGAAGAAGTAGGCCTATCTGTCAAAGGATAAGCTTTCTATAGTGGAGTTTAACCGACTTTGCTCGCGTTAACTAGTGATAGTTTGAAAAAGCTTTTTATTTTTATCTATTTTTTAAAAGTGATCAAGTGAAGTGTTAATTTAAATTTGCCTAGTTTTCCAATCGCATCTGGGAGCTACGTGTCGAGCGATGTAAGGAAATCTTAAACTTCCTCAAGCGAAAAAATCCGATAATCTTGTTCACTGACGAGAGTATGTTTACCGTCGACCCCGTATAAAATTCCAGAACCGATCGCTATATAAGTTCTCTCCCGGTAGAAGTGGTCGACGAGCATAATAACAAGCATCCTGCTAGCGTTATGGTGTTTGGATTGGTGGCTTCCGATGGCAAATAAAATGAACCCGCTGTTCATTTCAGAAGGCGACCAAGTCCATGTTTACGGACGGGATTTTATACAAGTATGTTCTTCCATGGATCAAAGAGCAGTACGGCCCTAAGCCAAATGTTGTATTCTAACAAGATAGGGCTCCGTGCCACACGTCGAACCGCACTGAGAAGTGGTTGCAGGAACATCTGGCGTTCTGGTCGAAGGATATGTGGCTGCCATCGAGCCTCGATCTTAATCCGCTGGATTACTCAGTATGGCGCGTCATGAAGGCCAAGGCCTATTCTGAACGCCACCCGAGTACAGCAAGCAACATTAACAGACACACACATTAACAGAAATAGGTCCAGGCGAAATAAATTAAATGAATAATGCCAAAACTAACTTTAATTGTATCTTTTTACTCCCTGAACATTTGGTGATAATCGGATAAAAACTTGAATTTTGAGAATAAATTTTGTGTGTGCGGATTTTAAACGGTACACCCTGTACCAGGAATTATTTTCGGTGCACTAGAATCACTTTGTGGGCAGAAATTACTTTTGTAAGAAGAGGATGGTTAGTGGATGTGAATTATTTTTGATGTTTTGCTATGAGTTATTTTTTTTTAAATTGAGAGGCTTGTTAACAAAATTATTATGATTTTCAATTTCATTACAAACATCTGCATATGGCAAAATGGTAAATGTATTAGTAGTAGTTATAACATCTTTAGATTTATAAATTCTACAAAAAATGATTGTTGTTCGTTGATTCAATTTCAATTTCAATTGGTTTTCAACATTTCTTGAAAGAGTTATGTTTTTTGTTGCAATAAATGCATCCATTGAATATTTTATTGCTATCAGTTGTTGAATGAGAGCCTCCATATTCTGAACGTTACATTACAACATCACGATACATGAACTCGGGAACATGAAGTCTTAAAAGAAACATAACATTATCAACCATTACATAGTCTGGTACCACAATGTGATTTGAACATAATTGAAATGAATATATTTAGACTCATTTACTTTGAATGAATTAGTTTTTGAATATTCCTGTAACATGACTTCTAAATATTAGCATCTTCTCGTGATCTGAAAATAACTCTTTTTTTTTCGTGAATATACAACAAGTCGGTGTTTGAATTTTAATTCGGAAAGGAGGGGGAATAAAAATATATTTTCATTCATGTCTTCCCCATCCACATCAGTTTCCATTATAGAAGCCAAATCAACAGGCAAACAATATATATAAAAATAAAATAGTCAGGATAATAAATAACGAAATAAACAACAATGTCTTGAATTCTATTATTCTTCAACTCCAACGCCGTCACTGCGACACATCACCATTCTCCATTGCGACTTTAACTTTTAGGTTCCACAACGATTCTTCAAATCTTCGAGTCCTCCGCAAATTTTCAATCTCCAAAATCTGCGGATCTGAAAATAGAGAAGAAATGACAAGCGCAAAAAAGATACCGTCTATCCTGGTCATGGCCTACTTACGGAAGAGAAACGTGAGCATCATATGCTGTTTATTAAGATCCTGATCATTTAGAGGACTGCTGTTTTCGAAAAGAAAAAAATTATCGTTATATAGTGGGGGCGACCCCGGCGTAGTGGTTGGCATCCATACCTCTCACGCCAAAGTCACGAGTTCGATTTCACCTCCCGACAAGTTACGAAAATACGCAAAAGGGATTTGAGTGACTACGACGGGAGATGATCCAGCCCAGGGCTAAAAATCTCGATAATAAAGAAATTAAAAAAAAAAGATAGGGAAGGGGGGGGGGGAGTGAGTGTTTTTTTTTTGAAATTAAATTTAGTCACTAAAATACTAAATTTTCTACGCAAAAAATAACAAATCGGCTCTCGCATCCACCTCAAAAGCTTGTTTTTGTTACTGTTGGTGATGTTTCTTCTATAGCCACGATAAACTGTGATTATATCCGGCGTCGGTGGTGTAGTGGTAAGTGACTGCTACTTGGGTCTGGGTTCAATCCCAGTTGAGGTCGGTGGTTTTTCTGAGGTGAAAAAATCTGGTCACGTCTTCCTTCGGAAGGGAAGTGAAAGCTGTTAGTCGCGGCTCATGTGTTGATGAGTGCGATGTATAGGGTCCAGGTGGTGGAGTCGTGTTCCTGGCGTCGTTGGTTGTCACCACTTTTTGAGGAAACGGGCCGACGGAAAATAAACGAATAAAAAAACGGTGATTACATTACCAACGGTAATGTTGTATAAAAACTTGTTAGATGATTGTTTTGAATTAGCCAACTTACCGCGGGTGGCCATATTTCCCCATCCTCCTGTAAATGGTAAAGCCGGTTCATTTCACGACCCACTAGTGGTTGTGACAGAAACAAATTAAGATATCAAACGACATATGCCACCTACGGTTCAGACAGTTCTCGGGTTGTTTAGTGTACAGTAAAATGTTTAGTGAGAGATGAATTGTTTTTTAAATTTGTCGTTGATTAGATTCCAAGTCATGGCTTGAAAACGAAGCATCAGTTGCTTCAATTTCGACTCACAGTTGAAACTTTTCATTTAAATAGAAAAGCCTCACTCATGACACAACTCATCCACTGGGAGATGAAATTTTATAATTATATCAAAACATCCCGACTTAAAGGGTGATACGGTCAAAATTTGGTCAAGGGAAAACGCGTGTAAATCGGTGAAATCGTTTATTTAAAAAATCAAATTAAATTTCTTTTTCAAGTTCAATTAGTATAAAATTCAGGAAAATATTCAGTTAGGCTTCCGCTTTTCCAAATCCGAATTGCCGGGCCTTACGCTTGACCCCTGCCATCAGATTTTGTACAGCCACCTTGTCCACCTTCTTCGCCGCAGAAAGCCAGTTTGCCTTGAACTGCTGCTCGTCCTTAGCAGTTTTTTTGGTCTTCTTTAGGTTCCGCTTGACAATAGCCCAGTATTTCTCAATTGGGCGGAGCTCTGGCGTGTTGGGAGGGTTCTTGTCCTTGGGAACCACCTGCACGTTGTTGGCGGCGTACCACTCCATGGCCTTTTTACCGTAATGGCAAGATGCCAAATCCGGCCAAAACAGTACGGAACAACCGTGTTTCTTCAGGAAAGGCAGCAGACGTTTATTCAAACACTCTTTCACGTAAATTTCTTGGTTGACAGTCCCGGAAGCTATGAAAATGCTGCTTTTCAAGCCACAGGTACAGATGGCTTGCCAAACCAGATATTTCTTTGCGAACTTTGACAGTTTCGTGTGCTTGAAAATATCTGCTACCTTTCCCCTTCCTTTTGCCGTATAAAACTCCTGTCCCGGAAGCTGCTTGTAGTCGGCTTTGACGTAGGTTTCGTCGTCCATTACCACGCAGTCAAACTTCGTCAGCATCGTCGTGTACAGCCTCCGGGATCGCGCTTTGGCCGTCGTATTTTGTTTATCATCGCGATTTGGAGTCACTACCTTCTTGTAAGTCGATAGTCCGGCTCGTTTTTTGGCTCGATGCACGGTTGTAGACGATACACCCAGCTTATTTGCGGCATCTCGGAGAGATAGGTTAGGTTTCGCTTGAAACTACCGGCAACTCTCTTTGTCGTCTCAGCGGCTTCCGGTTTTCGATTTCCCCCGATCCAGACTTCCTGGCTGTCGACAAACGTTCCCCAAACACTTTAATTACATTTGTAACGGTTGATTTGGCAACTTTTAGCGATTTTGCCAACTTTGCGTGCGAGTAGCTCGGATTTTCGCGATGCGCGAGCAAAATTTTGATACGCTGCTCTTCTTGCTTGGACGGCATTTTGACAACTGAAGAGTGAATTCCAAAATCAAAATAGGAGCAACATTCTACACACACACACCTTCAAAATGAGGGGTGTTCAGGTTTTTTAAATGCAAAATTGAAAGAAATACGTCAAGTTGATATTGACCAAATTTTGACCGTATCGCCCTTTAGGACCACGGTGAGAGCGGAGGAAGGGCAGCAAGCGCTTCTGCAAGCATTCCTCTCGATAAATCTGCCCGTTTATGGTGCCGGTTGTAACGAACGGCTTGCTGTACCGTCCGCACTCGCAGATCGCCTGCCACAACAGGTACTTCTTCGCGAATTTGTCCATCTTTCTCTTCCGGAACTTTTCCGGAACCTCCATGCGGGACGTACCGACAAAAAACTCGAGGCCGGGGATTTGTTTGGTGTCCGCCTTGATATATGTCTCGTCGTCCATGACGAGACAGCCTGGCTTGACCAGCCACTCACGGTACAGCTTCCGCGCACGCAATTTGGCCACCGTGTTTTGCTTGTCAGTCCGGTTTGGCGCCTTCCTGACCTTAAAAACACGTAGCCCAGCCCGCTTCATGGTCTGCTGGACGAACCACTTCGACGAATTGACCTTTTTGGCCACGTCTCGGGTGGAAAGGTTCGGGTTATTCTTAAAGTACTGCCTTATCTTCCGCGCTACTCGTTGAATATCATAATGATAGCTTATTTTATTATCACTGCGAACATCTTGATAGCAAATCCTGTACTGTAAGTGAACTAACTGAAATAGTTTCAAATAATGTTATCAATTTTAAATCAAATTTTCATGATAATATCTGAAATAACTTGTTTTGATAAAAAGCATAATTTCTTGTTGAAATATGCTGGTTATATTAATAGTTTTGTATTCAACTAGTAACGGTTGTTAAAAATTGTATGTTGAAAACGATAACATATGATAACAAAATTCACAATTGGTGAAATACATACATCGCCAAATTTTTGAATGTTATATAAAAAACACAGAAAAACATAATGAATTTTAACAAACGTGTAAAATTTCCCCTCGTTTAATTCCAAACGAAATGAGGCATAAACAACGAAATTGTATGCAATCTTTCATGCGCCATACGACAATGTTTGCAATCTTTCATACAACAGGATTCTAGATTCAGGCGTTATCTGGCTTAAATTTACATGAAACTAGCTGAACCGGGTGCGAGCCTTGCTACGCTTGCAACTAAATGAATGAAACTATAATAGAACTGGCGCTTTCATGTTTTTTTTAGGAATGAGTTTTGTTAAAATATTTTCGTTTGCTAATGTGTGTAATTTCTGCAAAATTAAACGTAGGTGTGCAATTTTTTTATTAAACCCTCAGATCTTTTGTTTCTACCATGATTTTTCTTTCTGTGTAGAAGCATTTCATTGGCAAAACATTTATCTCCGAACTACGCCGTTTCCTGTCACTTTGAATGTCATTTTTTCTCGCATAACCTTAGATTAACTTCTTGTGCATAATGTAGCACTGAGAGTAACTCAAGCATCCCCCATTCTTGACTAAAAAGGGGTTCAAACTTCTATTAGAACATACTGCTTTCCCCACGAAATAGACATTTTGTGTTTAAGTTGCTTGCAGACAGGTAAGAAGTCTCGAACCATCATAAGAACCCCAAAAACTCTTGTATACAAATTTTCATAACAGTAGGGATAGTTCTCATGTTTGGTTAACATTTGTGTTTTATTTGTACGAGACCCCCCCCCCCTTTTCAAAGAGAGGAAGTGTCTCGAACTACCGTGGAAACATTTCTTGCCTTCAAAAACCTCTACATGCCAAATTTGGTTCCATTTGTTTGATTAGTTCTCGAGTTATGTAAAAAAAAAATCTGTTTCATTTGTTTATGAGCCACCCCTATCTGATAGGGAAGATGTCTAAGACTACCATAGAAACATTTCTTTTCTCCAAAAACCCCACATAACAAATTTGGTGCTATTTTGACACCCCCCCCCCCCTTTTCAAAGAGAGGAAGTGTCTCGAACTACCGTGGAAACATTTCTTGCCTTCAAAAACCTCTACATGCCAAATTTGGTTCCATTTGTTTGATTAGTTCTCGAGTTATGTAAAAAAAAAATCTGTTTCATTTGTTTATGAGCCACCCCTATCTGATAGGGAAGATGTCTAAGACTACCATAGAAACATTTCTTTTCTCCAAAAACCCCCACATAACAAATTTGGTGCTATTTTCTTGATTAGTTCTCGAGTTATGCAGAATTTTGTGTTTCATTTGTATGCCACCCCCCCCCCCCTCGTTAGACGGAGACAGACAGACAGACAGACAGACAGACAGACAGACAGACAGACAGACAGACAGACAGACAGACAGACAGACAGACAGACAGACAGACAGACAGACAGACAGACAGACAGACAGACAGACAGACAGACAGACAGACAGACAGACAGACAGACAGACAGACAGACAGACAGACAGACAGACAGACAGACAGACAGACAGACAGACAGACAGACAGACAGACAGACAGACAGACAGACAGACAGACAGACAGACAGACAGACAGACAGACAGACAGACAGACAGACAGACAGACAGACAGACAGACAGACAGACAGACAGACAGACAGACAGACAGACAGACAGACAGACAGACAGACAGACAGACAGACAGACAGACAGACAGACAGACAGACAGACAGACAGACAGACAGACAGACAGACAGACAGACAGACAGACAGACAGACAGACAGACAGACAGACAGACAGACAGACAGACAGACAGACAGACAGACAGACAGACAGACAGACAGACAGACAGACAGACAGACAGACAGACAGACAGACAGACAGACAGACAGACAGACAGACAGACAGACAGACAGACAGACAGACAGACAGACAGACAGACAGACAGACAGACAGACAGACAGACAGACAGACAGACAGACAGACAGACAGACAGACAGACAGACAGACAGACAGACAGACAGACAGACAGACAGACAGACAGACAGACAGACAGACAGACAGACAGACAGACAGACAGACAGACAGACAGACAGACAGACAGATAACGCAAAAAAAACAATGTTTCTTTTTATCTGTGAAGGTTCAAATTTTCCGACCGCTCTAACCCAGAAATGGCCACCCTTATTACACAATTTGAAATGATATGTCTAATATTTTTCTATTAAGAAACAATATCCCAATTGTTATGAAATTCTGAGAAAAACATTAGTAAATCGTTTAATAGACAAACAATTAACGAAAGAGAAAGTCGACGAAGAGAATCTCTCAATGTTACTCAGGACCTAATGCTTTGTTCTGTTTGATTTTTTTATGTATGATTTAAGCCAGATATCGCCTAAATTAGGTCAGTTGTATGAAAAGTTGCAAACAATTTTATTGTTTATGCTTTCTATTACTTGAAATTAAACGAGGAGAAATGTTACACGTCTATTAGAATCCATCATTTTTTCCTATCCGCCATTACAAACAATGTTGCATGCAACTCGTTGTAGAACTCAATTCACGACAAATGTACGACCTGCTCTGAAAAAAAAACAAATTCGTTTTGCAACCTTTTGCAATTACTCTGAGTACATTCACTGTAGTTAATTGCCTGAATGATTCAGAAACACATTTAATTACTCATCAATTTTAATTTTAATTTGAAAACCAAACCGTGGATATGTGTAGTTTAACTAAAATTCGATATCTTCCTAACTTATAGTCGTTTGACTATTGCTGACGGTGAATTATATTAACCATCTGGTCAAACGCGATTGTATTGTATTAAAAATCTAATTTTCATGGTTTTCCACAAAACGTAATCCCACAACGATACAGTACACCATTCCCAAATGGGTAGCCAAGCGCCCGTGTAGTCCCATGGTCAGCAATCACCATCCAGTCAAGTGTAATGATGTTTCGTAACCCCGCGTCAGAGTGTTCTCCTCTGGTGGAACATGTTTCTGATGTGTTCGATAATTGATTTCATTGAAAATTAATAATGTCAAAAGCTTGCTTACGACGACCACAGCAATAATTTCTGCTGTTATCCGATGGTTATTTTTTCCCACTTTTTTCCCACCCACTTGTAACTCGTACCGGGGTTGGCTGGTTGTGTTGTCGATGGCAGTATAGTCAATTCCATTTTTGCGAAAATTTTTACTCGTGCTTGTCCTGTTCTGGCTAATCCTTTCTGGCGTTGAAAACTCGTCAGCATGGAGGGAGGAAAATCTGCTTTCTCTCGCCTTTGAAACCGTAGTGACTGACCTGTCAGCTCCAGGCGAAATCGTTCGCTCAGGTTGTCGTCTATTCATAATTTTTACAATGTTGGAAGTAATTAAAATTTATCGTTCTGGTTCAGGTTCGCACGAGGCAGCGTTTGTTTTATGTTGTTCGCTTTTAGTTAAAATGTCAGCAATTTTGAGGCAAATTTAATCGGAAATTATAGGAAAGCTATTGCAACATTAAGAGATAAACTATGTTCATTTTCGCTTATCTATTGGTAAGTGAAACTTAATACCACGGCAAGAAAACCAATAACGGTAAAAACTACGAGAAAATTTCACACTCGCAGCGGTATTCACTGAAACTGAAGGCACAGGACAAAGGACCTTGGTGTGCCACATAATTTAACTTGCATTCATTGGAATTGACTTGACTAGCGCCGCCAATCCACCGAAACTACACTATCCCTATTCTAAATACCGTTCTTGTTGGTAAACAAAAAAAGAAAAGCTCACCTTTTTTCATGCCACCATATTCCGGTTTGTTGTCAGCATAGTCGTTCCCGGTACGAACTCCTGCAGAGTTTGAATCACATTGAGCCCCATTGTGGTGGAAGGCTGCAGGGTTGGTTGATGCAGTGTTTTATGCAGCATAAATTTCAATAGCTGGGAAAAAGTTTATTTAATTGAATTTTGAAGAAAATTCATTTTCCGGCAAGTAACGATACGCCACTACTTTTCCGCTGTAATGATTGGGTAGTGCACCGACGTGAGAGTGGGTGGTAGCTGGAAACCTGATGGTGTCATTTTAGAGAAATGAATAATGCTTCCAAATAATGTTGCTAGCTGGTGGTGAATTAATTTTCCGATCAATGGCTGGAAAGTACCCCCGTGGATAGTATAGCAAACTTCATAAAACATTAGTCAACGTTTCGACATAACCCAAGCATTCGCTTTCCCTTATCATATTAACTTATATCCATACTTATTAGTCGAATTAGATTCATCTCGACCAGATACAGATCATTTGAAAAACATATTTTCTTTTCAGGTTCAAACAATCATGCCCATTCGATAAAAATGGCACACACATATTTACTCACCAAAATTAAACCGATTATTGGATTTTCAGGAAATGAAAAACTACTAATGAGTTATGATTAACAAAATTTATTTTCAATTTCATCTATCATCCCGAATGCTCGCACCTTCCTTAAAGGGTGTCCACGATGAAATTGCCACACTATGAAATTGCTCTAACTTTTTAACCGTTGGGTAGAATTTAATGAAAATTTGGGTGGATTTAGTTCATAGTGCATTATTTACATCCTGCAAGTTTTAAAGTCCTGTGATCAAAACTCGCGGAAATGGAGTCGAAAGAACAGCTCGTGCGTGATAAAATCTTGCGCATTCATCACGAGAACAAGGATTTCTCGCATCGTTCCATCGCTAAAACGTTGGGAATCGCGAATTCCACGGTGTCGTGAGTGATTAAGCGGTTCGAGGAACGGTTGACCACCGATCGGAAGCCCAGAAGTGAAGGAAAAAGTATTCCGTACAACACCAAAAATCACAACCGCGTAGTTGGGGCTTTCAACCGAAATCCGAACGCCTCCGTTCGGGATGTGGCTAAGAAGCTGCACCTAAGCCGAAGTTTTGTCCAGAAGGCCAAAACTAAGGCTGGGCTTTGAACGTTCAAGGTACAAAAGGCCCCTAATCGTGAAGAGAAGCAGAACAAGTCCGCCAAAACCCGTGCCAGGAAGTTGTACCTCAACATGCTGACGAAAGTTGAATGCTGCATCATGGACGACGAAACATATGTGAAGGCCGACTTCAAACAGATCCCCGGCAACCTGTTTTTCACGGCCAGTTATTATAAGTTCAGCGTTCCGGAGCATGTCCGCACTCAGAAGATGTCCAAATTTGCGAAGAAATTCCTGGTTTGGCAAGCCATCTGCACGTGCGGGAAGCGGAGTGCACCTTTCGTGACCCAGGACACGATGAACGGACAGGTGTACATAAAAGAGTGGCTCCAGAAGCGGCTGCTTCCTCTCCTGAAGGCCCACAACGTCCCAACAATCTTCTGGCCGGATTTGGCCTCATGCCACTACTCCAAGGACGTGCTGAAGGGGTATGCGGACAATAAGGTCAATTTCGTGCCGAAAATGTTCAACCCTCCCAACACTCCGGAGCTCCGCCCCATCGAGAAGTACTGGGCGATTATGAAGCAGCACCTTCTTAAACGACCTAAGGTAGTGAAGACAGTCGAGGAACTGAAGAAAGTATGGGTTTACATGCAAAAAACGGTTGATTCACAGGTGCAGAATCTTATGGCCGGGGTTAAGGCCAAGGTGCGGGCATTTGCGTATGGACTGTAAATAAAATACGAATAAAATTGTAAAATGAAGTTTAATAGTTATTTCTCATTCCCTGAAAATTTGATGGCAATCGGATGAAAACTCGAGTTTTGCGAATCAATTTTGTGTGTGGCAATTTCATCGTGGACACCCTTTATCACTCCACCCATCAACTTTTTTACAACCGATATTCCCAGTGTATTTGTTGTTTTTACCCAATCGTTGGCTCGGTACCACTCCAACACGTTTCGAGCGTAGTGGCAGGATGCTAGATCTAGGTGACGAATTAGCCCAGGAGGCTAAAAGTCACCGTAATAAAGACAAAAAAAAAACAAGGATGCTAGATCATGCCAAAACAGAGTTGATCCCTTGTGCTTCCTTATGAATGGCAAGAGACGCTTCTTAAGGCACTCTTCCGCGTATATCGCACCGTTGGTTGTTCCGGAAGTGATGATGGGAGCGCTTATTTCATCAGGAACTTTTTTGCAAATTTCGATAATTTTTTTTTTTGAACATCGTTCGGAACATCGAACTTATACCCCGTTCACACTACAAGCTATACTTCGTGATATAGAGTATCTTGAATACCAAATACCATGCAAATTATTTCCAGTGAACACTAGATTTTTAAATGCTGATATCAAGATACTCTCTACCACGTAATATAGGTTATAGTGCAAACGGGGTGTTAGACTTGGCAACGACATATTCTTGCCCAGAAAGTTGACGGAAGTAGGCCTTGACGTAAGTTTCGTCATCCATCTCGATGCAACACGATTTAGTGAGCAACTTCGTGTAAAAAGTCCGGGCGCAGGTTTTCGCAGGGATGTTTTGCTTTTCATTCCGGGCTTTTTGCACCTGTAAACATGTAACCCAGCATGCTTCATGGTTTTCTGCACAAAACCAACTGACACTTTGGACTATTTAGCGACATCTCTAATTGACATGTTTGGTCGGTTCTTGAACTGTTTCACCACTTTCTTGGCCTTTTTACTGTTCATTGGACCAATCTTACTAACACTCCTTTCCATTCTTCGGGCACTCAGACGCGCCTTGAAGGTTGTCATCACACGAGACATAGTTGTATATGCAATTCCAAGCTTTTTAGCGATCGGTGGGACACCTCTGGATTATGATTGTAAGCGCACAACATTTTTTCACGGACAATTTCTTGTTTCGAAGGTATCACTGGAACTACTGTATCAATAACTATGAAACTTGACAGATGTTAACAATAAACTATGAAAAAGAGTTGGTCAAATTTTCAGGTTATTCAGGGTTCAAAAGTTACAGAAGATTTTCGGTTTGCCACTTTTATCGAATATACCTCTTACCAGTTAGACCAAGGCCTGGGTGTCCTTTGCTGTATACTGCACTCGTCTTCAATTCACAAGGTTCATGGCTACATTTTGCTACACAGATACAAATCCATTTCTGTTGTCATGAATAAAAAATCATGAAACAAAACATGAAATCATGACAATGATTCATAATTTCATGAATTGAACGTCAAATATCATGAACCAAAGCAAGCGCTGCCATGAACAATTATTATTATCGCTATTAGCGTTACCCGTATGTGTTAAAATGTCAGTTTATTGAATTACATCGTCCATAGTTCTCGGAGGTAAATTGTCTGCTAAATTTCATCTGTCAGAATCAATAAATTTAATACATTTATTTACAGTGCAAATTGTTAGTTATAGTGCGTTTAAAACGTTAGTTTTATGCTTGTTTTAATTTAAATATCAGCAAAATTCGGTAAAACTTCATTTTGATTTACAGATACGAAATCGAAACTAATAAACAGTGTTGTTTAGCATAAAAGTTTTTGAAACAGTTGCATAACATGTGTGTCGAGTACTTTTTCTTTTTAATATTTTATTGATATAA
Organism: Aedes koreicus; assembly: GCA_024533555.2. Taxonomy (NCBI): domain Eukaryota; kingdom Metazoa; phylum Arthropoda; class Insecta; order Diptera; family Culicidae; genus Aedes; species Aedes koreicus. The sequence goes on from JAHHFK020005432.1 coordinate 29,831, forward strand.
ATTTGGATTCCAAAAAAAAAACAAAACCGTCAGTGTCCAACAGGTTCAGCACATAACCTTACTTTCAGTAAGCAAATTGGCCCTCAAAAAACATCTGCATCAATCTTCTTGTTTTTTTATGCAGTCGGGCTGGTGTGCATAATTACGCCAACGTAATAATGAATGACCACGGGATAACAAATTTCAAGAAGTTCATGGAGCTGCAGGAAGGAGACATCAAATTGTTCTACAGAGTTGGGCGTGATCGGGTTCTGTTCCAAAAGTTGCTAACCAATTCAGTAGATAGATGCAGATAGATAGATGATTGACCATGTGTGTGTTTGGTATTTTCTTTTTCAATTCACTATTACTTGTTTATTTCTTTGAAACATTATATACACTCAGTAGCAAAAAAAAGCCGAGCAAAATTTTGCTTCCATAAACCGTCATATTCAACCTTCTGTAACTTTGTCAATTATCATTATTTTTGGCTGAATTTTTGACAGAACTATTATTATTATATTGTGACCTTATGTGACCAAAAATTCTTGTTTATAAGATTTATAGATTTGAAGTTTTGATAACTTATGTCAAAAAAGTCATTTTCGCAAAGATGCAAAGATGATTCTAAAGCGTTATTATATATAGCAATTCAAGCTCATTGCTTTCACAAATTGCTTATTGCCTGCTCTCAACTCAGTGTTCCAACTGCACTTCCACAGTTATTAATTGAAGGCTTTAGATGCCGATTATTCTAATGCGTGCTGAAATGATTAATAAATTAAGAATGGAAAATATACAATATATAACTTAAGGTACACGATCTTCAGTCGCACCCCCTCACTTCGCTTTTGTCAGATTGACAACATTGCCCAGGCTACGCCAACCAGCGTCTCCATGTTTCAGCTGGCAGTCTTTTGTGATCATATGACTCGTGGAGGCGTGAGATAGGAACTTGTGAGGACCAAAGGTCTGTCGTACCCTTCGAAGTTGTCAACTCACCATTTGAAGCCCAGGGATAGTTTGTACCTTTGGCTATGTACCTCAAAATCATACACAACAGCAACGGAAAAAGCGTAAGGGTGGAGCTTATTTGCAAATTGACATTATTTCTACAGAGTTGCAACAGCATTTTTTAAACTTTCAAAAATTGAAAATTGCGTTCCAAAAAAGTGAAATGACACCGATACCGATGTTTAAAAAAAAATGCGGGGATAACTATTTTTTAAATGGATATCGTTATCAACCAAACATTTGTGATCAAAATATAGACAAGTACAATGATCTGAAAACCGTGTTGAAATAAGTTTATTTTTTAAACGCTTTCAGATTTAGGGATCAATATTCTGTTCTACTAAAAGAAATATAAATGCCCTTGAATAAATCCTCGAAAATAGCAAGATTAAATTTACTTAGCTTCAAGTTTACAAAGACAAACAGGTCTCGACTAACTCCAATGCTCGTTTTGAATGGTCTTGGCAAACCATTTGAGCAACATCATTGCAAATTCTTCTGGTCAGCTTTTTTAGATTCGAGCATTTTGTAAGACATGCTCGAATAAAAAAAAATCGATTGATTCAAAACCCGCAATAGGCGCCCTGGTGCAAACTATATTTTGAATCTTATTGGAAATGATCTTATACTTATAGATAAGGACTGTCCATTAAAGCAAGTGGACACCTGTTTCCCAAGTAAAATATTTATTTTCTAGCATATTCATAACATTGCTTTATATAATTGAAAATCAACATACATATGACCAAATTCACGTGAGATTCCCATTAGATCCTGCTGACAACTCCCGACATTTTTCTCCGTAACTTTTAGCGCAGACTAAATTTTCTTGAAGCAGTCAACAGAGCTTGCTTCTCTTCCATCTTTCTTAAGATGCCGCTTAATTAATGCCCAATATCTTTCGATAGGACGCAGTTCATGACAGTTTGAGGAATTTTGGCATTTATCGACAAAATCGACTTTTTGCTTCTTGAACGAAGATCCAACGTAGCAGAAACGTAGTGAGCAGGTTCCAGATCTGGCCAAAACAATAGAAGACCCGAATGCTTTCGGTAGATGGGAAGAAGCCGTTTTTTGATGCATTCTTTTCTGTCCATAATCTTAGGTTATACTCACAATAGCGGTAGCCTTTTGTTTCGTACAGCCTACTTTTTGCCTTAGCCTTACACGAGACACTACCTACAGTGTTTACTGAGAATCAATGATTATATTTCCTGATATTTTTTCAGGGATATTTCCTTGCTGGAACTGATTTTTTTTCAGGGATTCTTTTGTAGACATAACCTACAGTGTTTACTGAGAATTAATGATTTTATTTCCAGATTTTTTTTCAGGGATTGCGGACAGCATCCGCAATCGGTGGTGGCGAGGCACTTTTTTTGTGGCCAATGATTTATTTATTTCACCGCCTCGAATGTTTAAAAAACAATTCCACAGACTGTAACTTATTCTAAAACCTTAATCCTACTTTTAAAAACAGCCTTAGACACATTAAAATCAAACTGTGTGTGTGTGTGTGTGTGTGTATACAATCCAACGCCCACCGTCCGGCGGTGTTTTTATGGAAGAACAATGTTTGCAGTTAAACAAACTGTTGTCGAATCGACAAACACTTTTAGCCCGGGAGTTGGAAGGTGATAGCTCTGTTGGGTTCCAGTAACCCATTTCAGAATGCCTGGTTACTCACGTCCATTCCGAGGTCACTTTCACTTACAACAAGTCCCGCATAGACACAGTACAAACATCAAATGGATATAGGTACTGTGCATACACTTCCATCATCAAATCTTACTGTTTTGAGGATGGCACGTATTTAGCAGTATCGTTCAAATTTAGTTATAATCAGATAGACCTCACCGGATTTTGTTGCTGATATACAGTCTTCATTTGGACGGCTTCCTTGTGATGCTTAAGGAGGCTTTTATGTCTCTACACTCCGTTACTCGGCAAATATTTTCACATCATCCTTTTCGAATGGAACAGCCCGAATTCAATTAGTACTTCGCGCACAATTGTAATACAACGAAAATTACAGGTAAAAAAAGCACTTCTGAGAAAAAAAAATTACTCGAAAATCATAATCATTGTGCAACGAAAGAAAAAAAAACTTCACAGCTCTCCATCTATTCTGAAATTATATGCCAGTCACTCACGCACGCATGCGCGTTAGCTTCGTTCTTTGCTTCGGACCAGCAAATGGCCGTTTGTTACTTTGCACTGGTTTTCTTTTTTCTCTCTCCACACTCTGTCAATAATAAAAATCCGCCGCTATAAGGCGACTCTATATCGACTTCTAAACTGCTTATAATAATCAATTCACTCGCGACAAAGCGGAAAAATACTCTATTTAAATCATTTTTCTCCGCGTGGCACAATTTAACCGCACTAACAAACACAATTAAGCTGATATTAACTCTTCCTCCGGGTGCGGGGGCAAAGCACAAAAAACAAAAAAAACGGGGAAAAACTATCGACCATCACAAATTTCGGGAGGGAATCGATTGTTTTCACTACATCTTACATATAACACGTGAAAAACTTATGATTTCACTGTTCGATTAGGTTGAATTACGAATATATTTTTGATTTTATTTTTCGCGAAAAGGATGCAGCAAAAACAAAACACATCAGTTTCCAAGCACGGCTTGCTGCGATTTACTGTGACCGTTTTCAAAGAAATCGGTAAATAGATTGGCTAATTGCATCAGGAGAATCAGCAGTCGAATCTTTGAAAGTTATCTCAGCTGGAAATCGATTTGAGCGTTTGGATTTACGAATAAATGTCCAGGAAGAGGAAGGATCTTGCTTCGCAGTCGTCTCCATGCGGGTGATGTAATTACGGAAACGACGCAATTT
>JAHHFK020005433.1:0-154847 GCA_024533555.2 Aedes koreicus
GATTCAATAACCCTCTGCTCCCCCAGTACAGATACTGGAAGTAACAAAATTAGTTGCAAAATATCGCACAAAGCGAGGGTAAGAAAAAAAGTTACCCCCACAGACTCATTTCGGGTGACCTTTTCTGGCTCTGCCCCTTCCTCACTACTTAGAACTGGACAAACTTCGGCTACCTGTGCGGTTATTTGTACCCGGGTAATGATCTGCCAAAACTGCCAGCAGATGGGGCATACGGCCTCTCATTGCGGCAATAAGGCACGCTGCTCAACTTGCGGGGAGAAACCCTGAGGCTGGTCCCTGTGCAGATAACACACTAAAATGCGTTTTCTGCAAGGGAACCTCCTCCCCATGCTCTTTTCGTCATGCCCGGCGTCCAAACAACGCTGGGAAAAATTGGAACGTTCTCTGAAACAACGTTCAAGGCAATCTTTTGCAGAAATGCCTTAGAAAGCCTCGCCACCCGATATCAATACAAATCCTTTTGCTGCTCTGTCAGATGACGCGAGTCTGGTTCGGACTTGAAGTTGAGGAGGGGACCTCTTTCAGTTTTCCGGAAAGGTGCTTCACGGAAGCGAAGACGCATCCGAGCAGGGAAAGTAGCTGAAAAAGAAGCCCAAAATCAACATGCCCAATTCAAAGAGCAGTGGAAATAAGGATAATCAAATCCTCCTGGTTTTCGAAGTGCCAACTACACACAGGATTTCCCATCTCTCCCGGGGACATCCAGAACCCCCGATGCCCCGAATTTTTTGTGGCTAAGTCCCCTCTTCATCTGGGCTGTTCTCATTTGACGATATTGTGGAAGGTATTTTCAAGTACCTCGAAATGTCGACCCTCTTAAAAAGCATTGTTATGGCAATGCTTCCCACTGTGAAAACTTTTTTGAAGAAATTAACATTAAAGGGGCCCCTCCTTGCAGCTATCATTTCCTTGGATGGATAATTTGCCAAAAGAGGCCGGGGATTTGATCACTCGTTCTGCGAGTGGAATTGTCGAAGTCTTTATTCCTAAACTGAGATCATTTAAATTTTTAGCTCACAATATCAGTTGTGATGCATTTGCTCTTTGTGAAACATGGGTTTCACCCGAAATCGATCTTCCGATTCACGATTTCAACATTATTCGGCTTGATCGTGAGGATTCACGTAGAGGAGGAGTACTTTTAGGGGATCAAAAATTGTTACTCCTTCTATAGAGTGAATTTTTCCTCCAATTCCAGGTATTGAAGTTGTCGCATGTCAGGCTGTTATTAAAAATAAAAGCCTTTGCATTGCTTCCGTTTATATTCCTCCTAGAGCCTCAATAAACCAGAAACAAGTTTCAGATATTTGTTCGGTTCTTCCTGCTCCGCGGTTGGTCATGGGAGATTTTAAATCTCACGGTACCGGCTGGGGAGAACTGTACGATGACAACCGGTCTTCTTTGATATATGACCTCTGTGACAACTTCAATATGACCGTTCTCAACAATGGAGAAATTACACGCTTGGCTGGTCCATCCTCACTTGGCAGTAGGTTAGACCTCACACTTTGCTCGAATTCATTATCGTTGGATTGCACGTGGAATGTGATCCAGGATCCCCACGGTAGTGATCATTTGCCTATTAAAATTTCGGTTGCCACCGGGCTCACTCCGCCGGAATCGATCAACGTCACGTATGATTTAACTCGTAATATCGATTGGACAAGGTTCAGGACAGCAATAGATGAAGCTGTTACAACGGTAGAAGGGCTTCCACCGCTGGAGGAATATAACTTCCTCTCCAACCTGATTTTGGAAAGCGCGCTTCAAGCTCAAACTCGACCAGTTCCAGGAACGTCATTTCACAGGAAACCTCCTTCTCCATGGTGGGATCAGCAATGCACCGAGGTTTACCGCCAAAAGTCCGACGCGTTCAAAGTTTTTCGTAGACGTGGAACACCTGAGCACTTCGAAAGGTACACGGCTCTCGAACGAGAATTTAAGAGCCTCATCAAGGCCAAGAAACGTGGTTACTGGCGACAATTCGTGGACGGGCTATCGCGTGAAACGTCGATGAATACCCTTTTGGAACACGGCGCGAAGATTGCGTAACAGAATTACGAACAACGAGAACGAGGAGTATTCGGACCAATGGATCCTCAAGTTCGCGCGAAAAGTTTGTCCAGATTCTGTTCCAGCACAAATGTTTCCTCGCGAAACCACGAATTCGATAGATGAGATCAGCCAACCTTTTTCAATGGTAGAATTCTCTCTCGCACTCCTTTCGTGTGGCAATACGGCTCCAGGGGCTGATAGAATCAAGTTCAACTTGCTTAAGAACCTTCCAGACGTCGCTAAGAGGCGCATGTTGAACTTGTTTAATCAGTTTCTGGCTCTCAACATTGTACCGGATGATTGGAGACGAGTGCGAGTTATTGCCATTCGAAAACCTGGTAAGCCCGCGTCCGACCACAACTCCTATCGACCCATCGCGATGTTATCTTGTATTCGAAAGTTGTTGGAGAAAATGATCCTCTTCCGCCTGGACAAATGGGTTGAGACGAACAACCTGCTTTCAGATACTCAATATGGTTTCCGTAGGGGTAAAGGAACGAACGACTGCCTCGCGTTGCTTTCCACAGAGATTCAGTTAGCTTTTGCTAAAAAAGAGCAAATGGCTTCTGTTTTCTTGGATATCAAGGGGGCTTTTGATTCAGTATCTGTTGAAGTTCTCTCAGATAAACTCCACGCTTGTGGTTTTTCACCATTAATGAACAATTTGTTGTACAATTTGCTGTCAGAGAAACATATGAGCTTTTCTCATGGAACCTCTACAGCTTCTCGATTTAGCTACATGGGTCTCCCCCAGGGATCATGTTTAAGCCCCCTTTTTGTATAATTTTTATGTCAAAGACATTGACGGTTGTCTGAGTGAGAATTGTACGTTGAGACAACTTGCAGATGACGGTGTAGTGTCTGTCACGGGACCCAATGGGGTCGATCTGCAAGGACCCTTACAGGATACCTTGGACAATTTGTCTACTTGGGCTCTCGAGCTAGGTATCGAATTCTCTACGGAGAAAACTGAGTTGGTAGTTTTTTCTAAGAAGCATAACCCTGCACAACCGAAGCTTCAAATTTTGGGTACACCGATAACTCATTCTATGTCATTTAAATATCTTGGGGTCTGGTTCGATTCAAAGTGCACCTGGAGATCCCACATTGAGTATCTGAAGCGAAAGTGCCAACAAAGGATCAACTTTCTCTGCACAATTACCGGGACCTGGTGGGGAGCGCATCCGCAAGATCTTCTAACGTTGTACCGAACAACGATTTTGTCGGTTATAGAATACGGTAGTTTTTGTTTTCAGTCAGCGGCTCGGTCGCACTTCATTAAACTGGAACGTATTCAGTATCGGTGTCTTCGTATCGCGTTAGGTTGTATGCACTCGACTCATACCATGAGTCTGGAAGTGCTGGCTGGCATGTTGCCACTCTCGGATCGGTTTTCAGAATTATCTCTCCGGCTCCTCACCAGGTGTGAAGTTATGAACCCCCAGGTGATCGAAAATTTTGAGAAGCTCCTTGAGTTGAATCCTCAAACTCGCTTCATGACTTTGTACCATTTGTACATAACTCAGGATGTCAGCCCTTCGCTGAATATTCCCAATCGTGTTTGCTTCTTCGACTTCGGAAATTCGGTTCATTTTGATTTATCCATGAAACAGGAGCTTCGTGGAATCCCAGAGCATCATCGTCCTATGATTGCTCCGGTGATATTTGCTGCAAAGTTTGGCCTAGTTGATTCCACCAAAACGTTTTTCACTGACGGGTCTTTGATAGTGGACTCCGCTGGCTTTGGTGTATACAATGAAAATTATAGCGTCGCTCGTAAACTTCAAGCACCTTGTTCTGTTTTTGTCGCGGAATTGGCAGCAATTCATTTTTCTTTAGAAATTGTTGCCTCACTAACACCGGATGAATACTTCATTTTCACGGATAGTCTCAGTTCTATAGAGGCTATTCGCTCATTGAGGCCGGTAAAGCACACCTCTTATTTTCTTATGAAAATACGAGGTCTTCTAAGTGCTTTATCTCCACGTTCTTTTATTATCACCTTTGTATGGGTCCCTTCTCATTGTTCGATTCCTGACAATGAAAAAGCGGACTCGCTTGCAAGGGTGGGCGCTATGGAAGGCGATATTTATGACCGACAAATCGCCTTCAACGAATTTTTCTATATTTATCGTCAGTTATCACTCGATAGCTGGCAGTATAAATGGAGTAAACGAGATCTGGGGCGATGGCTACATTCTATCACTCCTAAGGTGTCTAAGAAATGTTGGTTCAGGGGATTGGATGTGGGTCGAGACTTCATTCGTGTGATGTCTCGCCTCATGTCCAATCATTATTCTTTAAACGCTCATTTGTTCCGTGTTGGGCTGGGAGGCAGCAATCTCTGTGAATGTGGACAAGGTTACCAGGACGCAGATCACGTTATTTGGTTTTGTGCTGAGCACCGTGGAGTCAGATCTGGAGCTTTATGATTCCCTTTGGGCTCGATCTAACAGAATCATCCGCCTTTAAAGTAAATGTTTATCTTGATAGTAAAAACACAATCATATAAATTAATTGACATCAAATTCATACCTTCTTCAATCATATTCATTAAAAATGTCCTCCGCTTACTCAGTGCCAACTCAATCGAGCATAGGGTAAACTATCTAATAGTTGCGGTAAGGTAGAAGCGCTATTGCACCGATAGTTGTGAATGGATCCTCCATACACAACTATTAGTACCCAAACGCTGCTAACGTACCGCAACAATTGGAGCGCTTACCCTAACCATTATCACTCAATTGCGGTCCTTTCTGTTACTTTGTCGGCAAGCCTCATAATCAGTTGCAAATGAGCTGAGCTTGTATTAAAAAAAAAAGCCACTAAACGTTCACGCTGCATAATAATGACGCTTACTGCAACACCGCCCAGCCTAGCCCCGTCCTCCAGTGCGTAATTGATTATTCATAATTAAAATCAACATCAATTTCACACTTCGTTAGCAGAAGAGAACTGTGCCAGCTGCCTTTTATTATGGCAATGGCAAAGGCAAACCGCTGTCACTTGGGCAAAAGAGAAAAAGGAAAATAATGGTAGTAAAACAAGCTGGTTGTGGCGATTGCCTAGCAACCTTTATCGCGTCGTGTGTTTGTTGGTAAATGAATTAATTCGCGAGGAAATACGACCCACTCACTGAGATGCGAGCATTTGCGTCGGATTGCTTTATTTGCATCAATTTGTTTCCATTGTAGTGGATAGCTGTTTGAATCCCTCAAGGGGCGGGTTTTTTTGTTGTTGTTTGTTTTCCATTACTGTCATTTCTAGAGCAATAAATCAGAAGGATCTTACATTGTGACATTGATTTTGATCGCAAAATCGCGACGAAGTAAGATGTCGTTAATTTCAACAAGAATCATTTCGGAGCTTGCGAACCACAGCCAAACGAGTCAGAACATAGAAACCACAAACTAACCTGAACACACTTCGTCCTAATTGACCGGCTAGGATTTTCCTTTCTGCACGCTCCGTCGCCACTTGGCAGTCTAAATGAGTTCATACACATGGGTATCTTAATGAGCGGGTTTTCCAAAAGTTTTCCGCTGCCTCTACGAGTTCCTTTAGTATGAGTATGTTTATGTGGGTTAATGTTTCCGCAAAATACGAGCATGAGCCGCACTTTTCCGCGAATGAAGCTTCCCACAAGCTATGCATGGTTCGTCGAAAGGCCTTCAGTTCATACTTCTGTTGGTGGCGGTCGGTAGTGGTTTGCGGTTGTTTGCTTTTTTTTTCTCTCTCCCTCTCTCTCTTGCTCTATTTGAAATCCGTAAGAGTTTTGAATTGCACTGGCAGGGATTTCGAAAGGTAAATAAATTGAAGGGAATTGCATTTATCCTATGCATACAAAAAAAAACACGGTAAAGTACGAAATAGTTTTATTCAGTTTGCCTCTCGGCTACGTGAGGCCAATTTTCCCTTTACGGCTTGTGGTTTCATTATTTGATTTCGCGTTTCATTTTTCCACGTAGATTGCTAGTTTTAAGTTTTTACTGTGTTTGTGTGTACATTAGTGTGCCTTCTCTTCGCTATCACAATTAAGTAGGTCATGATCAAAGGGAGAAGAAAATTGGGTTTTCTTAATTTTCTTGTCGTGTGTACATACAATTAGATGTTGCGTCGTTGAGATCTTTGTGTAAGAACGTTTATCCCACATGGCAGCGGTGTTCTGATCAGTGGATGATTTAAAAAAAAAAAAACATATGTACAAAAACCGCCCAGATTTACCAACTTTTCGCGTTTCATCACCAGCACAATCTTTGACCTGCCAAGCGGATTACATACATTTTCATCAGCACGACACCTTAATTATTTGCTTTCTGATTCCCTAATCAGCTTGAGAGATTGGATCAGGGGGTGAAAAAAATACGACATCGGAGGATCTCCTTTCGACGAACGCTGTTGAATGTTCGCAGGTATTTATACTAATCCCGCACTTTCCGCATTCTCGTGGCTGCTGCTGCTGCTGTCATCGTAGTAAACAGTGGCATTCGGTGCCAGGCGACAAGGTGAATCAGGTGATGCTCATCGTCAGTCGCAGGACGGGGAAGGGGGGGGGGGGGGGGGGGGTGGGGTGAAAAGGGTTTTTGGAGGGGGGGGGGGGGGAAAATAGGGGGGGGGGGGAGGGAAGTTTGTTGGCGGGGTGCGGGGGGGAGGGGGGGGGGGGGGGGGGGGGAAAAAGGGTTTGCTATTTTTTCGCCACGGACAGTCTTCGGGCGCGGACGCGTTTGCATTTCGCTCCGCAATTAACTTGTATATTTACCTTTTTTTTTTTTTTTACCTTTTGACAACGTCGCGTGCGGGTCTTACTGGCCTTTGTAAATCGAATCGCGTAGAACATTTTATAGAAAAACTAATTATGCCGTGTGGTGTTAAATCGTGCAGCATTAGCGACGACCGCTTTCTATGGAAGTGCGAATTTTGTAACAAAAAATACCATGCTGCATGCGTCGGTGTACAACGACAACGTGAGCATTTCATCACCGCATTTATGGTGCCTTTGTGTGCTGACTGCCAACTCATTTTACGGAAGGAAGCCGACGTGAGGAAGCTGCTTCATCAACAGGAACAACTTGTGGATGCAATCCGCTTTCAAACAGACGCGAACCATCGTATTGCTGCTGACCTGAAAAAATTCTGCATAGTATCAGAACTCTTCGAAAGCATTGAACACCTGCTTGAAGACGTGAAAGGAACGTTGGCAGTAACAATTGAAAATAATCAAAATATAAGCAGCGCAGTCGGTCAGCATATAAAGTCGTGTGACCTACATATACACACGACCACGGCCGGTATCAACGAATCGAATTCCACGATGGCGCAAAAAATTACAGAACATTTTGACGAACGGCTATTAAGCATATCAAATGACATGGCACTTTTATCGAAAGATGCCGAATCGTCATCACCTCCACTCTACTATGATGACTCAAAGCTTCGGGAAATTCTGGAAGAAGTGAAATTTGTGTCTGGGGCTGTTTCTAGCCTTCAGATCAATGCAACCAAAAATACAGAGCCACATCAGAAGACCCTGGAAGAAGAATTAGCAGAACGATCGTCAGTACACAATACTGTCATTTCGGAAGAGCATACATCTCCTGGATGGCGATTTTTGGGTCATAAATGGCATTGGAAGCAAGACTGGTCCAAAGTAGACGCCAAACAGCGGGCTCGTAGGCTACAGGAAAAAGCTGCTGAAAAAGCCAAACGCATCAGAAAAAGTAAAAAACAACAATTCACCCACACCAGACGTCCAGACTATGACAACAAACCCAATAAAAACTTCCAAGGAAATGAAAGACACACACAAAAATCTGACAAAGAACTACTGGCTACTGCAAAAGTGCAATTCTCCAGCCCACCAACGTCCACTGACCACCCAATTGCAGCCCTCTCGGTATCAAAACTTATCAACTTCAAAAAAGGTGAAACAATCAACCCATACCGAGCAGAAAACCAGACACAACAACATACTGAAGCAAGCACCTTCGAAAATACCGACACATCAACACATCGGGAATCGAATTCTATACCTGGCCGGTCATTTTACACTATGCGCCCACCGCCCAGCGTAAGCATGACGCAGCAATCAGCTGTTTCAATCCATCCACCTTTGCTCACCGAACAACTATCATCAGCCGGAATTGATCATCCACCACTTTTGGACCCAATGCGGCCGCCTATAGTCAGACTGACGGAACAATCAGCATCTGGCGACCAACGCTTTCTGAAGGCGCGACTACGGGACCCTAAAATTTTGGACTTAGTGCGGACATACCTTTCGTTCCTACATGACCAACCACCTTCCGTATGCATTCGCGGAATCACAAAAATTAGTGCAACATTAATGCTAGCAGCCGAAGGACTACCAACAGACATAAAATTCTTGCGCGAAATTTTCCTGGACGTCCATGCAGAACTAGGAATCCCACGCAATGACGCCTTGGCAGACCTTCAGTCACATCGAGCGTTCCTGTCTAGTGAACGTACAGAACGACTGCAGCGTAGTAGGGAGGCCGCCCTGAAATTTTATAACCCTTCAAATTTTCGGAAACACTAACGCGCCCTTTGGAAGAAGTATCATTTAATAGTATTGTAAGTATAATTAATCCTCCAAAACTGTCTTCGCCTTCTCAACAGAATGCGACTGAAATTTTGGTATATTGCCAAAATTTCAATCGCATGAAAAGCCCAGCCAAAATGAAAGAAATTCAACAAAAACTTCTAGCTTCTTCTTTCAACGTTATTCTGGCAACCGAAACAAGCTGGGATGAAAGCGTAAAAAGCGAAGAAATTTTTGGAAATAAATTTAATGTATTCCGGCATGACCGTAATTTGCAACATAGCAATAAAAAATCTGGAGGTGGAGTTCTCATTGCCATCAATGCAGACTTTACTTCTCAAGAACTAAAAACTCTCAAGCACAAAGAATTTGAGCATGTCTGGGTTAAAGCACTCATTGCTGATGAAACACATATTTTTGCATCTGTGTATTTTCCACCCGAACATGCCAATAAACAATCTTTCGAATTATTTTTTCAAAATGTCGAAATTATCACGTCAAATATGGAACCGGAAGTAAAACTGCATATTTATGGTGACTTTAATAAACGGAATGCGAACTTCATCCCTGACATCGAAAATGAATCAATTCTACTCCCAGTCGTAGGCGAAGACGAAACTCTACAATTCCTGTTCGACCAAATTTCACATTTTGGCTTGCACCAAATTAATCATATAAAGAATCAGCAAAATGCTTTTTTAGACCTCTTATTTACGAACTGCACTGAAGACTTTTGTGTGAGTACTTCATTGTCACCTTTATGGAAAAATGAAGTATTTCACACAGCAATTGAATATTCAATCTTCGTACATAATACTCACATCCCCAGCGACTGGGATTTCGAGGAAGTGCCGGAATATCAAAAAGCAAATTACGAAGAAGCAAAACGTAGACTATGTACAATAAATTGGCAGAACATAATAAGTATTGAAGAAAATGTCAACACTGAAGTAGGCAAATTTCATTCAATTATTCAGTACCTTATTTCAGAAACTGTACCAATGAAAAGAAGAAGGCGAACCCAAAACAATAAATTACCAGTCTGGTTCAATCCACATTTGAAACATTTAAAGAACAAAAAACTAAAAGTACACAAATTATATAAAAAGCAAAACTCTAGCACAAATTTGAAAAATTATTATGCCATATGCAACCAACTTAACACAACCATTAATTCTGCACATGAAGAATATAATCGTTAAGTCGAAAATGAAGTCAAATCATGCCCCAAGAATTTCTTCAATTATGTAAAAACGAAATTGAAAAATAGCGATTATCCCCCACGCATGCATTTTGACGGAAATGTAGGTGATAATCCTTCTGAAATCTGCAAGTTTTTTGCAAATTTCTTCCAAGAAGTCTACACTACATTCTCCGAAGAAAACCGCGATCGCGACTTCTTTTCATTCATTCCTGAATTTTCCAACAATATATCTGTAAATCAATTACCTCCTCACGAAATTCTCAAACACTAAAAAACTTGGATGCTTCTAAGGGACCAGGTCCAGACGGTATTGCACCCGTATTTTTAAAGAACCTTTCAGACGAACTTGCCCTTCCTTTAGAACTTCTTTTTAATATGTCTTTGAAGAGCGGAACATTTCCCAACATTTGGAAATCCTCTTATTTGGTTCCGATTTACAAATCAGGCACGAAATCAGACATCCGCAACTATCGTGGAATTGCCATTATCTCTTGCATCCCAAAACTTTTTGAATCTCTCGTAAATGAACATATTTTTCAGCAAGTAAAAAATCAAATTACAAGCAAACAACACGGCTTTTTCAAAGGTCGCTCAACCACTTCTAATCTTCTTGAATTTGTAACTTTTATTTTGAATGCAATGGACAGTGGCAAGCACGTAGAAGCACTTTACACTGACTTCAGTAAAGCCTTTGACCGAATCGACATACCATTATTACTCTTCAAATTGCAAACAATTGGAATGGAGCCTGGACTGTTAAATTGGCTGCAGTCATATTTAACGCATCGCGAACAAATTGTTCGCTTTCAAAATAAACTTTCAGAACCTATCTCTGTCACCTCGGGGGTCCCCCAAGGTTCACATTTAGGCCCACTTCTTTTTATTTTGTACATAAACGACATTTCCTACATACTTAAAAAAATCCAAATACTGATATATGCAGATGACATGAAGCTCTTCATGGAAATAAACAATTCTAGTGACGCAGAAGAATTCCAGAACGAAATTAACTTATTCAACACATGGTGTAGCAAAAGCTTACTTCAACTTAACGTGAAAAAATGTAACTCAATAGTATTTAGCAGAAAAATCGAAACACCTCGTACGGAAATATTTTTAGGAAACCAAAAAGTAGAAAAATGCAAAATAGTAAGGGACTTAGGCATTACCCTAGACTCTAAACTCACTTTTGTAGAACATTACAACACTATTATAAGTAAAGCAAATAGCATGCTGGGCTTCATTAAGAGGTTCAGTCACAATTTTCAAGATCCATATACTATTAAAATATTATACATTACATATGTCAGGCCAATTCTGGAATACTGCAACCTAGTATGGAACCCGTACTGTTCCATACACGACGAACGCATAGAATCCGTCCAAAAGCAATTTCTTTTATATGCCCTAAGGAAATTGAATTGGACTGTATTTCCACTGCCATCTTATGAAGCACGCTGCATGCTTATAAATTTACAGACACTTAAAGAACGCCGCGAATCTGCAATGCTTTTCTACGTCAATGACATTATTTCACAACGCATAAAATCAGAAGAACTACTCTCGCAATTGAACTTTTATAGTCCCAGTCGGCATCTTAGAACACGGAAATTATTCTTAGAAAAGTCGTACAGAACTAATTATGCAAAAAATGGCCCCATTAATCGAATGATGCGCCAGTATAACTTACATTGCGAAATCATCGGCATCACTATGTCTAAAGAACAAGTAAAATGTCGTCTAAAAGACAACAGAAATAATGTATAGTATGTAAGTAGAACATTGTAACCATTGTATGTAGTCTACATTGCTTGACGAAATAAATAAATAAATTTATGAATCTACCTGAATTGAGAAAACCAAGCAACGTTGTAATTCTTTGCAAGTAATGTACATATTGTAGCATCCATCCCGTAAGCTCTAGTTGTTCTACAGATTAGGTATTCCATTCTCAACTTGAATAGGAGAATCGTATCGCTTCACGGGCATAATATTTTTTCTCAAATTTGAAATCGGTTCGACTCAATATTGTTAGAAGTGGAATTACTCAAAATAGTGTAAATATTGTTGGGAATAATCCAACAAGCCGACAAATCAACACCATCCATCTGATTTAAGTCGATGTGGTTGATTTTTTGGCTTATCATTCCGAACAAGAATTTTGGAAAAAGTCAACTTTTGTCAAATTCGACTCAATTTTGAATTCAGACTGCGATTCCCACAAAAGATAGTTTGCTCTTCCTTTGAACAAAAACTGCGAGCTCTATCCATCATACTAAACAAACATTAATAACATTTCGGCCGGGGAAGCGGATGCAAAACGTAAACAGGTAAGCCACTATTCTCCTAGTTTTGTCATCTTCGTGGGCCGGTACAATGAAAAGATGGATGTCAGCATGTTCTCCAGATCTCTCGTGGCATTGGCGATTAGCTGTCCTCCGTATTGGCCACAAAATTATTGGAACAGATTCTTCGTTAGAATTTCAACCAAAAATTGTCAAACATTCGCAGCTGACATTGGGATCTTGTTTGTTTGTTTTTTTGAGGGAATTTAACCTTTTGGTCATTCGTCCCATTGGAGTGTTGGCCTTCTTCGGTACAACGTTTTTTGCTCCCAAAAGCGGAAAAAGCTTGAAAACTTGCTAAGCAGTTTGAGAGCTCCCATAATTTCAGTTTGGGTGTTAAAAGTCCTATTGAGGGTCAGATTTCCAGGGAGTATCTGAATATTTTCTCACAAGAAAATATTTTTGATGATTCTTGGGAAACTGAGAAAAGATCGCAGCAAGCGCTGCCCGCGGACGGTTGTGTTTTGCGTAAGCTGTCACGTTTTTTTTCTGTTCCTTATAAATCGGTGTGAATTTAAAAGTGTAATAATTTCATAGAATGTCCGCTTGCCCGTTGTTTCCGTGTTGTCATGGGGCATGTTGGTAAAATGTAGTTTGTTTTTCAATAACATGAAGAAATGAAGAATTGTGCTAGTGTTTCCGCACCGAAATGTGGTACCGATATGGCTAGGAGCACATTTTCAGCAAAACGGGAAAAGTATCATTTCTGGCATGGAAGTCAAAATGGTGGTGCTGGCGGACTTTGTATGGTCAGATTCCAGCACAATTCCGAATCGGGATGAGGAAGCGTCATCGAGATAAGTAAACGTCCATTAAATGTTTTACAATATATTTCAATTTTCTTGCCCATAGCTCCATGTAAATTCTTCCATCGTTGCCATGGAGGCGCATTGTTTTGTATTCTCGCTTCGTGGAATATTTCAAAATCTAATCATTTTTGCAAAAAAGCTCTGTTGACCCATCTGCTGTTTAGCTTTCCGCTCAATCGTCTTGCTTTATTCAAAAAATTGGGTGAATATTTCCGTTTCCCTTTTTTTCACAAACTTGTTTCCTTTTTGCTTACACTGCTTTGGTGACATTGGTGATGAGGAGTGACTCTTAGCCGGAAAACTCTTCACGCCAGCCGGGTTTATTATCCGTATGTAAGAGACACACCTGGCAGGAGTTTCATGTATCCAGGTGGCTCTACAAGCACGAAGAATGTCCAAGATGTGCCTTTTTTGAGTTGTAATGAAATAGTCAGCTAGACTAGGTGACTTTTTCACCTAACACACAAAAACGCCTCGACCTGTGCCCGGTACGGTCTAATGAGAACCCGACATAAATTGACAACGTCAATGACAAATCCCCTTTTGTTGTGCGCAGAAAAAGTTGGACTTTGACTATTGGCTGCAGTGAGAAATTCTTTGAGGAAAACTACCTATGTAATGATTATACTCACCACCAGGTGGCGGGCATCATTTGTTCATGTGGAGCTAGTTGTGAACTATTTTGTCTCTTAATATTCCATTTGATTTCTATTGTATGTTCTACCTTTGCTCCTTTGATTTGAATAACGTAAAAGTATCAATCAAATTAACACTATGGAATTATGAATCACCTGTCTAAGGATTGTGTTCCTTGAAATTATATTATATATTTTCCAATTTTCCTTAAACTAATTAGCTCAGCGTGCTCTCTAGATTTATGGCTGCTTACAAAAACTATGTGACAGGAGGAAAGAGCAACCGGAGACAAATAAGAGTCTCATTTCAGCAATAATTTTTATTTCTTTTATTTTCAGCATTGCATAATGAATATTCACATATTTTATTCGTATTTGTAGTAACATAAAATTTGAACATTTGGGATGCCACGATATCAGCGTGGAATGACCGAAGTCTAAGAATAAATTAGATTGACAAAACAATATATTCCTAGTCATTAAATTAAAATGCGATCCTACCATTATAAGCTATATGTGGTTCAAAATTCATGTATTTGCAGGTTTCTGTTATGTTTAATTTCAGGTAACTGGGGTCATACAAATATGTAAAGTTTCTATTATATTCGACTTGATATGACTTGGAGCGTGTGGTACGATGTATCCGCGCATCCTTTCTGCTCTGTAGTGTCTCAGAATACTTTCTAGTTCAGGTCTATTTGTTTGAATCCAGGTCGTTTTACAGATTCTTCTTTGCGGTTGATGTAACGCAGTGGGCCTTGTATTAGTCATTGACGTGCAGCAAGCACCAATATTGGAAGAAAAAAATATTCGAAGTAATCTAATACTGGCTGCGTTTGTATTGGATTAGATTAGATTAGATCAGTGACCAATCAGTGGGTGTCATCAATTGAACCTATGAGATCCACTACAATGCATCATCCACTAGCGATGCAAGAAAACGGAACAGTACATCTTTTAGGTATACTATTCTTTATATATCATTTCAGGTCATCCATGGAGTTTCCAAGTTTTGTAAAATAATTTTAATAGTTTTTTTCAAGTGGCTATGATAAGCAAGTACTTCTACAATTACAGCAGGACAACAATCTGCAGACATGTGTAATTGTTTTTACCATTTTACATTATAAATCCCTTCACTATATTTTAGGTACTATTTTAAATGACATTCCACAGATGACATATGACATGTTATTTTATATTTTTATTATTATCAAAACCATTTTCATCATTACTCGGATTGTCATGATTAATTTAAATATTGTTTTATTATTTTTAGCACGGAGCATATGGTACGGTATGTCCACGCATCCTTCCTCCCCTGTAGATTCAAAAAATACATTGTAGTTCAAATCTATTCATTTGAATCCAACTCATTTTACAGAATTATCTTTTGCGGTTAATGCAACGCAGTAGGCCTGGCCGCTTTGACGCTTGTATCATTTTTGATAGGCTGCAAGCATCAATATTGACAAAAAAAAATAATTGGGCGTCATCTAACCCAATTATTTCCAGGATGCTTTCTCGCACTGGCTGCGTTTGTATTAGATTAGATTAGATTAGATTAGATAAGATAATTCTTGGGGAGCTGATGTGGATGAAGTAAATACTATAACTCAAAAATTTCAAAATATGAAAGCACCAGGTGATGATGATGATCAATTTTGATCCTCATCAAAAAAAACTCCCTGAGAGTACTTTGTCTTTCTTGGTAAAACTTTTTAACAGATGTTTTCATCTGATCCAGATAAATGGAAAAATGCATAAGTCGTACATATTTTGAAGCCAGACAAAAATCCAGCTGAAGCTTCTAGCTACCGACCATCAGTTTGCTTTTTGAAAAAATAATTTTGAATAGAATGATGCTTCACATCAATACAAACTCCAGTTTTACTGACGAACAGTTTGGATTTCACCATGAGCATTCAACTGCGCATCAACTTTTAAGAGTTACAAATTTAATTCGTTTAAACAAAGCTGAACGCTGCTCCACTGGAGTTGATCATTGGTGTTTGGCTTGAAGGTTTGATTGCGAAACTATAAAAGTTAATTTTCCGCTTTATAACATGAAATTAGGTCAAAACTTAAGTAGTAGTTAATAACTGATAGAACTTTGCAAGTAAATTATCAGAATTTCTAAATCTGTTCAGTTGCCTGTTAGAGCTGGTGCTCCTCAGGGTAGCATTCTTGGGAAAATACTTTCTAACATATTCACTTCAGATCTCCCTGTTTTAACTCAGGGCTGTCACAAATCTTGCTTTGCTGATGACACAGGCATTTCCGCTAAAGCAAAAAGTCTTCGTATTATATCCAGGAGACGACAAAAAAGCTTGGACATTGTTACTGATTTCCCCTAGTGCTTCCTAGTCACCATGAAGGAAGTTCCAATTTCTTGGTCAAATCAAGTAAAATATCTTGGAGTGATACTTGATCAGAAATTAACTTTTAAAGATCACATTGAGGGCATTCAAGGCAAATGTAATAAATAGATAAAATGTTTATATCCTCTTATAAATAGAAAATCCAAACTTAGTTTGAAGAACAAACTTCTAATATTCAAACAAATATTTAAACCGGCCATGCTTTATGCTGTGCCAATATGGTCTAGTTGTTGTGCTACTTGAAAAAAAGCACTCCAAAGGATTCAGACCAAATTTCGGAAATGATTTTGAAGCTACCACTCTGGTTCAGTACTACTGAATTACATAGAATTTCGAACGTTGAGACTCTAGAAGAAATGTCCAACAAAATTATTAATAATTATAGACAAAAATCATTGCAATCTTCAATTGCAATTATCAATTATCTCTACAGATAAGACATAGTTTTAAGAAACCAACTGTTTTTCTTACACGCAGGCAAAAAAACCCTGTTAAAAATGCCGAACAGACAAGGTAAAAACATGTAGGATTGAAATGTTAACTACTTAGCAGGAGCACCCAGGATAATATATGAATGTTAATGAATGTTATGAAATAAAGAGCGTAAAAAAAAACATGAATAAATAGAAAAATACATATTTTTCAATCGCATGCTCAATTGTAAGCTTTAATATCAATGTTTTCAGACCGGAAACATAATCGAGTATTGAATTACTATTTATCAACACCCTTATCCACCACAGTAATCACCATCATACATAGGCGTAGCCAGGATTGTAAGTAGGGGAGGGCAAGCTTTTTTTAAAGAGAGAGAGAGAGAGAGAGAGAGAGAGAGAAAGAGAGAGAGAGAGCGGATTACCTTTCTTGTCAACTCTAACCCAAAGTACATATTTTACAATATCCGGCCGATTTTGGCAACAAGATCATTCATTTAGTTTCGTTCGTTTATTTCTTTGTTGGAATAATGTCTAACTTAATTACTTTTAAAACACTTTCGATTGCCCATTTATGGTACTGTTAAATAACTGTTAAGCAACTTTTTCGAAACAAATTTAGAATGAAAAGTAATGAGCATGACATTGACAGTAGCTTTCTTCTTGGTTCATGCGTGTGTTCTCGACTTGTTGTGGAATTTATTTGATTGGTGGAAATTCCTGAACCTATTTAACTTATTCTTGTTTTATGCTATTGTCATGCAAAACAGTAACCGAGTGCTTATGTACGTATTTTATCCGATGATCAATTTTGTTACAAGCATTCTTTTATTCTTGAATACGCGCCGAACCATCGCACATAAACTCGGCGACGGTTTCAGCGTTTTTCTCCCATAGAAACGGAAAAAAAAAACTTTGAGGTACCTCATCGAAGCTTCTGGTCCGCCTCTAAGCATCTTGCTATGAGGTACCAGGTGAGTTTTTATCGATTGCCTGTCGATCTGCCAAATTTGGAAGATGTTATCATTGAGATATCTCAAATTATAATAATCCGTCCAATGTTTCACAAAACAGCGATTGGCTATAATGAAAGGACCAAGTCACCTCCCTTGGTGCTAAACAGACGAGCCTATACATCAATAGGAGCATAAAGTTGCCAGAAGGCACGAAATGCATCTACGCACACTGGATTCACATAGATTATTCTAAAGAAGTTTCTACTTGATTGATAGAGTTGTAAAAATTGAAAGTTTTCGAACAAAGAGTTTGCTTCGAGCATCGGCAGTGAAAGGTCGTGTCGATGCATTATTACGCACTATTTTGCTATCGGGCATGGCGCGTTTTGTATTGTTTCGGCTATTTATAATTCGGCGATGCGAGTGATCGAGTAAGCACAGAAAAAAAACAACAAAAATGTTTTCTGGTGAGATGTGGTGGTTCGACAGAAGGGGGGCCCGGCGGTGGTGATCACAATTATTTGTGATCCATAATATTGGTTGGAAGCTCGTCGTGCCACCATATCCCGGAGCAAATAAACCACAAGCTAGCAAACATCAAAGCTGAATAGCTATTTGTTCAGTCAAATTTGGAGAAGTTGTTTCACAGAGAACAGACGTTCATCTTCGGTCTGCTAGTTGTGTAAAACTTCAAACCGACATTTCAAATGTATGTCGTTATGCTCCTGGTAGGTGGCGCTGCAGTTGTGTGATAACTGTCAGGTAAATGTTCATCAATAAAAATCCAAGCACATAACCTGAAATTTTTTGTTTGTTTTTCTCTGCACTTGCTTTGTAAAGTGGCTGTCCATATTAACTTTTACACACGTTTTTTCAGAAAAGGTATATGGACATCAATGTCTGTTCTCTGTGGTTGTTCTGCTATATCTTCTAGAAAGCTGAATAACTTTTTCAAATGTGTTTGAACAAGCGGTTATTCGACGCTGATGTTTGTAAGTTATCTCATATGGTGAGTGATTCCAATAGCATCTTTCTGTTAGTATAAATAGGTTCAAATCAGAAATCGGTACTAATATTTAAATGTTTTACTAAACGCCGCTTGAATTCAGCTTATCGTTTACTAAAAAGAACCCTGCTGCCACCCAATCTTGTTATCCAATATCCCAGTGATTTTTCGTGGAAAGGCAGAGGCTGTCTCGGCTTTCAATCAAACGAGTCTCACACATTCCTACCCTTTACTTATTTGACCTGCATGTGGGCGAGGCAGGCGCTGGTTATTGCCTTAGTTTGGGATCACCAGTTTTCACACATTGAGGATGTATGCTAATCCTAAACATCATCTGTTAGTTCTCTGTGTAGTAACAGCTGATCTGACAGCAACGGAGTAGCAATCTCGGGCGGTCAATCATGCTCGTGTCTTGCATGTAAGAATACACCCAGGTAACCAATAAGCAGGTCCAAAGCGTATTTACAGCAACCAATCAAGCAATTAAGTCACCATAAATGGAACATAAATGCCACTTTAGGCGCCAAAATACGGCTGCTTTACTGCAATACTATGATAATGCTTCATTAATGCTATTTTGCATTCGAAATGCTTATTACAGACTACAAGCATTTAAATAGCATTTGAAATGCAACTTTACCACAGATAGCATTCAAGATGCTGATATAATGCTAATATAATGCTTGTAGCATGAATGAAATGCATATTTAGGGTTGATTTACTGCATATACTCATGCTTATTGGTTACCTGGGCAGTACCGTGAAAGGGGATAACATTGACCGGTTTGCCCATATCATCAATAGTCCACATAACAATTTTTCGTTGACACACTTTCTAGCTATCAATTATGTTTCTTAATATAGTATTTTTTGGCTTCCGAAAGCTATAACATTGGTTTAAATATTAAGTTTTTTGATTGCCAAGAACTGGAAGTTGAATTGAGCATAGCTTTTTCATCTATCGGCTCGTGGGGGATAAAAGCAATAAATGCTTGTCTAATAGTTAACATAATAGGTTAAAGATATTTTTTTATATACGTTAGGTTTGCTAGGTTGGGTTCTTGATTACAGGAAAAAAATTGTACTAAAATTCGTAGCCTTTCCTATTTAAAAATATATCTCATTGTTGTCCACTTTTTGCGCTTTTTTGCTACAACTTGTCACAAAATCGAGGCAACTTCGCGCTTTTTCATTGAGGCAAAGCGGGAATAATACAAACATTAAACATAAGTAATAAACAATTGAAACAAACACAAAAAAAATAAAAATAAAATCAAAAGTTAAGGGGGGGGATAGGGAAGATGTACCTATATATAATCTCATTGTTCCTATATTCATCTTACTTGAAATAAAACGATATACACGTGACAGGATTAGTTAGTAATGTTTGTTGTAGTTATTTAACGTGAGCAAACATTATTAGAAAACGAAACCGATCCTTCAACTGCCCAATTGTTTGATTCATCGTAGGATGAGTATAGGAACAATGAGATTAATATGGGGGCAGTTTCCCTACATAGGACTTATTTGTTTTGAAAATATAATACATGCAAACCTAGTTTTCCTAGACGGAGTTCTCTGGGAAATATTTAAAAAAAAAATATCAATGCTACCCCGTTTCACGGTAATTCTCCATACCATTCAAGCGATCCACACGATGGTACTTCAAAATGTTTCTCACCCAAAACAGGAAACCGACATTCTTCTGCGCCTTTGGTTAGGCAACCATCCGACCACGAAAAAACACCCATCCCACCAGGCGGTCGCGGCGCGACGTGAATTCGAGTGAAGTTCGAAATCGAATTTCCGTTCGCTGCGCCTCCTGAGGTTAGCTTTCGCTTGTTCTCTCCCGTCATCTTCGCACCATGTCCCCGGGCAGGTTTATGTCATCCATCTAAATTTATGCGACGCTTGTAATCGCATTCGCGGGGTGAATTTGTTTCAATTTCGGAAAGCATTCTCATGTGTGTACCTTCGAGTGAGTTTTATGGGTTGCAAACAAGTGCCACTCCAACCGATTCATTCTTCAATTGGGAAATCGCACATGGGACGGCACCATGACTTGCTGCGACGCACTTTATTTATGACCTTTGCGATTTGTGAACTTCCAAAAGACCGGAAAACACATTTATGGATCGCTTTAATTAATGAAACATACTGGTCTAATTAAAATGAAAAAATCTACTCACCTAACCGAACACCCGCTGCCGAAATAATTCCGCCGCGCTTCCCGCTGGTGACCTTCGCCACCGACGCCACATTGCGATCCGTCAGCGATGACGTCACCGTCGTCGTCGGCTGGTAATGGTGACCGGGTATGAAGGGAACCCCCGCCGCTCCGACCACTCCGCCTACGATGCCTCCGCTTCCCACCGGCCCGCTGCCCGGACCGATCATGTTGAGTGTGCTCTCGAACGCGTACAATGCCCTGAATCCGGTCCCATCCAGCCGGTCGTTCGACACCATGCTGACGCGGAAAAACTTGCCATCTGATCGGACGATCAAGTCCCTTCGCAGCCCGCAGTACATCAGGAACTTGCGATCGCGGGTGATAAAATTAGAAAACTCCACATAATCGCTGGCGGAGTCTTCGTCGCAGCTGTGACAAAGTGGGATAAATTGCGTGAGAAATATAAGGAAATTATGTGTGTTTTGTCTATTCTGAGCGGGTGGGAATTCTATGGGTGTGAATGGGTGCGAATAGGATTTTTACGAGCTGCAGACAGACGAGACTGAAAACAAGTGAACGTCATTAACGTTATGGTGGTGAGATTGATTCTTGTTGAGGGAAAACGGGAGATTAGTTGTTAATTGTCATGTTTGATATTAGGATACGCATTAGTGAACCAAATTTCGCCAACACTTTTTCCAAGAATCATAATAAATGGCGCCGGTGATAAAGTGGTTGGTTAACCAAATTTACTTTCTTCGTCAAAACTACGCTTGATTTTTAAAGGGAATCATAGTCATTACTAAATCCATTTCTGAGTGTAACTGTGTAGTTAGTTTTAGTTTTTTAGGCAGCTGTTGGAGTACCCAAGCAGCACACTTGTTGCAGCTCAGTAGATTTAACCTCAATAAGGTTACAATCAATATTTGACAAACGTTAGCTTCAAAGCTAGACATCTGAACCTTCGAAGATTACCGTGGTCTGGTTTCTTGCCGAACCAATGTTCATGAAGGGTCTTCTCCACTGATCGGGATGGTAAGATATTCTGCAAATGCACCGCCGTGTTGGCGGCTTCTGTCCAAAAAACGATAGTCCATCTTTGCATCAATTGAAGAGTGTATCGAAAAGCAGTTAGCAATATTGATTTTAGAACAAAAGAGTGGAAAAAAGCACATATTTTGACTTCAGTTTTCGATTTATTGGAGAAAAATAACTTTATGTGTTGCATTATACTGTTTATATTAGTAAAAAAATTAATTTCTGATTAATCCCTCGCAATTTGGACTTGACATTCTTCATTAAATTCTAAACAGTTGCTTTTGTGACTTTCCTGGTGGCTGCTGTCCAGTTTTTCTGGAGCTCCTACATCTTTTGGGATACTGTACTCTCCTTCCGAAAGTGCCGCTTGACAATCACCCAATACCCTTCAACTGGCTGAAGATCTGGACAGTTCGTCGGATTGATGTCCTTTTTCACGAATTGTACATTATTGATGGCCAAACACTGTAGAACTGACTTGGCTCAGTGAGCGGAGGCCAAATGCGGCCAGAAGAGAGGAGGAACCTTATGCTTTCTGTACAGTGACAGCAATCTCTTCTTCAAACATTCTTCTTCGTACACCTCGGCGTTAAATGAACTTTTCGTGAAAGTAATCGACGACCGCATATCACAGGTACAAATCACTTGCCATGTCACCACCTTCTGTCCAAATTTTCCATCGTCATCGTGGTGTCAGCGAAGTACAGGTCCTGGTCCACCGATTTCTTATAATACTGCGGTCCGGGCAGGGCTCGCAGATCTTCCTAGGTTTCGTCGTCGATCAGGATGCTCCGTCTTTGTTCTCCAGAATCCGTTTTCTCGCTCTTGTTTTGGCCTGAGCTTGCTGCTCCAGGGACTTTTCCGGCACTTTTTGTTACTTGCACGTTTTCAGGGAGTTCCGAGCTTTGATCCGTTGAATCATCCTGATGCTGGTCAAATCCCGATGGATTTTTCCTTATGTACTCAACCACTTTTAAGTCCCGGCCGAGCTCGCTGGGACCCGGTTTCTTGCTGGATGGGGACAAATCTCTCACGGAAAGGGTCTTACCGAACTTTTCGATTACATCTTTGACTCGCCTTTGAAATGATCCACTGTACCGAAACCAATCGATTGCACAGCTATTTTTGAAATGTAAACAAACATGTCACTGCAAAACACGGTTAAAAAATTTCAGCCATTTTAGAATAATTAGTGTTGCACTGTTTACTGAATGTTGCTAACTACTTTTTGATACACTCTTTATGCATACAGCGCGCCATCTCCACAATCGTCCGGTTCTTGCGCTCCGCGACTCCATTCTGTTGTGGTGTGTATATTGCAGTGCACTGTGCACAGAAAAAAATAATTAACTTTAACAAGCGCGTAAAGGGGGGGGGGGGGGGGGGGGTAACCCTCGTTTAATTCCAAGCCAAAGGAGGCTTAAATAACGAAATTTTTTGCAATCTTTCATGCGCCATACAACAATGTTTGCAATCTTTCATACAACAGGGTAGAACAGGCTTTATCTGGCTAAATTTACATGAACTATCCCATTATTTTCTGCCAAATCTAGCATTCCCTTTATGTGCATTAGATAACGCAGAAAGTTCAATGTTTCTTTTTATCTGTGTGGGAAAATTCCATTTGTTCTAAAGAACTGGCCCAAACGCTTCGCCTTATACTTGCCCCCTTGATCGGAGTGAAGGATCGGTATTTCTTCCGTAACGATTGCGCACCATGTTGACGTAGTCCTGGATTTTGTCATCAGCCTCGGACTTCCGCTTGAGGAAATATACCACGGTTTATCGACTGTCGATCATCGTGAGGAAATATCTTGATCCACCTGAAGTCGTAGTGTTCATTGTACCGCAAATATCCGTGCGAACGAGATCCAAGACCTTCGATGACTGTCGTGCGGGTTTCTTGGGAATCGGTTGTCGTGGTAACTTAAGCTCCGCACAGCACTCGCAGGATCGATGGATTTTGCATTTACGCATGGCCACGCCGGTAGCCAAATCGTCTTGCAGCACTCGCTGGATCGCTTCAGGATCTCTTTGGCTCTCTCGTGCTGTCTAGCGATCTTCAAAAAACACCAAATGTCGGCCTTGCGTGCAACGGCTGCCACCACTCCTCTGCTTTTGCCCCAGTGGACTCTGAGAAATTGACTTCTGCGCCCTTCGTCAATAATCTGCTGACCAAAATCAAATTTGACTCCAGTTCGGGAACGCCTTGGTGCGTTTCGTTATCATCGGCCAAAGTGATGGTTGTTCCCGGACTGTTATTCAGCTCACCATAAAATGCTCGGCCTGCGCACATGTGGGATGTCGCGCCAGCATCCACGATCCACGCTTTGGATAATCGTTGGTTGCAGTTGGCCATGAACGGAAACGGTGACACCTTGCCAATTTTCGCACTTTTACCACCAGTCGGTTGGTTGCTGATTTCTTTCCCGGACTTTGCTAAGGGACATTCTCGCTTTACGTGACCCGGTTTGTTAAAACGGTGACAAATAATGCTTCATTTTTCACCGCTGGCTCTCCATCGTAATAAAATTTCTCCGCTCGCTTCTGAGCCTAGTCAAGCAGCGCCCGCTTCGCTGATTCCATCGTTATTTCCTCATTGGATCTGCTCTACAGTGCT
This sequence comes from Aedes koreicus, assembly GCA_024533555.2. Taxonomy (NCBI): domain Eukaryota; kingdom Metazoa; phylum Arthropoda; class Insecta; order Diptera; family Culicidae; genus Aedes; species Aedes koreicus. Next base: position 24,234 of record JAHHFK020005433.1, read on the forward strand.
GTCGTTAGAGTATCGAAAGACTCCGGCAACACCATCGCGACTTTGAGGCTTGGTTTCAGCTCCTGCCCAGCGTAGACCAGACTAGCGAAAAGTTCATCCATACAAAAGAGATGGTCTTCCATGTTTCCATCGTCCATACATCCATACTCCACCTTACAAAATTTCTTCAGCACGGATACTCTGGTGCACAGAAAGGGTGATACGGTCAAAATTTGGTCAAGGGAAAACGCGTGTAAATCGGTGATATCGTTTATTTAAAAAATCAAATTAAATTTCTTTTTCAAGTTCAATTAGTATAAAATTCAGGAAAAATATTCAGTTAGGCTTCCGCTTTTCCCAATCCGAATTGGGGGGGCTTGGGGTGCCCCCCGCCATGAGTTTTTGTACCGCCACTTGTCCACCTTCTTCGCCGCAGAAAGCCAGTTTGCCTTGAACTGCTGCTCGTCCTTAGCAGTTTTTTTGGTCTTCTTTAGGTTCCGCTTGACAATAGCCCAGTATTTCTCAATTGGGCGGAGCTCTGGCGTGTTGGGAGGGTTCTTGTCCTTGGGAACCACCTGCACGTTGTTGGCGGCGTACCACTCCATGGCCTTTTTACCGTAATGGCAAGATGCCAAATCCGGCCAAAACAGTACGGAACAACCGTGTTTCTTCAGGAAAGGCAGCAGACGTTTATTCAAACACTCTTTCACGTAAATTTCTTGGTTGACAGTCCCGGAAGCTATGAAAATGCTGCTTTTCAAGCCACAGGTACAGATGGCTTGCCAAACCAGATATTTCTTTGCGAACTTTGACAGTTTCGTGTGCTTGAAAATATCTGCTACCTTTCCCCTTCCTTTTGCCGTATAAAACTCCTGTCCCGGAAGCTGCTTGTAGTCGGCTTTGACGTAGGTTTCGTCGTCCATTACCACGCAGTCAAACTTCGTCAGCATCGTCGTGTACAGCGGGATCGCGCTTTGGCCGTCGTATTTTGTTTATCATCGCGATTTGGAGTCACTACCTTCTTGTAAGTCGATAGTCCGGCTCGTTTTTTGGCTCGATGCACGGTTGTAGACGATACACCCAGCTTATTTGCGGCATCTCGGAGAGATAGGTTAGGATTTCGCTTGAAACTACCGGCAACTCTCTTTGTCGTCTCAGCGGCTTCCGGTTTTCGATTTCCCCCCGATCCAGACTTCCTGGCTGTCGACAAACGTTCCCCAAACACTTTAATTACATTTGTAACGGTTGATTTGGCAACTTTTAGCGATTTTGCCAACTTTGCGTGCGAGTAGCTCGGATTTTCGCGATGCGCGAGCAAAATTTTGATACGCTGCTCTTCTTGCTTGGACGGCATTTTGACAACTGAAGAGTGAATTCCAAAATCAAAATAAGAGCAACATTCTACACACACACACCTTCAAAATGAGGGGTGTTCAGGTTTTTTAAATGCAAAATTGAAAGAAATACGTCAAGTTGATATTGACCAAATTTTGACCGTATCGCCCTTTAGTGGTCTTTTGGTGGTTGTTTTCCAGAGCTTTCCATGTTTCACCTGCTGTCGGATTTCGAATGAGAGGATGTTGACTAGAGCAAGTCTAGAGGAGTTACTGTTCTGCTCAACTCTCTTAGCTTAGTTCACCCATAATCACAAAAAAAGTACACATACTCATTTATGGGTAAACTTGCCTTCACCCATATTTGAGTAAATTTGTATCTATTCATCGACTTCGAAGCCGCATATGATACAGTTAACCGACAAGTGCTGGGGATGATCATGGATGAGAACGGCTTTCGGGGAAAGCCGACCCGACTTGTCAAGGCTACAATGGATGAAACCCAGTGTTGTGTGAGGATATCGGGTGAATTATCGAGTCCGTTTGAATCCCGCAAGGGGCTTTGTCAAGGTGAAGTAATCGCATTCCTGCTGTTCAACATTGCTTTTGAAGCTGTTATGCGACGAGCTCAATAGATCCAGTCAATTTATCTGCTTTACCGATGGAGTGGACATTGTCGGGAGAATACTTGAGGTGGTTGGTGAGCAGCACACCAACCTAATGTGCGAAGCAGTGGAGATTTAGTTGAAGATAAATGTCCAAAACGAAGTTCATGGTGACATGCGACAGGCTCGACTAGGTAGCAGTGTATCGATCGACGGAAATGAGATCGAGGTGGTCAACGAATTTGTCTATCTCGACATACATGTTACTGCGGACAATGATTAAAGCCGTGAGATCGGAGGCGTATTAACAGTGGAAGTCGTGCCTACTACGGTAGTCAAACAGACTTAGCTCCCGTAAGAAGGGTATCCTGTACACAAACGCTAATAAGACCGGGTGTTCTCTATGGGCATGAGACGCGGACAATGCTTGACTTGCGAGCAGTCGGAGTTTTTGAGCGATGATTGTTGACTCGATGATTCTTGATGACGTCGCTGTCGCAGAAAAAGGGGTGGGTTTCTTTCCCCCCCGGGTTTTTAAAGGGGGGGCGGGGAAGGACCGAACCACCCCCTTTTTGCCAATTTTATTTTCCTTTTTGGGGGTTTTTAGCGGTCGATCAGGGGGGGTTTTTGGGGTGGTTGCGGGGGGGGGGGGGGGGGCGTGGGGGGTTGTTGTGGGGGGGAAAGCATTTCCAGCCAGAATAGCAAACCGGTTGGACCCTACTCTCTCTGATCTGAATGAAATGTTGTCCATATGTCGGTTTCTACCCAAAATTACGTTTTCCATAAAAAAAATCCAAATTTATCCTGACCTAATTTTCTATAAGGGCGTATTTAAAATGTGGATTTTATTTTTCCAAAAAAAATTTTTCGCAAATGACTTATTGATCAAAATGTCGTCTTAGAAAATTTTTTTGGAAATGAAGTGTTCTTCAAGAGAAAAAATACACTGAAACTAAAAAAATCCTAAATTAATGCTTAAAAAACATAAACCGATGATTTTCTCAGAGGACCTAATTTTGTTAAAAAAAAGCTGATGTGAAGTCCTTAAATCTGGTGAAAAGTTTAAGATGGTCACTTCTTTAATTTTTTATGTTTATGTTTTTAAATATTTCAATTTTTTTTTTCAAAAATTACAGTTTGTCGTGATTGTCCACATACCAAAATGGATTTAATTCAAATAGATTTTAATTAAAAAGCAATTTTTCTCAGACACTGTTGCAGTAGACTTACCCGTTTCTGAATTTGAACGCGATGGAAATAATCAGAAATTGATGTTTTTGGAACTTGTGTGGCCCTTTCGGATTGTTAGTCGTGATTTCCACAACCAAATGTATTTTTCAGAATAGATTATTTAAAACAATGTTGTTTTTTTTTCAGAACGTTTGCAGTTAAACTTACCCGTTTCTGTTTGAACGCGATGGAAAGAATCAAGTTGATGATTTTGGAGACGTGTGTGTTTCGGATAGTTTTGTTAAGGGAGAGATGAAGCTATATTTCATACAATGTTGTGTTTTTTTTTCAATTTTCATTAAATTTATTACATTTTAGATCATTTGAACACATTAAATATTTCGGATCATCATTAGAATTAGAAAATACCTTAACTGCAATTTGGTTATTTGAAACTGGAATGAAAGAACGATATTTTAGAGTTCTAGAAATTAGATTTGAAAGATAAACAAAGTTGATGAGAGGAAGAACTTCCCAATATATAGCACTTTGTATACTCTGTACATATCTTCAATTCAAAAGTATGACAGGCTCCATTGTATTGAAAGCTACCTATAAGAATTTTTTTCCAGGCACGGGTATAAGTAAAAATTTACCTGACTGCTGTCATCTCAACGAGAGGCTTAAAAAATCCCGATATATTAACCGTTTTCAAAAAAAAAACTTTTGAGTTTGATCACTTATTTCAGATAGCATCAGCTTGTATCGCTTGCGCTGCGTCTAAAAAGAAACGGGCAAGGCTGACCGCCTCCATGTCTGAAAAAGATTTGTTTCTTATGCAATAATCTATCATGAATCATTCGTTTTTTTTTTTGTGGATATCGCGACTAACATGTGAAAATAGCTGAAAATATTGTTACAACAAAATTTCCTTTTCTAAAATTCGCAATAACTTCAGGACGGCTGAGTTTACTAAAATAGTTTTTTCGAGTTTTTTATCAAAATGAATACGTAGCGTCTATTTTTGTAAAGTTATATTAGAAAATATGTATTTTCACAAAATTATAAAAGTCTTTTAAAATTTTTTTTTTTGAAATTTCGGAGGTGGAGCCTCTAATAAAAGCAATCTTTTATTTTTTTTAGCATAAATTTACATTTTTTTAGTTTCAGTGTATTTTTTTCTTGAAGAACACTTAATGACCTACAACTTCTTCTCAATCGACATTTTGATCAGAATAATCTTTTACATGTTATTATTTTTTGAAAAATAAAATTTTTTTGAAAAAGAAAAATAAAACATTTTACATAAGCCCCTATAGAAAATTAGTCGAGGAAATTTTAGGATTTTTGATAAAAAATGTTATCTTGGATAGAAACTTACATATGGACAAAATTTCATTAAAACCGGAAACTGTCGAGACTAAATCACATGCGGGGGGAACCCCGGCGTAGTGGTTAACATCCACACCTCTCACGCCAAAGTCACGAGTTCGAATCTCATCCCCGGACAAGTTACGAAAATACCCAAAAAGGTATTTGAGTGACTACCACGGGAGATGAACCAGCCCGAGGCTGAAAATCTGGATAATCGAGGAACTAAAAACAAAACTTTCATCATCTTTGCATGGATAGCCGATAAACCTTTCAAAACAAAGAAATTAATCACTGCACGATATTCGGACTTTTCCATTGTTAAAAAATACACTGACAAGTAAAATTCAAATGGCTTGTAAACAAAGAATGAATTGACAGATCGAAATGAAATTTTGAGTACGTTCTTATGAAATATTAAAATGGCGTAGAAATTTTGGTTTTTCTAATGCTCCATAGATGTCACTTTCAAAACGTTTTGACTAGCCTAGACTAGGCCATCTGATAATTTTTCCTCGGAACAGGTTCCGTGAGGCTTCGAGTGGCCATGAACAAAACTAGCCACTAAACTTTGAGAAATATCCTACTAGAGATATTTCATGAATTTTGATACCGACATTGCCAGGGTTTCCTTCTAATTATGTTCATGGCCACTCTAGGCCCCTAGGTTACTCTAGGTTACAGAATGGCCGTTCCAAGTCGAATTATGGTCCGCAATAGAATAGAAATAGTTTCTAGGAATTAAACCAAAGATTTTGACATCCATTCCTGGAAAATCAAAAGATGTTCCGAAATTGTGTCTCCGTACCAGAACACAGCCCCGAAAACCCGGATTTACAGGAACCAGAAGAATTCAAATGGTCATTGCTAATAAGCTAAAGCGAATGATTTTTTGAATCTAACGGTGCCAAAAGAATTAAAATCGGTCAATAATTGCCAGAGTTATAATCATTTGAATTTGGTGGGTACCCAGATACCCTATCGATCATTTAAGGGGTATAAAAATCGAAGTCCCCCCATTGCTAGTAAACGAAATGTTTTTATGCATAAAGTTGCCTTCCTACTTTTATTAAGATGGCACTGAATTTCAGCTTCCTGTTTTAAAATAAACTATGAAATTTCGTAATGTAAAACATGAAAAGCTACCCGGGTACCCTGTCGATCACATAAGGGTTATGCCGACGCGGCTCTTTTTCTACTGTAGTGCAGCAGAATCTTATGCAGTATTTATTTTCGCAGCATTAAGGGACATGAGAATATTATAAAAGCAACCAAAAATTGTTCCTAAAGTTTATTCGAATACGTTCTGAAAATCTAGAGATCAGAGATTTTTCGTCTCAGAAGATCCCAAAACTACCGATTGGAATTGATACCAGACTGACTGCGGTGAGAGGAAACCACGCCATTCAACAATTTTTAACTTGAAAATAAAAGATAGTGTCTTGTAATTACGTTTGGTTAAGTAGTAGTAGACACCAGCTTCATTAGTTCGGTACTCTCGGAGCGGTGAAATGATGGTTAAGCAGCATATGGCTTGAGTTAGCCGACATGCTTAGCGTCACATTACAATGAACGGAACTATTAGCAGATAATTGATTTCAATTATATGCATATCGCTATACTAAAATCCTGAATTCTAAAATCCGTCCTTTTCAGGACAACCAATTCGATTTTCCAGGAAAAAAAAAGTTTGTTTGATTGAAATTTCTCTAACTTATCGTTGCATAGCAGTTGGCAGTCAACTGGGAATGCGCAACGACGAGGTGTTCACCATGTTGCTGACCGTTGTGAGCAAGTTGACAGCCAGCGGTGGCCAAGTAGCCTAGAAACCATTAAGGTGCTTAAGTTACAGCTCCAGATCTATAACCCATCCTTTTCAGGACGACCAATTCGATTTCCTCAGCTGCAGAGTTCGTTTGATTGGAATTTCTCTTTTCCTAATCTAACCTTTGCATATTCTCGTCAGTCGGTATCTAGCGGTGGCCAAGAAATTGTTTCAATTTTCTCTTCATTTTCAGCACGGTTTGGAAAATTAAACGTCACCTTCCATATTCCATAGCACATCATTTTGCAAGCTTGCGGCAAGGCTAGCTTGCCATAGCTGATGGTGAAACCAAGTTTGAAAGCCAGCTTAATACAAAAGAAGAAGAATAGGAAGAAGTAAAAAGACGAAGACGAAGAAGGATGTTTTTGAGATTTTTGCTTAATTTAGTTTGAAATTTTTGCGACTGTCAGCTCAATTACCAATAGTGGTATTTGTAAATATTTGTTGTTTTGATAGCTTTCTTAGCCATGGTCCAGGAGGTAAGACAGCCCTTGCTGAAAATCATACTCGTATAATATAAAAGACTAAAAAGAACTCCACTAATCGCATCCTTAACACAAATTTCGTCGCAACGATAATCAAATTTTCCACCCACTTTGGTACTCAACGCAAAGCTCAACAGAGCTCTCCACAATATCCCACTTAGTTTCCCTACTTAAATACACGAGCTTGTTGCCCCCGCAGTTTGGAGTACATTCTCTCCCCCCTCGCATAATACCAGCTCTCAGTAGGCCATTATCTCAATTACACCGAAATTGGTTGCCACGTTATCGTCATTGCCATTCATAGCCATCTGGGACGGTTGATGTAAAATGCGTCCACGTAGGGTTTCTGATCCAATTTCGTGCACGTGAGTGCTCATTCATGAATGAAAAAAAAACAACGAGCATAAACGAGTTGAGAATTTCATCTACGATTGGATTCCATGAATTGATAATTACTGTTGCCATTTGCAACGTTATGCGAATCCTATAAATTAATCGTTCTTTTATAAATACAGTACTTGAGCGCTTCATGATCAGTGATTCAAGTTTCATCAGATAAGCGTATTATCCTTTCCTGCTCAATTCAAAGGAAATTACCATTTACGACGATTTTTCCCCACCATAATTAACGATACTTTCAGCCTGTGGCCGTCAAACCTTTGCGACGAATTAGCAAAAGCACCCTACTTTAAAGTTCAGCAAAAGGTAAAAACTCAAAACAAACGGCGCATTTTACTTACGGGGCAACTCCCTCGATGTCGAAATAGGTAAACCGGATCAGGACATAATCGAGTGGATCGCCGTGGAAGTAGTAATTGCAGCGAATGTTCCTATTCGTTCCCGGTCCGGTTTCGGCCGTCACATCCATCGGAAAAAGACGAAAGTAGCAAGAAAAAGGAAACGGGGAAAAAGAAGATCAGATCAGTTCGGGGTTGTTGTTTTTTTTCTTCTCGGTCTGGTCGGGAAAGTGTGCTGGTAGTGAACGTGACACTCGCGTACACTCTTGGGAATAATGGTCGATGGTCACGATGATGATGATGATGATGATGATGATGATGGTCACGACGGTGACGATGATCGAAATGGATGAAAGTGACATTTGATGGTCGTTGAAGTTTTTCTTGTGGCAGTGGTTAAAAATATTTTTCCTTTCTCTCTCGTCGACGTCGACGGCGAGCCAATCGAGTTAGGTATAGTTGGGACAATGAACGAAAGGCTGGTTGCTTGGTTTTGTTGTTTGAGTAGCGAGATGTCAGTTATACAATAAACCGCAGCGCACTTGGATTCAAGGTGAGATAAGCTGAGATGACTGACCTTGGATAGGCACCGGGAAAATTAGGTGACTGGATCCAACCCTGGCTGGAGACGTTTTTGAAGTAATGGAAAGAGCACTCCATCTGATTGGGTTGATAACCGGCTGATACGCCAAAATCTGTTGGAGAAATAATTGACCAATCATTAAGGGCAGCAGAATCCAAACAATGAACGTGGTACTTGTCAAAAAGTGGTAGTCCGCTGTAAATCCTTTGTTTTCGGTATTATTGAAGCTGCTACGGAACTCCAACAGCAATCGTGGTCCATTGGACAGGATTGGTTTCGGCAGGATATCTCCGCAAAGCGTTTCAACCACCTCGTCCCGTCCATCTATGTTGAAAAATACCTGTAAAGAACGGAAGCAGAGTCCCAGCTACAAGACAATTGCAATTTCCCCATTCCCCTTTAGAGTTATTGCAGCATTGGTGTCCCTCCCAGTCCATTCTGTTCAACCAAGAAGGGCCATTATAATTCCTCTTTCGCGTGATGATTCCATTTCTCCATCGCGGTTCCCATTTAATTCTACGAGGTGGTACAATTCTGAAAGTGCTATCATTCTACGGTCCCAGCTGGGAAATCCGAGTACCCATTTTCACTTCCATTTGACACGTCTGCCGTTATGCTTTGCGGATTATTTTACGATCAAACGTGCAAGTGAACGAGCACATTCGAATGCATCGCAGCAGGCGCTGCCTATACTATGTGAGTGAAGGTGCGGCTCACTTTTACACGCTCACGGTGGTAACTAGTAGATGGAAAAGTAGTCTTCCTAGAGCTTGGAAAGCGATGGGAGGACAACATGCAAATATTTACCACTTCTGATATAGACTAAGGGCGCACAGTCACTCCGGTGACTATCATTTCGATTGAGAAGGAAGGACGCAACAAGCAACAGGATTATGAAAATTTAACTCCTTTTCGATCGGCAGAAAGAGCTTATGAGGCACGTACATGGGTTCGGATTAGGACTGATATGAGATGTGGCAGAAAGTTGGAGAAGTTGGATTTGTTTCGGGACACGTATCCTCGTAGAATTAATGGATTCCGTGTGTGTGTGTGAGAGAGTGGAAATAGTTTGGCGTGAATTTTTCAACAGTTTGAGGATTTTGGAACGGATTTTAGTTCGTCGTTGCTCTTTCGCTTATCTCGGTTTCCAACGAAAGGTATTTATTCAATTGTGATTCAAATGCAAGCTCGCAAAATGGGGCCAAGAACTTTTCTGTTTTATTTAATATATTCAACCCAGCCGGGAATGCGGGATGCGAGAAAGGATGGACAATGAATCTGAATAGTTGTCTCGGTACATGGTAATCTGAAATTTATAGGTTATGTTTTTACCCAGATTCTCAAAAGCCTCATATTCGCACTATCTGCTGTTTTGGTAAGGGTAACATATAAAAAAAACATCAGAGGAATTCTGCACAAGGCACGACCACATGGTTGACGTTGGATAACATAAAGATTTCAGTTGTTTTATTATTATTTTGTAAAAATAACTCTTTTGTAGTCATTTGGTGGTTCTTAAAAAGGCCGTTTGTTAGGCTTGTAAAGGTATTTTGTATTAATTTTATCGATATCTGATTATTCAAATTGAACAATGGCAGCCAACATTGTGATGATTATAATATGAATAAAGTTGTGATGATTATAATATGAATGAAACTGTTTTGAGTGGTTTTGACAACCGTCTAGTGAAAGTGGCACGAAAGAACTTTTTTTAATGGATATCAAATAGCGTTTATTTTAGTTTACCTATGATTTTCAAACGGTTTTTAACTCGGACATAAGGTCTGTATCCACATTAATCCGGACACCTTCAAATCATTGTAACTTTTGAAATATTGCACGTAGGAATGAAAAATTTCACTGTGGTATAGCTGAGAGTCTATGATGAAAAAGACTATGATTGATGTTTACCTAAATCCACTGTTCACGATGTGCTCAAATCATTTTCGGAACGTTTGACGGTGGAGAAGAAACCGAGAAGTGACAAAAACATTGGACGCGCTGATCCTGTCATGGACCGAAAAGTGAAAAGGATATTAACGAAAAACCCAAATCTCTCCATTCTAAAGGTGGCTCGTAAAATAGGGATGTCGCCTGGTTATGTCCAAAAATCAAAACAACGTTTGGGACTTAAGTCGTATAAAGTAAAAACAGTTCCAAATCGCAACGACAAACAGAACTTAGCAGCAAAATCACGGGCTCGACGTTTGTACTGCGAATATTTGACGAAGTTTTCATGCGTTGGTATGGACAATGAAACTTATGTCCTGGAGGATTTCAAGCAGCTTCCAGGGCTGGCTTTTTATTCTGCTATGGCCAGAAATGCTACAGCTGAGCATTTCAGAACGAAAAAGGCATCGAAATGTCCCAAAAAATACCTTGTGTGGCAAGCAATTTGCACGTGTGGCAAAAAGAGTTAATCTTTCGTCACTACAGGCACAATCAACAAGGAGATCTATCAGAAAGAGTGTCTGCAGAAGCGATAGCTACCCTTCATCAAAAGTCACAAAGAAAAACCTTTGTTCTGGCCCGATTTGGCATCATGCCACTATGCTAAAACTGTGATGGAGTGGTACCAAGCAAATCAAGTGAACATTGTACCAAAAACCTCAAACCAGCCAAATTGCCCAGAGCTACGACCAATCGAGAGATATTGGGCTCTGATGAAGCGGAAGCTTTCTGGAAAGAAGCAAGGAATCAAAGACATCAAACACTTCCAGCAAATTTGGACAAAGACGGCTTCTACGATTTCTGAACCCTGTCTGTACAAACCCTAATGGACGGAGTTAAGCGCAAAGTTCGAAAATTTTATGCAAATACCGAATAACTATGTTTTGTCTTCACGAATTGTTAAAACACATCCCATGAATCTGAAATAAACAACTACGACGGAAATATAATGCGAAATTTATGTTTTATTAATGTTTTGAGGTGTCCGGATTAATGCGGATACAGACCTTAATAAAATATTTTTATTTTAATCCAAGCTAGAACTGCCTCTAAAATATACCCTTCAGAACCTCTGCCAGGGTGGACCATTTAGGCAAATTTTAGTCTTTATGAGGTTTTGGGGGAAGCAATCAAGACAAACATGCCTTGACCAGGGTTTTATGGACGTCGTTTTGTAATAACCTAGAAGGAATTCATCAACTTAAAATGATGATTGGGTTATAATCCACGACTAAGTTTCGCAATGTATTTCGTAATCGATAAAGAGACGTGAATAAGAAAAAACGGATTAAATATTTGTACTTTTGTAAGATGTTGCGTTTTATTACACAGTATTCGTCAAATATTTAAACAAAGCATTTATTTTCCTTTTTACATTTTTTGTTTGTTCGTTGCGGGGTTGTTTTAATCGGTGGTCACGAGTTTTTTCCTATACAGTTTTGAGTCCATTCTTTGTTTCGTTGTCAGTGGATGTGCTGCTTGTGTCAGGTTGCGTCGAAGTTCGTTTACCCCGATTTTTAGTTTCGGTAGGCGATATATCAATATACCGCTTTTCACTTCTACTACGGGTTTGAATACAATACTCAGGTTTATTTTTTTGGTGGTTATGGGATGGTAGAGAGAGGAAGTGTTTGTCTTTACGAGACTTTCTGTCATTGGAGTTTGGCGATAATACTAGCAGGTTCTCAGGAGTAGATGGCACATTTTGCGAGGTAGACGTTGGTTTACAGGCTGGGGTTTCAATTGTGGCTGTGGGTTGGCTCACTATCACTCCAGAACATCTCTGAAACCAGCTACCAAATTGACTTCGATTCCGGACAACGATTGAATACTACCCTAACGACACAAGAGGAAGCGAGTCTGCTTAGTGGGGAGATCCGAGACGCCTCCCATCAACCCGTTAATCACCAAACATCCAACTCGGTCGCCACATCACCAAAGTACCCAGCTCTAACTGCTGAAGAATATAACAAAATCAACAACTTCAACATTTAAGCATCAACCAGTAACATGAACTTCATCGTACATCACGATTCGCCAAGCGCGAGGCCTCCCACGCTGACCCTGAGCAGAGATGTCCCGGAGCAATCCGACGAGCCTCTGGCGGTTTCGGCGTGGCCTGCCCGCTACCCCGGGCAAGTATCTCATCTTTTCTTCCATCTGTGAAAAAGTCAATTCCCACTTTTTACCCACTTACGCAGCACTAAACGCCAGTCCAAACACAATGAAAAATGACAGCGCAATGTCGATCACCACACTACAATGGACATAAAATCAAATAATACACGGAATATATGAGTTACCAGTCTCCCATACCGGTTATTTCCACCAAAACCCCATCAGATCTTGGTTTCAACGGCGACATATCGCTATCATGTGTAGTTCACAAGGTCAACATCAACTCACCCAGAAGTAGGAGTCATCACGATTCGAAAAGCGCGATCCGGAGCGAGCCGACGAGCCTCTGGCGGCTGTCAGCGTGATTTATTCGCAATCTCGGGCAAGTATTGCATCAACTTTTCATCTTTTACATCAACCAAGTGCGACTACCTTTCCTACCGATCCAGAACCGCCCTGGTTGAACTCAGTCGAATTGGAAATAAACCAGCATAACACCACGCAACAATCACCCTCACAAGCTTCGACTAACTCCGAACTCAACAGCACCGGATCTCACAAAAAAAACATCGTCCTTTGCGATTCAGTGGAACATATGCGGACTTCGATGTAACCTACACGAACTTCAGATTTTGACCAGAAACTATCAACCTGTCATCATATGCTTGCAAGAAACAAATGCAGATAACTCCAGAATAAGACCTTTTTCTAGGAAACAATTATGAACTTTTACTGAGCGCATGCTCTGCTCATGGCCGACAAGGTGCAGGCATAGCCATAAAAAAAAGGAACTCCTTTTCAACAAATTGATATCCGCACTACAATTCAAGCTATCGCTGTAAAACTACATGCCCCAATGAAAATTACAGTCGCCTCCGTATAACTTCCACCGAGGGATAAAAATGCAGTCAAGGTGTTAGATGAATTAATAGAGGAGCTTCCAAAACCAATACTTCTAGTAGGCGACCATAACGCTCATCACATTGCCTGGGGAAGCAGGATGCAAAAATCATCATACGAAGCAAAAAGCAAGGAGAAACTATTCCAGAGTTAGTGGTTAAAAACGACATGATTATCCTTAACAGCGGTTCCCTTACTCGCCATGACCCTGCAACAAGATCCTCTCAGGCTCTTGATGTTTCTATTTGCTCAACGTCGAAAAAGTCGAACAAAATGGAACTATGAAAAGGCCAACTGGGAACTAAAGACTGTATTCGATGAAATTTGGGCACACAAAATAGGTCACCAAAAATTTTCCTTGAGCCCGATTCTTTTCAAACTTTCTGGAAATAAAGTACTACTAAATGGTTAAGTTTTGACATCATTGGTTTATTGAACCTCTTCTCCCAACCCAAATGCCCGCACCTTTGCCTTGACCCCTTTCATCAAATTTTGGACAATGATATTTAATTAACCACACTTTCTTTAGTTCAAGTTCATTTTCTATCAGTTTTGGAGTTTTAACGAGCTTTGCCTTCATGATTGCCCAGAATTTTTTAATTGGGCGAAGTTCCGGAGTGTTTGGAGGGTTGACGTCTTTTGGTACAAAAACTACATTATTATCTTTGTACCAGTCTAAGACGGGCCGGGCATAGTGGCAAGATGCCAAATCCGGCCAAAACAGTGTCGGGCCATCGTGAGATCTCAAGAAGGGCAGAAGTCGTTTGTCGTCCTTGTAGATTTGTCCGTTGACGGTCCCAGAGGTGATGAAGGGCTGACTCATTTTGCCACATCCGCAGATCGCTTGCCAGACAAGGATTTTTTGGCGAATTTCGACAGTTTCTTCTTCCGTACACTCTCCGGAACGGCCAACTTAGAGGTGGCGACGTAGTGTTCCTGTCCTGGCATTTGTTTGGTGTCGGCTTTAATGTAGGTCTCATCGTCCATCACAATGCAGAACGGTTATGTGAGCCACTCCCTGTACAGTTTTCTTGCACGAGTTTTGGCCACCGAGTTCTGCTTATCGCTCCGGTTCGGTGCCTTCTGGACCTTGTACACATGTAATCCAGAACGTTTCATTGTTTTCTGCACAAAACAAACTGAAACTTTCGCCTGTTTCGCAACAGCCATGATCGAAATGTTGGGATAACGCTTAAATTGGTTTAATACCATCCTGGCCTTCTCCGGATTTGATGTGCCACGTTTTTTGCCAGTACCATTTTTCCGCTTGGTTGTCTTACGGTCCTTGAACGTTTTGATCACATGAGATACGGTTGAATGTGCGATTCCGAGCTGTTTTCCGATCCATCGATGAGAAGCGTTTGGGTTTTCGAAGTGAGTGCCCAAAATTTGTTGGCGCACTATTTCTTCATTCGAAGCCATCACTGAAATCACTCGACCGATTTTCACGAAACTCATTACACAATTCACACAACGCAATGAAATACATTCAGTTAAAATTTTAATAATTTTTACCCACACGCTAAAAAGTTACGAACAATTGCGTGTGTCCAAATTTCATCGAATACAGTCCTTATATGACCAGCTAGCTTGTAGATCCCTTTGTGCCGGCTCCAATCTGACCGTAGATGGATTCACGAACCTAGTTATTGCTGCGGCTGAATACAGCATCTCTAAAACCACAGGAAATACAGGACCAAAAGCTGTCATCTGGTGGAACCAAGAAGTAGAAAAAGCAATAAAAAACAGGCGCAAACAACTACGAGCTCTCCGTCGGCTAAGCGACAATGACCCACATAAAACCGCTGCTCTGAAAATGTTTCAGAAAGCTCGATCTTTCTGTCGAAAAACTTACGTGAAGCAAAAGAAAAAAGTTCGGAGAATTTCGTCGAAAGCATCAACCCTACCACTCCAATCAGTCAAGTATGGAACAGCATTAACCGTCTCCAGGGGAAAAGGCAATGCAATACAATTTCGGTGAATCACCCATCGAGTCACACCAACGATCCTTAACTGGTTGCTAATGCATTGACCGAAGAATTTCAAATGAAATCATCTGATGCATTCTGAACAATTTCGCAAAACAAAAACATAGAATGGAAGTTACC
Organism: Aedes koreicus; assembly: GCA_024533555.2. NCBI lineage: Eukaryota > Metazoa > Arthropoda > Insecta > Diptera > Culicidae > Aedes > Aedes koreicus. Next base: position 39,399 of record JAHHFK020005433.1, read on the forward strand.
ACCAAGGCACGGTACACCAGCAGAACCGATTGCCGCGACTCAGTGCACCGAGCCGCGGACACATTTTATGCAGGAGTCAGCAGCATGGATTGATAGTTGCTAGGTACAAAGGTAGTGCAGGATAAGCTTATTTTAAGGTTCGATCGTGTGATCGATTAATAATGGAAAAGTAGAATGAAGCAGTTTCAGTTAGAACTCTGAACGGAGCAGTTAAGTTTTTTAAAAAGCTCTTCGAACGCCTCCGGACGTAACTTGGATAAAGACACAACTTTCCACAATTATCGCCCAAGAATTCATAAACGTTACAACGCAGATTTCACCATCGAGGAATTAATGTGGGCACTAAATCGACGTGCATAAGCTATGTTTTGGAATTGGAATTCTTCAATCAGATATTGATACAGGCCGATAGCACTACTCAGTTGCCTGGGAAAACTATTTGAAAGAATAGTTAACCGCCGTCTAATCACCGAACTGGAGCCACAGGTAAATTGAACCCACGTCAATATGCCTTCCGTGCTGGCAAGGGTGTTGACTCACACCTCGTTAAGATGGAATCCCTTATCAGTCTTGGAGAAAATGATCATGTGGAAATCGCATCCCTTGATATATCAAAAGCCTACGACCCAACATATTGACCCGAAATACTACGCACATTCGCAGGTTGGAGAATTTGTGGACGAATGATGAATATGTTATCCAGTTTCCTTAGGGATAGGTATTTTCAAGTAGCTGCCAACAACTCACTCTCAAGTATCCGAAAAGCAGAAAATGGACTGCCTCAAGGTTCAATTTTATCGGTAAATCTATTCCTCGTGGCTATACAACCAATTTTTGACACCATTTCAACTGAAGTGGAAATTCCCCTCTACGCAGACGATGTAATTCTAGTTGCTAGAGGAACCAATCATGGAACTATTCGTAAAGCACTTAGAAAACGCAGTCTCAGCAGCGGTTGAGTGGGCAATTAGCGTTGGCTTTGCCATCGCTCCGAATAAATCCAAACACCTACATATATGTCACCTTCGCCATCGAAAACGCGGCCGTGCTATAAAAACCAACAAAATTCCAATCCCACAAGTCAGAAATCTGAAAATTATTGGGATCAATTTTGACGCTAATCTCAACTTCCAAAAGCACTTTGAAGTAACTAAACAAAGTTGTAAGAGTAGAATAAACAATTTACGGATACTCGGACATCGCCTTAAAAGGAGTGATCGGTCGACTTTATTGAGAATAGGGTCGGCCTTGGTCGTATCGAAAATTTACTATGGCCTCGGAATCACGAGCACCAACATCGATGCAATGGAACGAATCCTAGGACATACCTACAACGCCGAAGTGCACCAGGCATCCGGCGCATTTACGACTAGTCCCATTATTTCTATAATGATCGAGGCTGGCTGGCTCCCCTTCACTCCTCCTTTTAGTTTTTTAACGTTTATGTGAGCCTTTTGTCCGTTTTTGGGGAAAATGGGGAAGCCTCCAAAAATTCGGTTTTAAAAAAGGAAAACAATTTTTTTTGGGGAAAGGGGGGGTGTGTTGGGGGGGTGGGGGGGGGGGGGGGCGCCCGATAACTTGGGGGGAAAGGGGGGGGAAGGAATGGTTGTGGGGGGGGGGGGGGGTTGGACAGCTCGAAAAAGTAGTGTGAATTTCTGTTCAATATCATGCACATAAATAGAGCGTCACAAAACATACACATTTAGATTATAAATCGTGTAAAGTTCTGGGACATTCGATACATATTCGATAATGTTGTATGCAAAAGCTGCTCTTTGTTAGAACTTTTTCATGCAAGTTGCTGTTTCGTGTGGAATGAAATACAATTTCACATGCTCTGATATTTACATCACAATGAAAATTCAGATTTTTTTTCTGTGCACTGTGAAAATACGAGTCTAGATAGCTACTCGATTGCTGTTAACTGATGACGGTGTATTAAATTGAATCGGAAATACGGCTTTCCGTTGAACGGACTTATTGGCAATGGTTTTTATGTGTTCATCACCGCACGCTGTGGGGTTGGCTGTCGTCTTTTGCCTGTTTTTTTGTTTTCATTCTCCGCTTTCCGAACGTTGTGGAATAAAAAAAAAATAGAAAATTAGGTGTGAGAGAGAGAAATTAATTTTATTTTTTTGTTGGATGGCTGGGTTGGTTGGGTATAGCTAAGCAAGCATTTGCGGCGCGGTTTCTTTTTCATCTTGCTGGTGTTAATTCCATCTTAATGAAGTTAGGGGGATTCTTTTATTCGTTGCCGGGGCGGGAGGAGGCAGAAAACCCGGATATACCAACCCTAAACTCGACCAGACTGTGGTATCTCTAGTTAGGAAGAACAAATCAATGTCGACTTATTAATGCTTTGACCAATAAAGCGAAAACGAGTGTCGGAATGATCTAACGTAACAAGAAATTGAACAACCTGAAGAACTGTTTCGCCACCCTTCCAAATCGACAACCTACTGCAACACGGGCTCAGAAATTCAGGAGTTTTGCGGCGATTTTGATTAGTCAAAGGAGACTCAAAAACTCAGATCCACAATATTATACTGCCGTTGTAAGTATCATATGTACCAAACGGAAAAATTTGGTCGAAAAGTGCTGATATGACAAGCAATATGTTCCTGTGGTTTGAAGTATTTCTCAGAATGAACGTGTTTGCAATAAGTTTGGCATACGTTCATCATATTATCAACAACTGCTGTAATGTTCATCAAAACATCGAGGAACTCACGTCAAATAAACTGATCAATGAATATTTGTAAATTACTTACAAAACTTCAACCCACTTTGGAAGTGGGTAAATGTTGACAGATTTGGCTCAATTTTTCACCAGAGGCTCACGGTGGCAAGGGAATCAAGGCGATTTGTGATTAAGATCAACTGTTTTGTATAATTCATTCCATCTTCTCAGCATTGATCGGAATGCACGCCTTTCTAAACGACAGATTTGTAAAACTCTCACTAGTGAACGTGCGCTAATTCTTTGAAATTATACTAGAAATTCTTATCTTATCTTATCTTATCTTTTGAAAGATAGGCCCGCTTCATCTGCGACAAACCGTCTTCTTTGGTGTCGATGGCTCCAAAAAATCAAAAGGAAATTCGACGCTAGAGATTTATGCTAGAGTTCCTGGAGGAATTGTTCAAAAGCGAACAAAAGGGTGGAGAGTTTAATACTAACAAGTTCTATACCAATTTAATAACCCGTCAAAATCCAGAACCCATAATGATCTGTCTATCCTCACAACATAATCCAATCCAAATCAAACACAAGGAACTGGAACTAAGCCTTTGGTTTCAGCATTGTGCATTGCAGAAATTTCGTATACTGTGTAAGAATTGAATATATACAGCATTGGACAAAATAAAGTACAAATCTGATGTAATTAAATTCAAATCACTATAATTTTTTCGGCATTAGATATATCAATACAGTTCATATGGATAAAATGTAGTATTTTTAGTTTATAAAATTTATACCACATCATTACATCTTTATATTGCATATATTTTTAATAATTTGATAAAATGCCAGCATAAGTCGCTTTTCAGCTGGACAAGCTGGACAAAATAAAGTACGCACTGCTACAACCACAACTGCGCATCTTGGCATACAGCGTACAAATGCTTTCCTACCCCTCGAACCGCAAAGAAACGTCAAAAAAATCTTGTTTGTTGTAAATGTATCATAACAAGAGCGTTTTAATCCGATAAGATGGGGAAAAAACAAATTTCTCTAGAAACTCGTCGTTAAAAACCGCCAAGAGGGCCTTTCAAACAGAGAAATCGCTCGAAAATATGAATTAAGTGAGGCAGGAGTGCGAAAAATATGCAAGAAGTACGAGGATCTCGGAAGTGTGATAGACAGAGCAGGTAGAGGAAGGACTCGGAATACAACAATCAATGATGAACGCCGAATTGAACCCGAAGGAACTAAAAATCCGTCGATCACCAGCCGTGTAATCAAGGGAAACGTTAACTTGAACATATCCGATCGAACTGTGCGCAGAAGACTACATGAAACAGGTTATAAGAACAGCTTTGCCCAGCGCCGGCCTCTGATTTGCAAAGTTAACAGGTTTGTTTGTTTTGCTGTTAGAATTTAGTTAAGACTAATTATGACTCCTATAGGATCAAACATCTCAACTTTGCCCAAAAATACATCGACTAGCCTTTAAACTTCTGGAAACAGGTTCTCTGGGGTGATGAGAGCAAGTTCGAGCTCTTTGGTCGTAAACAGAGGGCACGAGTCTGGACAAACCCTGGAGAGAAACGTGCAGATAAAAATGTTCAAAAAGCAGTGAAGCACGGAGGTGGCAATATCATGGTGTGGGGGTGCTTTGCGTGGTCTGGGGATGGTAATCTTGTCAAAATAGATGCCATAATGACTGCTGACTCTTGCATTAGCATTCTAAAAAGAAATCTGAAGGAGTCGGCCCGTAAAGCTGGATTGCACAATAAGTTTACTTTTCAACAAGATAGCACACCGCCCACAAAACCACTGCCTACTTCCGTGCTTTACGTGTCAAACTATTGGAATGGCCACCTCAAAGCCCGGACTTGAATCCTATCGAAAGTTTGTGGTCTATTCTGGATCAATACGTTGACAAAGGAGACGTGACCAACCGTGACAAAATATTCGAAGCTCTGGAGCAGGCCTGGATGATTGTAAACCCTCGACACATCCGAAATCTCATCGAAAGTATGCCACCTGCAAGCCGTTATTGAGGCGCGAGGTGGTCATACTAAGTATTGATTTTAGCAATAAGCAATAAAATTCATAATTTTTTTAAGTGCGTACTTTATTTTGTCCATAAAAAAAAACGAACAATCACCCAATAAGCCTTGTTTTTCGTTGAAAATATCACTCTCAAAGCTCAAATCAATCCATGTTTCGAAAATACATACGTAATTGTAATTTGCGTCCAAAGACATCGAAATGTTATCTTTCATAGTTGCTGGATAATATGACATATTTTGGAAATATGGAACATGTGTACTTTATTTTGTCCAGTACTGTATTTACAAATATTGCATCGGAAAGCCCATATAGAAGATATAGTAAAAAAAAAAGTTTAATTATTTATTCATTTGAAAATATTCTGTAATGCACCTTAAATTAAATTTACTAACGGGGCGACCCCGGCGTGGTGGTTAACATCCATACCTCTCACGCCAAAGTCACGAGTTCAAATCTCACCCCCGGGCAAGTTACGAAAAACACCCGAAGAGGAGGTGTTTCAGTAACTACGACGGGTGATGAACCAAGGCTGAAAATATCGATAATACAGAAAAAAAACAACATAAATTTATTAACGTATGCATTAAAAGAAACGGACTGAATACGGATGGCAATGACAAAATATACTACAAAAACTAATTCAATGGGACAAATTTTCCTGAAATCCTACGTTTAATAAATCTTCTACAAACTCTTTTGGAGCCCTGCCTTTTAGTCTTTCAGCAGTAGCCCGGGACGTCGGGATGTATATAAGCTCTTTCGTGGCCTTGGCGATCAACTGCCACGAAGGTATTGGAGTAGATCCTTCGTTTGAAGTTCACCAAAAAATAGTCGATCAGTCGCAGCTGGGGGACTTTGGGCGGATTGGCGGTGTTCAGTAGAACGTTTATATTAAGTCGATCTATCCCCTCCATGATCACCTAGCTTCGGCGCATTGTCCGATCAAAAGACCACATTCTCCTTCGCATGATACTTCTTGATGAAGGCGGCAACTTCCGGCGGGCATTTTGTACTGCATATCTGCGCGAAGGAAGGCTCTTTTCGTTGTTCGTCAGCCACAGGAGAACCTCCTCGGGAACTTGGTGTGGAACATGTTTATTCATTTATTCGTTTATTTATATAATTCCACCTGACTTTAACCCCTTGCCTTTGAACCATACACTAGAATACATCAATGAATAAAAATAGAAAGAATACAATGGAAGTAAAACAACATTAATCCTAGTACACATACAAAACTTGTCAGTAATTTCATTCCTCCGTTTCTGAACTGGCGCCTTTCGATCCTACGCTAAATCCGGTTCATCTGTACAGTTGAAGTCAGTGTCAGTGCGTAGAATTTGGTGAAACGTGACGACATAAATAGTATATCCTGCAGGCCATAGTATGCAGCGCAAGATCCGAGATGCAGGAAATTTCTTGTTAAGAGAAATCGCTCAGGAGCGTAGATTTCAAGTTCGGCAAAAATTCTTGGAGAGTCGGTTTCAGCGCTTTTGCCGCAAAGATCGCTTGCAAGACTGTACGTCTATGTTCCAATGAGTGAGCAATGATCCTCGTTCGTTAGAAGGTTGACTGGATCATTCTACGGAAGATGAAGGAGAGCAGAACGAACAAATTTCCTTTTAAAAGATTCAATCCTCACCACCCCGGTTGCTTGATATGGGCACAACACTACGGCTCCAAATTCCAGGATAGAACGCACGAGAGAGCAGGACAAAGCTTTTAGACAGGTGGGATCGCGAAACTCGTCGGAGATCTTAAACATGAAACCGAGCTGTCTGTTGTCTTTGGCAATAATATCCGAGTAGTGTTGTTAAAATGACAATCCAGAGTCAAGTGCGATTCCTAGGCCTCAAACAGTATTAACTTTTAGCAGAGGTTGGTTGTTAATCATGTAATTAAATGCAATTGGGTTCAATTTGTGATGATAAGTGATACGTGATGATACGCATTTATGAACACACAGAGTGAGGAAATTCCTAGAACACCACTTTTCAAAGCTGGTAGTCGTAAGCAATCATCAAAGCATCGCGCAACCTCATCTTGACGTCGGCTGCGTAGAACGATCTGCAGCCAGTTGGAAATATCAATCCAACCTCGTTGATGAAGATAGAGAACAACAGTGGTCCCATGTTGCTGCCTTGAGGTACGCCCGACATGTTAGTAAAGTAGTACGATTAAACTGAACCGATATATTTGACGTCAACGCTTACTTCCTTCCGGGACGTAAAGTACCCGCCCCCCTGCAAGTCGTTGCAGTCCTGCGTCAAGCAGGTCTCGTCATCCATTATGACCACGACGTCGCGCATTGCCTGAAAGACGTTTTTTGCCAGCATCTTCAGCCACTCCTGCTGGCTGGCTACGCTTTCGTATAACAGTTTCCATCTTGCACAGGTACTTCATCACCGTTTGGCCGATTCCATCAACATCTCGGCCCAAAGCGCGGAATGATGAGGCCATTGTACCCTATTTCTTCATCTTCAGCTTCTGCTGCACTTAATGTACGGTTGGGATGCACTATGGGGCGGCCGGAACTAGGTCTCCAGAAGGGAGAGGATGTTGGAATTGCCGGATCGGCTAAACCCGGCAAAAACGAAGTGCCACACGATGTCCAATTTCTTCGCTCCGGGATGCAGGTGGCAATACTAACAAACCATCTAGCGTAGTTTCTTGACTGTTTTCGTCATGACTGCTGCAAAACAAGTGATAATGCTGTCAATTATTTTCTGCAAACAACAGGGTTGCTACGATTGGCGATGCATAGGTGGATTCGGGGTTGGGTAATCGCATAAGAAACCGCTAAAATCAGTCCATTTTTTAATCCACACATTATCAGCTCCTCGAGAGTCACCTCACACTTGAATATGCCTAACATTGATTTCCTATAACTAGAATACACATCAAAAGGGATGTAAATGAATAATTCATTAATTACGTCATAAGACTTTCAGTAGATTTAAAGCCTTCTACAAGTTTTTTTCAATGCTATATTAAACTTTTCCCCATATTAAGCACGTCAGCACTCATCTTTGCAAACAAAAAAAACTTGAAAGAGCCAAAACACCTTCAAAAGCCACCGGTCGGCCATACATCATCGCAACTGAAAAAAACATTTTGGGCAACTCAATTGGGCGGATAAACTTTTCCGTTTGAAATATATACACCATCACCACACATCGCTCTGTGCCGACGAAAAACCATTCGCCACGTACTGCCCCACCCCCAAAACGATAAGGTGTTACTCAAACCCACCCCTCTCCGCACCACCCCCGATATCGTTGGCTTCATTTGGACAACTTTGGAATAAGTGAAAAACTTTTTTCCACCCTTCCGGGCATTCCGAAGCAATTCTATGTCTTGGAAAAATCAGAAAAAAAAAGATTCGCAAAAAAGTAAAATGGGTTTGTTTGGAGGGAGTTCAAAATTGAGCCACTTCTTCCAACTTTTACTGTATAAACCACTTGAACTGGTGTCGAAACCGAATTGAATCCAGAAAGGCAGTGCTCTCAGCCATCGCGATTAATAAAAGTGTTGAGCAAATGTTTACTTTTACTGTTTTTTTCCTACCAACGCTTTGAGCAACGAACTCAACGGTCACGTTTTTGAAACTACTTATTCCATTTGCTGGTAAAAAAAAAACACTTGAAGAGGGTTAAATGTTGGCTATCGGACAGAAACGTGAAGTGCAAGTAAACGAGAATTCATTTTCCCGAGTGATTACCTAGCAGAGGATTGGTTCCAGTAGAATAAATTAAAGTATGGAAATGTTTCGGTTTACACTCAGGAGGCTTTGGTTGCTATGCACTCATCAAATTGAAACGAGTTTTGAATGAACTCTCAAAGTTAGCAACCAACCAGAAAGCTCGGTATTAGTTACAGCTATGATCACTAGATTAACCTCAATCCACCTCCTCCGCCTTTTCCAGGTTAAGTACATATTATTCAAATAAGCCCTCTCCCGGAAGGACAAAGTTCAATCAGCTAATTACCATCAGAATGTCCGTCTCACCGCATTCGTTCGGTTCCAGCTTGGAGGGTAGTCGAAACTCGGAGAAAACAATCTGAAACATGACATCATAAAAAAAGAGAGAGAGAGGATGAAAAAAAATGACAGATTAGTGAATGGAAAAACTGAGTGGACTTGCCTACCTGGATACGCTCGGCCCCTTCGCCAATGAACTCGTACTGGTAGCAGATGGCCGAAGGGAAAAATCCCGACTGCTTCGAGTTGGATGGTGCAATGCTACCGTTTCGTATGCGGCCAGATCCGAACACAGTCCGAGAGCAGTGGGATGGACCTGAAACCGAGAGGGATGGGTGGGAAAAATACGATCAGACCGGATATATTTTTGTGGTTCCCTTAGAGGCAAGTTTTCAAACATTTTGGGAAATCTCGGGCTAATCTCTTGAATAAGCGATGATTTCCCTTGCAATGGCTTTTCTCGGATACAAGTTTTCAACTGAATAGTTCAAGCAACGAAAACGATCCTGCGGAAAGCAGAGCGGTTTATGGGGTGAAACTTTGCAAAGATTAGATAATTTAATTAAAGTGAAGGGTAGGAAACCATTTTCAATTTCGGTGGTCTTCTGCTGCTACTGATTGCCATCTTGTGCGAGCATAGTTGGCTTTGCATATTGCGTGATGGCATACATAGTTGGCTTTGGCAAACACGAGCGGAGACGCGACAATGTGACTAATTAAAATAGCGCAAACTTTGTGCTGGGTTTGCATTACAGATTGTCATTGTTTACAAACTGAGGAAGTGAAAAGGGAAAGTGGGGAAGTATTCGGTTAACATTTCTAAAATTATTACGACGAAGAAGGAAATTTCCTTCTTGGAAGTCAAATGTCGCAGTTCCTTCCAACCTTCAAACATCTCGAGCTGACAGTCTTGAACTGGTCACTCAACTTCCGAAATATGAAATACTTGTCAAGGTTTTTTTTATCTTTCTTTTGTTGTGTTTAAGTTGCAAAAATACTCATGCCACTTTGAAGTTTACACGAACACATCGGTCAATCCTTGAAAATGCCCGTTGCTACAAGATCATCATTTCGACTGATGATCCTATCAGCAGTAAAAAAGAATGAACCTCACTTGTATAAGTGCGTAAAATTGTCTTTTGTTGCTGACGCAAATCCCGTTTTTATGTTCCACCTCAAGGCTCCCTCAACCGATCCATCTACAAGAAAATCCCCATCACAAAAAGGCGAGTATCCCAAGCTCGGTTTTGATTGATTTTCCCACAGAAACCACTCGTACCGAAACTCGGCTTATCAAGCTCTAAAAATAAGCCGTTTGTTTATTGTAAGCTCTCTTTTAAATTGAAAATTACTAGTCACACGTTTGTTGCCGCACCCGCTCAGGTTCGATCGTTAAATATTTTTGCTAGAATGAAACAAGACTCCGGCTATATTTACTCGGGTTCTGCGATAGTTATAATTATCAAACCCATCTTACAATAACAAAAGCAACTGGGTTGGTTGGTGTAATTCCTATCGGATCTGAATGGCTACGTAAAGCCGCTAAGTGAAGGTTTTCGGTGAATTTTTGCTTCTCAGACTTGCCGAAGCCTAGCTGTGATACGAATGGCGGTGGATATTTTTACGGTTGAGTAATCACATCATTGACATCATCATTATTATCATCACCATCGGGGCATAATGGGGGAAGGGGGTAGTAGTTCATTGTTTTGTGAAGGAACTTTGAGTCATGCGTCATCGACCGAAAGACAGCGAGGTTTTTTTTTTTTTTGGCAGGATGCTTTCGATTTCTATTTATGGTCAAACAGAGCAACAGAGTCATGCGTTCCGTGGCTGTCCCGTTTCCATCGTGACGTGGTTGGCTTGTTTTACCGTACTGCTTTGTTGTCTTGAAATAAGTCTGATCTATTTGTGTTTATTTTGTATGGGGGCAATGTGATTGAAACAACAATTTCATACCATACAAAATTTAGACAAAAACATTTTTTGCGACGATCACTTTAGAGGCTATAATTAAGGCTACTATGTCATACAGAAGGCAGTGTTACTTTGACAGCTGTGGTTCATTTATATAAGAAACATATTTGCTATGAAATCAACTAATAACAAACATGACAACGCAAATGTTGGGCTTCGCATTGTAATTCCCATATAAAATTCAAAAGGCCAGTGCACGGCTGTTAGCGGCTGAGTGGCTGAGTGCCGAGTGCAAAAAATAGGAACTTCGAAGACATAATATCCCACAAAGAAACCAAAAAGATACCAAATAGAAACATAATGTTGAGTAGAAAGTGACTTGAAAATATATCTATTTTTAATTAACCAAGGACTGTTTCGAAAATTAGTTTAAGAAAATCATATAAAAAATTATGTTTTATTCAAACAAATGGACGATTCTTTATTGTACGGCATTGAATTTCAACATTGTGAAGACCGGATAAAATTAATGTTATTCTTTTACAAATTTGAATATTTTTGATCGAACACTTTTCATCGAGTTCCGGACAAATGTTTCCTCACATCTTTTGGACGCCAGTGGTTCTCAATCTTCTTGGGCTCGCGACCCCCTTTTTGAATCAGTAATGGCCCCGCGACCCCCTTGGAAAACTAATGTGATTATGTTGCGATAAAAAATAAAGAAATACATCAATTTACGATTTTTTTAATTTATTACGACATTTTATGTTATACCCAGGGAAAAACACTCTCAGTGTGATTGCTGCGCCTGGATTTGGGACACTAGATTTGAAATTCGGGGCTGTGTTTGAGACAACGCAAATCTCATGTCATCTTCAACGTTCAGTCTGTTTCTTGTCTTCGTTTTGATTTGAAGTAGAGTTGAACATCCGCTTTCACAAAGGTATGTTGACACGAATGGGATTTGGATCTTCAATGCCTCCATGGAAACTTTGGGGTACGAGCCATACATAGCACATCAGAACTGGCTCAGTTCCTTTTCATGAAACAAATCGCGAGACGAAGAATCGTTTTTCAGGTCCAAGTATTCATCCTGTATCTCATCTGGAAGGCTAGCCACATCCAATGAAGATGAAAACGGGTTGCGTACTAAAGCAGCTACATACTTCTTGCTTCAACTCGGGGAAATACTTCTCAAATTGCTGCTCCAGTGAATCCAAATGTGCAATAATTTCTGCTTGGAGAGCCGAAGTCAGCTAGCTTGCTCCTTTATCGGTCATATTGCACAGACGATCAAACATGGCAACATTTCCCATCTTAACTTTTCGGCGCCAATTTTTTAGTTTTTCCGCGAATGCATGAAGGTGTTCTTGGAAGTGAACAAGATTAAATTCAGATGCTCAAAAACATCAGCTAAGTAAGCGAGATGCTTCTGAACGTCTCCTTCATTAAAATGTGCAAGGAAATCATTTTTCCCTTGAGCTTTCAAAAACGTTTGGATCTCATCCTTCAACTCGAAAACACGGTTGAGTACATTACCCTTCGACAACCAGCGTACGGAAGTGTAGAAAAGAAGAACCTCATGATCTGAGTTCATTTCCCTGCAGAGTTCCTTGAATAAACGTGTATTCAGTGCTCCAGACTTAACATAGTTAACAATCCTTATGACCAATTCCAGTACTTTCAATAACCCTTCCGGCAACGTCTTGCTGGCAAGAGCAATGGACACCTGCGGCATGTGGGGCAAGCTCCTTGACCTTCTTCTGAAATCCAGATTTCTTGCCAAGCATTGCAGGAGCTCCATCGGTGCAAACCCCACAAAGTTTTTTCCACTGCAAGTCGCCAGATTCAAAAAACGCCTTGATTTTAGCCATGATATCATCACTTTTGGTAGTAGTTTCCAAGTCACAACAGAAAAGAAACTCCTCCTTTAAATCGCCAGCAGAGCATACGTACTTCACAAACACCAACAGCTGCGCACAGGAACTGACGTCCGTAGATTCATCGAGTTGAATTGCGAATTAAGGAGATTGTTTTATTTCTTCCAGAACTTGCTCTTTCACGTCTTCGGACATATGGGCAATTCGTCTTTGCACAGTGTTGTTTGATAATGACACTTGCCGCATTTTCTTTTCACTTGCTTCCCCAAGAACCAAATTCACCATTTTCAGCATGCTAGGTTTGATCAGAGTTTCTCCAATCGTATGAGGTTTTTTGTTTTTAGCGATTTCCAGTGCTGTCTCATATGACGCCTGCACTACTGCTGCGTTTTGTTGTTGAATGCTGCCAGTGCCAGTGTCATCGAATCGCTGCCGTTTCAAGCCAGCTTCATGACGCCGAAAAAAATCCACATCCTTAGTACTGCTTGGTATCCAAATGCCGTTTCAATTTTGATGGCTTCATTGATTCAAAGCACGCACTGTGGCTTATCGACGCCATTAACGATTATAGCTGTGAAACCGAATTTCATATCTTCCTCGGAATACTTGCGTTTCTTTTCCATGGTGAGGCCGTCTATAAAGTACAACATAATCTTGTTCTTTTCTGTAACTATTTTAAATTTATTGAATACTTTACCTATTCAAGGTGACAATATTTAGTTTGCAGCGGTAAACCAAAATCTCAGCAAAATTTTAAATGTGAAAGCAACAAATTGGTCGGTTGATTGATTCGGGACTCGACGCGTGAATGGCCAGTTCAGTTGTAAAAGAAGACTAAACAAATGAGCCAACTACTACTGAGCATTCATTGAGTTTTTCTTCACGTTTAACGACGCACCAGGACGCACACTAATACATCAACTCACATCTCAGTAAGAAGGAAAGAGCAAGTAAAAAATGAATCCATTCAATCGCGTGTGCTAGCAAAAAAAAAAGACAATGGAAGAAGCAACTGTCCTTCGTTGCCTCCGTCACCAAGCGAGGACGCGGCCCCCCCCCCCCCCTCACACCACAAAATAACAAATTCATTGTTTGTAAACAATACTGGCGCGCGTACCCGTAGTAACAACGTCGACGGGCCTTCATTCACAATAAGGCCCGTGATCTGCTGCTACTGCCAAACGTTAGTAAAAAGGGGCCCATCGAACGAATTATAAGACGCACGAAAACCAAAATATACTCGTTTTTTCTTTAAATTCATGCACTTTATAAGTAGGTTGCATTTTATTTTATGGATCAGTAATTTTTTTTTATTCTGTATGCATAAAAATTGTCACGCTGGTCAGATGCGCGCGACCCCCTTGGGGGTCGCGGATCACCGGTTGGGAAGCCCTGCAGCCCATATGTTTTTGAACTTCTGCATATTCTCAGCTGCTTTACCAGATTTTTTGGAGACCCTCTTCCCAATCGCCCTATAGCGTTCGATGGGCCAAAGCTGAGGGAAATTTTGGCGGATTGATGTATTTCTCAAAGAAATCTATACCCTTTTCCGTGAGCCAAATGAGAATTGTTTTGGCGTTATGCGCCGACGCTTAATCCGGCCAAAACAGTGGAGGGGTACTATGTTTCTGATATAAAGGCAGCAACCTCTTCTGCAGACACTCAGATCGATAGATTTCCGCATTGATTGTTCCGGTAGTGTAAAAAATGGTAGACTTGCCGCAGGAACATATTGCTTGCCATACCAGCGCTTTTCGACCAAACTTCTCCACTTGAATCGACCTGTCTGCATCATTTACATCCTCCCCTACCACGGCAGGGTAATATGTATTGTGGACCTGGAAGAGTTTTCGAGTCCTCTTTGAAATATGTCTCGTTGTATGTGTGTATGTGGGGAGGGGGGGGTGGGGGGGTATATATGCAATCCAACACCTACCGTCCGGCAGTGTTTTTATGGAAGAAAAATGTTTGCAGTTGTACGAACTGTTGTCGACTCGACAAACATTTTTAGCCCGGGAGTTGGAAGGTGATAGCTCTGTTGCGGAACCATTTCAGAATGCCTGGTTACTCACGTCCATTCCGAGGTCACTTTCACTTACAACAAGCCCCGCATAGACACAGTACAAACATCAAATGGATATAGGTACTGTGCATACACTTCCATCATCAAATCTTACTGCTTTGAGGATGGTACGTATTTAGCAGTATCGTTCAAATTTAGTTATAATCAGATAGATCTCACCGTAAATTGTTGCTGATGTACAGTCTTTATTTGGACGGCTTCCCTGTGATGCTAAAGGATGCTTCTATGTTTCTACAGAAGTAGTACACTCCGCTATTCGGCAAATATTTTCACATCATCCTTTTTGAATGGTACAGCCCGAATTCAAACAGTACTTCGCGCACAGAATCACAGGTAAAAAAGGCACTTCCGAGAAGAAATTTAACTTGAAAATCACAATCATAAAGCAAAGAATGAAAAAAACTTCACAGCTCTCGCGTATGCGCGTTAGCTTCGTACTTTGCTTCTGACCAGCAAATGGCCATTTTCTACATTGCACTGGTTTTCTTGTCTCTCTCTCCACATTCTGGCAATAATCAAAATTCTCCGCTATTAGGGGACTCTATATCGACTTCTAAACTGCTTATAAACATCAATTCGCGACAAAGCGGAAAAAATACTCTTATTTAATCATTTATGTCCGTGTGGCACAATACTAGCAGCACTAACAAACACAACTAAGCGGATATTAACTCTTCCTTCGTGTGCGGGGGCGAAGCACAAAAAACAAAAAAACGGGGAAAAACTACCGACCATCACACATTTTGGGAGGGAATCTATTATATTCACTACAGTTTACACAAAACACGTGGAGATTTTATGATTTCACTGTTCGTTTAGCTTGAATTACGAAAATATTTTTGATTTTATTTTTCGCGAAAAGGACGCAGCAAAAACAATACACGTCAGTTTCCAAGCACGGCTTGCTGCGATCACATTTTAAGTACAAAACATAAGTACACCTAAAATAAAAGTTGTGCCGACCCACGTCGATTAACTGAGCATCGTTTACTCATTCTAAGAGTTAATTTTTAAAATCTAGGAGTTAATTTTTTAAAGCTGATGAACTTCAAGTGCTTTATTTTAAGTAAAACTTTGCAAACAGTACATAGCTGCAACTTTTATATCCTATGGACAAGGCGTTCTATTTTCCATATATTGGCCGTACTAAAGGGTGTACGGAATCAAATTGCGACACACACAAATACTCGGCAAAATTCGCCCGTTCAACCAATCATCTTCAAACTTTCAGGGAGTACAAATAAAACATGTTATGAATATTTTCCCATGTTTGTTTTATTCAATTTCAATTCCATATCCAAATGCACGAACCTTCTTCTTTACACTACTCATAAGGTCCTGTACAACATTTGGACCAACTTTTTTTTTGCGTGGCATTCCATTTTTTCTTCATATCTTCCTCCGATTTCACTTCCTTAAGATGCTTCCGAAGTGCCTGCTTCATGATGACCCAGTACTTTTCAATTGGCCGCAGTTCCGGTGCGTTCGGGGGGTTGAGATGCTTCGGCACGAAATTGACCTCCTTAGCCTTGTACCACTCCAAAACCTCTTTCGAGTAATGGCACGAGGCTAAATCCGGCCAGAAAATCGTAGGACCACCGTGTGACCTCAGAAGAGGAAGTAGACGCTTTAGGAGGCATTCCTTTAGGTACACCTGCCTATTGACCGTTCCAGTTGTCACGATTGGGGTGCTCCGCTTTCCACACGCGCAAATTGCTTGCCAAATCATATATTTTTTTGGCAAACTTTGACATTTTCTGCTTTATAATGTCCTCAGGGACATCAAATTTATGATGAGCAATGAAAAACTGGAGCCCCGAAAGCTGCCGGAAGTCTGCTTTTACATACGTCTCATCATCCATAACGAGGCAATGTGGTTTCGTCAACATCTGGGTGTAGAGTTTCCGTGAACGTGTTTTACCTACCGTATTCTGCCGTTCATCGCGATTAGGCGCCTTTTGGACTTTGTACGTGTGTAGTCCTTCACGTTTTTTCTCATCTTGCACGAAAGTTTTGGTTAGATTCAGTTTCTTCGCCGCATCACGAACTGAACTGTTGGGATTCCTCTCGAAAGCTTGAACTACCCGCATGTGATCCTTAACACTATACCGAGATCAATTTTGGCCACTTTTTTCTTTCCGATCGATTGTCAAACGTTCGTGGTACTGATTTAAAAAACGAGACACCGTAGAATGTACCATTCCCAGCTTCCTGCTGATGGCACGATGAGAAAGATCCGGATTTTAAAGGTACGTGCGCAAAATTTACTTTGCGCCGCTGCTGTTCTACCGACCCCATCTTCGCAACGATTGCACATCTGCTAGTGAAACTTACACACCGTAAACAAATACACATTGAACTAATTCCACCCAAAATTTCAACAGAAAATACCCAACGGGTAAAAAGTTACAGCCATTTGAAAGTGGTGCAATTTGTTTCCGTACAACCTTTACGCGCGGAAAATAAAGGGTGTATTCGATAAAAATGACACACCGAAAATCTTCTGTAATTTTTGAACCATATGAGTAAAAAACCGGAAAATTTGAGCAATTCTTATTCAAAGTATATTGTTTACACCCATCAAGTTTCATACAGTAGTTTTGCCGACATGACACAAGAAATTGCCATTGAAAAAAATTTCATGCCTAACATTTTACAAGCGTATTATACAAACAATTTGGTGTGTTCTCATCAAATTGGAGCTCAATAACATAGAAATGATTGAAAAAAGTGGGATTTATTTTTTTGAGATGTGCTAGGTAGTCTGAACTGTCCTGGAGTTCAAAACTTAAGATCTACAGTTGTAACAGTAGCTTTATCCGCTCTACAATGTTACGATATATGCTCAAACATATTCAATGAATATCCTGGAAGACCAACAGACATTATGAGATAATATTGGGATGTTCATGCTAAACAAACTAATTAAATTTATAGATCCCCTAAAGCTACTATTGCAATTGTAGACCTTAAGTTTTGAATGACCTGAAACTAACAAGATTATCCTATGATGTCTGTGGACGTTTCAGAATATCCATTGAATATGTTTGGATAGTTATCGTAGTTTTGTATAGCCCTAGGCTATTCAATTCAGAACTTAAGATAAACAAACTACGGTTACGACTGTTTATCTTAAGTTCTGAACTCTGAAGTCAGTTTTTATGAGCTTGAATGCATATCGTCATCATTCATGGGTTATAAAGCTAATGCTATGACAGTAGATCCTAACGTCTGAACTCAAGGGCAGTTTTGGTGACCTAGAACATCCCAAGATACCTCATTTTATCTGTTTACCTTCCAGAAGACTCACTTAAATTGTTCAAATATATACTTTTATTATGTTTGGTCTAGAAAGCTACAGTTATAGCAGTAGATTTTCAGTTTAGAATTCCAGGATAGTTTGGATAACCTAGAAGATCATCTCATAAAGACTGAAGGTCTTCCAAGATATTCAATGAACGCCCAGAAAGCTTTTGTTGCAACTGTACGTCCTATGTTCTGATCTCAAGGATAGTTTGGATGACCTGAACATGTTGTATTGCTTTATAATGTTTGTTGTTTTAATTAAATATGTTTGAATATTTAATGTAACTTTGTATTGCCTGAAAAATACTGTTACATCTGTAAATCTTAAGTTCTGAACGCCAGGACAGTTTGGGTGACCTAATGGATCAGAAAGTTAAAAATATTCACTACTAGCTGAACCCGGTGCGTGCGCTGCTACGCTTGCAACTAAATGAAGGAAAATTTAATATAACTGTCACGTTTATGGTTTTTTTTTCGAAATGAGTTTGTTTTTTCTTGAATAAGCAGGGGTTCAAACTTCTATCAAAACATGCTTCTTACCCGAGAAATACACGTTTTGTGTTTAAGTAACCTGGATAATTCTCATTTGTGATAGAAATTTGTGTTTCATTTGTATGGGAGCCCTCCCTTCCAGAGGGGGGTGGTTTCTCAAACCACCATACAATCATTGCCTTCAAAACCCTCCACATGCTAAATTTGGTTCCATTTGCTTGATTAGTTCTCGAATCACACTGGGCTCATCGATTATAATAAAAATGTGAGTTTCATTTGTTTGAAGCCCCCCCCCCCCCCTTCAGAAAGGGGAGGGGTCTTGAACCACCATAGAAACATTCTTGCCTTCAAAACCCCTCACATGCCAAATTTGATTCGATTTGCTTGATTAGTTCTCGGGTTATGATGAAATGTGTGTCTCATTTGTATGAGAGCGCCCCTTCCTGAGAGAGAAGGGGTCTCAAACAATCATAAGAACCATCCCCAGCCCCAAAAACCCCTTCATATAAATTTTCACGTTGGTCGGTTCAGAACTTTCCGTGTCTATAAGGGTCTGACAGACAAAAATTCATTTTTATGTATATAGAAATCTAGCCTCCAAAAACCTCCATATGCTAAAAGTGGTTTCATTTACTTGATTAGTTCTCGAGTTATGCAGAAATTTGCTTTTTATTTGTAGGGGGAGCCCCCCTCCCCTTCAAAATGGGGAAGGGTATTGAACTGCCATAGAAACATTTCTTGCCTCCAAAAACCTCAACATGTCAAATTTGGTTTCATTTGCTTCATTGGCTCTCGAGTTATGCTAAAAATTATGTTTTATTTTTATGGGAGTCTACCCTTCCAGAAGGCGGAGGGGTCTCAAACCACCTTAGAAACATTTCTCTCCTCCAAAAACCTCCACATGCCAAATTTGGTTCCATTTGCTTGATTTGTTCTCGAGTTATGCAGAAATTCGTGTTTTATTTGTATGAGAGACCCCTCTTTCAGTGAGCGGAGGAGTCTCAAACCACAATAGAAACATTTCTTGGCTTCGAAAACCTCCACATGCCAAATTGGGTTCCATTAACTTGATAAGTTCTCGAGTTATTCAGAAATTTGTGTTTCATTTGTATATGAGCCCTCTTTTCAGAGAAGGGAGGGGCTCGAGTCAACTTAGAAACATTTCTTGCCTTGAAAAACCCCCACCTGCCAAATGTGATTCCATTTACTTGATTAGTTCTCGAGTTATGCAGAAATTTGTGTTGGATTTGTTTGGAAACCCCCCCCCCCCCTTTCCAGATGGCGGAGGAGTCTCAAACTTCCACAGAAACATTTCTCTCCTCCAAAAACCTCCACATGCCAAATTTGGTTCCATATGCTTGATTAGTTTTCGAGTTATGCACAAATTTGTATTTCATTAGTATGAGGGCAGAGGGGTCTTGAGTTACCTTAGAAACATTTCTTGCCCTCAAAAACCTCTACCTGCCAAATTTGGTTCCATTTACTTGATTAGTTCTCGAGTTATGCAGAAACTTGTGTTTCATTTGTATGGGGGCACCCCCCCCCCCCCTACCATAGAGAGAGGAGGGGTCTCGAACCACCGTAGAAACAATTATTGCCTTTAAAATCCCCGCAAGCCAAATTTGGTTCCATTTGCTTTATTAGATCTAGAGTTATGAAGAAATTTCAGTTTCATTTGTATGACAGCCCCCCTTCAAAGAGAGGGGAGGGGTCTCAAACCACCATAGAAACATTTTTCACCACCAGAAAACCTCACATGCCAAATTTGGTTCCATTTGCTTGATTAGTTCTTGAGATATGCAGAAACTTCTGTTTCATTTGTATGGGAGCCTCCCTTTCTAGAGAGGGGAGGGGTCTCAAACTACCATAGATACATTTCTTGCCTCCAAAAACTTCCGCATGCTAAATTTGGATTCCTTTGCTTGATCAGTTCTCGAGTTAGGCAGAAATATGTGTTTCATTTGTAAGGGAGCCCCCCCTTTCAGAGAAGGAAGGGGTCTCTTACTATCTTAAGAACCTTCCCCGGCCCCAAAAACCCATGCATACAAACTTTCACGCTGATCGGTTCAGTAGTCTCCGAGCCTATTAGGGTCAGACAGACAGACAGACAGACAGACAGAAATCCATTTTTATATATATAGAAGATAGATGGCCGTTAAGAATATTAATTGAATTTGTTTGAATTAAAAATTAAATGTAACTTTGTATTGCCTGAAAAATACTGTTACATCTGTAAATCTTAATTTCTGAACACCAGAACAGTTTCGATGACCTAATGGATCAAAAAGTTACAAATATTCACTGTTGACCTACCAAAAGATTAATTGAATATGTTTGAATACATATAGTCACCTTATATAGCCCAAAAAGCTACTGTTATAACTGTAGATCTTATGTTTTGAGCTTAAGGACAGTTTGGATGACCTAGAATATCTTAAGATTGTCGCATTATGTCTGTTGACCTTCTGCACTATTCAATGAATATTGTTAAATATATCTTGTTCCTTTGAATACTCCAAAAACCTACTGTTAAAACTGTAGATCTTATGTTCTGAACTTAAGGACAGTTTGGATGACCTAGAACATCACAAAATTATCAAATAATGACTGTTGACCTTCCAAAAGGTTCATTGAATAAGTTTGAATACATATGATATTCTTATATAGCCCTAAAAGCCACTGTTACAACTGTAGATCTGAAGTTTTGAACTTAAGTGCATTTTGGATAACCTAGAACATCCCAGAAAGATACAAACATATTTAAAGTTTATCACCAAAAATTTAAAAATACGAATTCATATTTAGCATATTCTAAAACAACGCTTTATACTATTAATAAGGCATTTATTTTATTTCCTGAACTTCTTCATATTCAGGATGTTCTAGGTCGTCAATTAGACCTTAAACTCATATGTTTTTTTTTTGATTTCCCAGACAGAAGAATTGATCTAGAAAAAATTTGCCGAAAACAAAGTACACTTTTATTCAGCCTGTGATTTTATGCAGCCATTTTTCTTTTGGGGTCATATATGATCCTTTCGGCCTGAAGGGGTTAATGTACTTCTTAAGACAAGTCCCAACATGTATGAATTATTCAATAGCATGTGGCTCGAAATCAACATTGTTCTCTATTGATGTTGATGCGTAGAAATAGTTCCGATCGATTGGTGCAAAAATTTTGAAAATCTTTTGAGAAATGACTGCGATATTAACGCTCAAAACCTGACCACTTTTCGTGACGGTCGCAATGCGATTTTTTTTTTAAATTGCACCTCAGTATAGAAAACAAAGACGTAGTTCTATGTCAAAAAAATTGATGTGAAAATTTTGTCTGTGAGTAAACTGAGCTACACGACAGAGCTGCTAATAGACAAGTTGCATACAGAAGAACACGCAACACGGATTTCGACAATTCTCAATTTGTCCTGATGTCCTTTTGCGTAACTCTTCTGTTAAATCATTCACTGAATTGTCCATCGCTGTACACAATAATTCTTGATTTTGTATTCGATTTATGAGTTTCGACTCCGAAATGTAAAGTCGCAACAGTAACAAGTCAACACAATTTCTGTTTCACTTAATCGTTTGACAGGCTGATCCATGATTGTCACATGCCAGCCTATTATAACTGGTGACAGTTTCAACTATTCTATAATTTATCAGCAGAGCTAGCGGCTCTTGCCAGGATATTGCAGCTATTCCTACATATAACCATCCTTCCCACCAGATCAAATCCGTTCAAAAATCCTACACAAACCACTGAAAATGTAATCAAACCACCTATTGTCGCTAATAAATCACAATCAAACCCACCTATTTATTCCACCCGTTCAAATCAAGTTCATCGAAATGCTTTTGATTGGGAGACGCACATAGCCGCCACGAGTTCGCCCTTGGCACCCGCACCACCGCACTTTGATCCCCGTCGAAAGAGCATAGAATCGCGAACGCATTCCGCTCGTCGTTTCCATTGTTACCGCCGTCGCCTTCTTTGTCCGTTAGCTGTCTGTTTTATTTCACATTCCCGTTAAAAAAAAAAACACCTTCCACCTGAGCTTCGGGTGCCAAACGTGATCCTCACCGTGGAAGTGGGAGATATTTTTAAACAAATCGATTCCCGATCCCATACCCATGTACCAATACCAATTAGTGTGCAGACCGTGAACCTAGCATAATGCACTGTCGGCGCTGCGCGATCATTGGCGATGATCACCGTCATCGTCATCGGTTCTTCGTTGGTTGAGTGATCCCGTTCACGCGTGACACGGCGGGGATGCGGGGAGGAAAGGATGAAGGGCAACGAGGCCAATCCCGTCCGCTTCACATACACAAACAAGTTAAAACGACTTTCCGAGAGGGGTTTTTTAGTGCCCCGCCAGTATCACTCTAATCAGTCTTGAGATATCTTGCAAAAAGAACAGTTGAATTTCACCGAGGACCGGTACGTTGTGCATTTTTCTTAAAAGTTCTTATTTGATCGAAAGGTGTGAAGCAGGAGAAAAAGTAGGTGGGGTTAGATTCATTGGTTGCCTGGTGGATGAATTTTTGGAAATGGGACCACGTGCAGAAGACAGTTGTGGAGTGAAGAATGGTCGAAAAGAGTGAGAGCGCAGATCCTCCCACGTCTGGAGTCGTTCAGCGTGGCAGGCGTGGCGGGGGAAGCTTTTTTTACTCGCTCGTACGTGCTCCAGTCGATGCTTGCTGCGATCAAAGTGTGTTTTTCATTTGTGGGTGGAAAAGTGGGTGGCTTGTGATGGCATGATTGGTCACGGACATACATTCAACACGGGGAGTAAATACCAGTCTGATTTCAAAAGTTAATCTCTTTTCGAAAAGGGGAATTTAATTTTGATATGAAAAATAAATCAGATTGCGTGGAATTTGTGGAATGATGGTTGCATCGGTCGGACTGTGGCTGTCTGTCGAATAGCGTGAACAGTGAGGTGCAAAATAAAATTAATTAAATCAAAGCAAAAGCAGTCCATCATAGTGAAGTGCTAAAACCAAATAATATGCCAATAGCAGAACCGATTTTCCACAACGAGCGTGACAAATTGGCAATTTAAATCAAGTGTTTGTGGATTGGTTCTGGATTTATTATTTATTTTTGTAGAACCTAACCAACTGGAAGCCCGTAGTTTGTGGGTCACATCGATTGTGGTTCGGCTTTAGGCAAAAATGAACTGAAAAAGCTGTCATCCAGATTGAGCCCCAGATTTCGAAAAAAAAAAATTAATGTGCTGCTACTTCGAGTGTGAGTGTGTGGTTCTAAAAATATCGCCCTGCTTGGATGGGTTCGGACAAGTCGGAGTCGAGAGTACTGGTCTACTCTTTCGCCGTTTCATAATGTACGCATTTCGAGTGGTTTTTGCGTTTGCCAGAGAGCCATGATCTATTTAAAATTCGGTGGTCCCCACCGGGAAAATCACTTTTGACGAGCGGTGAGATGTGCGGCGCTTTTACCCGTCAGAAATCACTTGAGTTTGTCGTTCACACACTCTTTCCTTTTTGAAAAAAAAAAAGGAAAAATGCTGAACGACTACGAATTAGTCGGTTTCCTCGCACATTCCTCGCTGATATTGGACTTGTTTGATATTATTTTTAAAATTCAAACTCACACTCATGCTGAGGGATGGACCGCCGGGCCATTCTGGCATCATTACCGAAAGCAAAGGTAGCATAAAAATAATCTGTTTCTCTCTGCTTCTGTGCTTTGGGCTAGGACAGTTGATCAAAGTTTTATTTTTCTCGGGGCGTTGGAATTCGAGTGAAGTATGTGGGTTGAGGCTACTATAAGTTTGTGATCAGAAGCCAGCTTCTGTGGAGCTTTACTGATTCATGGTGGAAGTTGAATTTATTCTTCAAGCGCGGTTATTTATCATAAACCTACGTAGGTAGAAACTTTGAGTAGGAAGAATGATTATCGTCTAAGTTGATGGAGAGACATTGGCTTGAATTTCGTAAAAAGTGTAGACACAACTTATTGAGAATATGACGTTACAGACTTTACTAAGACTTAATTAGAACCTTTTTTGTGGCAATTCCTTTAATTTCAGCGTTTTGTGATGATCTTTGCATTGATAAAATGGAATACTCCTGAAAGAAAGCAACACAAGCTGGAAAATTTAAGTATTTCCTTTTCGACAAGGAACAGCCTATTGGTCACCTATTTATGAAGAGTCATTTTACAATTAAGATTTCTAGATTGCACACTTCATTGATTAGTGCTCCAACGACAAGCCTGGATGTATTCTAAATGCTTCTCCGTTGAGAATCATCGATTTTTTTTCTTATTTGAAAAATGTATAAGAGAATGCAATAGATGAGAACTACAAAAAAATAGACATGCATTGACGTTTGCACACCTCAAGGATGGAACTATGATGAGGAATAATTCGTTGACGACATTGCATGTCACCATGAAACGGAACCAGTTACTGATACGTTTCTTCACCCAATAATCTCCACGAAGACACTCCTAGATTGCTTACCTGGCCTCGTCCATGCCAACGTTGGAGAAAGAGAGGATTTGCTATCTTCCTTAAGCAGACGCAGGAAAAAGGAGGTAATAGTGAAACAGAATGCTCTGTTTGGTGTACAGAACAAAAAAAAATATATTAAAAAATTGTCGTTGGGAGCATCTACTCTAAGAAGGTTAAGTGATGCTCCATTTACATTGAAACCGTTGGGAGTGAAGTATTAACTTAAGTCCTATCCTCAAATGGCTTCTGGTAATAGCGCCATTACTCGCTCTCTGCCAAGAGAAGAATGTCTAAGAATATGTTTTTTTCGCTGACAGTATTGTCACAAATTCTTGTCCTATGTTTCCAGAAAAGTTTCAAAAGATCTAAATAATTGTTCGAATATGAGCATGAGTATTATTACACAGAGAACTAAGAGATGCTGCTTGGGACTAACATACATCTTCAATGGAAAAACGGGATCCCAAACAAGGACGGCGCCCCCCGAATGCAGGTCAAATAGGGAATGGGTAGTGAAGTATTAACTTTAGTTTAGTTTAGATTAGGGTGATAAGCTGTCAAGTGTAATTAGTACCGATTTCCGATTTAAACCAACAGTAAGGATGCTAATGGGGTCACTCACAAAGTGTGATTGTGGTTTTTAATTGGGAGAACAAAGTGATATTTAATAATGCTGAAAAGCCGATTTTGACCGGTTTAAACCAACAGTAAGGATGCTATTGTGGCCACTCACAGAGTGTGATAGTGGTATTTCATTAGGAAAACAAGGTAATTCATCTCAACGCTTGAGAGCCAACTTGGACCGATCTACACCAACAGTACGGATGCCGCTGGAGTCTCTTACAAAATGGGACAGTGGTTTATTTGTGCCAGGATAGGGTGGCCCGACGAGCACGGCGAACGAATAATTTGGATCACAATTAATTATGTGAATCATCACCGACCCGGCGAACCACGACTTCTCATGCTGACTCGATCACTCGCGCAACAATAGCCAACAGAAACAACTACAACAACACTACGCCAGATAACCAAATATTGCGGAACAAAGTATCGACACAACCGATTCAACAGATGGTCGACGCAAACCTATTAAAAATAAATTATATTAATATAAATACAATGCGTAACAATTACCTGTCTTGCTCCACGGCCTTGAGAGCACTAACTTCATCACGAGTCGCCTGTACTCCGGATGAGTCCGTTTTGATAAATATTAGATATTGTCTTCAAAATTTGGTAGAAATAAATTATTTCAAGCTAAACAACGCATCAGGTCCCAAGCAACATTGAGAGACTCTACCCGTCGACCCTCTCTTTCATCAATAGCTATCTAAATAATTGTTCGAAGATGCTTCCAAAGTAGTTTCTCCAATATCAACTGAATCGTTCTGGAATGCTTGCAAAATTTTTCTTTCATAGCTGTACTGACAAAATTTCTAAAAGTTTTCTAATACATCCCGAGTAGCTTCTATAGTTATTCTGGAAAATATCCAGAGTAGTGTAATAATGCGCCTAGAATTGTTCTAGAATGCTTCCCGAGCTATTCTGAAATCCGTGTAGTACAGTTATAAGATACTTCCAGAGTAGTTCTGAAATGCGCCATAGAAGTTTTGAAATGTTTTCAGACTAGCTTTGAGTTGTTTTTAGGTTTTTAGTGTAATGATGGAATGTTTCCAGAATAGTATAAAAAAGCTAAAAGAGTGGTTTTGGGATGTTTCTAAACTGATTCTTGGATAATTCTTGAGTTGATTTCGGATTCTTCCAGAGTATAAATCCATACAGCTTCCCTAGTAGCACACTTGTTGCAAATCAGTAAATTTTACTTTAATGTGACCGAATTAAGTCACAATCAAGCAGCTACAACAAATTATGACAGTTTCGTTTTGCTTGGGCCAACTGTGATCAGGCAACGTAAGACTCCTGCATCAGCAATTTATTTGTGTCCACTTTGATGTAAGCCTCGTCGTCCTCACGACGCTGGTTTCATCAGCAACTCTCGGTAAAACTTCCTGGCGCGGGTATTGACTACCTTGTTTTCTTTGTGACCTTGTAGACGTGGAGGCTGGCTCGCTTCAGTCGACGCTTGAACAGATTCAACACCACCTTTGTTTTCACCGGATTCGGTTTTCTGCCGCTGCCTGGCCACCACTGGGTCATCTGGGTCTCCTTGCAAGGGTTCACCACCCGGCACACCGTCGAATGATGGAATTCCAGGTCCGATCCACCTGGGGGACGCAGTCGGTTTTTCCACGACGGCGCACATAATTTTTGGCGGATCTGCTCTTCTTCCGATGCCATTTTGATAACCAATTGACAGATTGTGATGTTTTTTGCCAACGTAAACATTACACTCTTGGCTTGTTTCAGTCAAAATTTCATAAATTCTCATCCACACGCTAAAAAGTTACAAGCTAATCATTTTTTCCACTACAATCTAATAATAAGATCTATCAACAGTTCAAATCAATTTTAACCAATTTTAGTTCAAAAATAAAGTCCCGAAAGATGACTGGAAAATATTTTTGAAGTTTCGGGAATAATTTGTCGTCAACTTTATGAAGAGTTCCAATAGGAGGGAAACAAACTATTAATAGCCTAGAAAAAGGTAAATTTAAAGGAAGTTAGGAGTTCATCTAAAACTTCATCCTGATTATCTTAGAAGCCAGGTATAGTGAGACACAAAATTACTTACAATTCGATGATCTGGTGGCAAAAAAAGAAAGAACGGTGGCCATTCATTCAATAACTGGTGCTATAAAAAGTACACCGGTCATTGCATCAATATAATTGAAAATAGAGAAGTGTGCTCCAATATGATCACCTCTTTGAAGGAGACCCGATGTTAGAATGTTAAAAAATGTTAATTACAATCCTATTGTAATCAACAACGAAGACTCGATGGAGAAAATACAAATTAAATCGACTTTATCGAATATTTGATCTTGAGTATGACTCTTGGGATTGTAGTGGTCCCGATTTTCGTCCAGCGTCAGTTGTTTTCCATAACCGAAGGCTCAGGAATCCATATGAACAGAGAGCAAACTGTATTTTAAGCGGATATTAAAGCAGTTTTGGATTGCACTAATGTAAGGCTGCCCAGAAATAAGGCATTTAAATTTATGCCTCAGGTCCGAGAAGACCAGAACCACTCTTTGACTTGACTACCTCTCCTCTTAGAATCATGCTGAACGCATGGGCATCGGTAAAAGTGAAGCCAAACTGAAACAACACTTTCATTGATATCCATTCGACGCATTCCAAATCCTTGAGCTAACCAAATAACATTATTCGTTGAGAACCTTGGAAAGTACCCAAGTAACAATTTTAGTTTTATTCCAGCCGTATAGCACTCCTCTCGGCTCTGTTGATAAAACTACAATCAAAACTGTTTTGTCTACCAACGCTTCCTCTATGCTTCTTTAAAGCCAAAATTTGTACAAAGTGGCCCACTCTATAGAGATAAGATTTGAAAATAAAGATTAGTGAAAGATGTTATGCCCACTTGAGAACCTTCATAAAACCTATTGGCTGCCATGAAAACCAGTGAATGAATGTTTTTTAATTCAGCTGGAAGCTGATTCCACAGAATAATTGCTCGCACAAAAAATGTGTTTCTATAATGAGAAGTATTAAAGTGTGGCAAAGCTTCTGGTTCGCTGGCCTCTAAAAGTTCTGAGTTTTTCAAACAGATAACTGGGATCATTGTATATTATTCTAAACATAGTAGAAATGTATCGCATTTTAAGAAAGACATGAAAAGAGCATCCAAGTAACTGACGATGAAGATGAGAATCTCGCGAAAATGGACTAATATTGAATATCCAACGGACACACCCATTAAGCGCATTCCTCAATCTATCAAAAGCAGCTACAGAGGCATTTGATGTTAATTCCAGGCCGTAAGTGAAATGGGGAAGTAAAAGAGATTTAAATAATCTTATTTTGACCGGAACAGGCAGCATGCTTGCAGTAAATCTCAAGTGGCGTAGGCCAGCATAGATTTTTGAGCACTGCGAATTAATGTGAGCATCCCATTCTAGATAATCTTGAAAAATTACTCCCAAATTGGCTACCTTCTCGACACATTCTAAAACTTCTTGATTGAAGAGTATATTTGGCAATGAAGAGGGTCTCTGACGTCTACTCATAAACATTACTTTTGTTTTGGAAGCATTTATAGGGAGCAGGTTTGGTTCTGACCACCGACAGATACTTTCAAGATCAGAGTCATCTCATCAACAGCAGTATCGAGAGAGCAAAAGTATAGCTGAACGTCATCAGCAAATATGTTTATCATACAATATTTGAGAACAGTTGGCAAATCATTTATAAATAATGAGAATACCAATGGCCCAAGCACTGACCCTTGTGGTACACCTGATAGAATGTTGACCGATCTTGACAGAGTTCCTTGAGTTTCAACAACTTGAGCGCGATGACTGAGGTATGACTCAATAAGGTAAACTGCCTACCGAGAAAATAAAAACTGGTTTGAAAATTTACTCAATAATTTGGTGTGAGACACACTATCAAAAGCTTTAGAAAAATCGATGAGAAGCAGAAAAGCTACGCCTTTTTTGTCCACGTATTCATGGACGTCATCATCCACCTTCAGCAATGCTTTTTGCCAAAAAAAAAAACAATTTATCTTCGAAATGACCACTTTAGAACTATTTGGTCATTTTTTTGCCGTTTTAAAACCACATTGAACTGACAACGTTAGTTTGCCGTTTAATGCATTTACTGGAGGCAAAATGGTTTTAAAGTGCTTTTTCAACTGAACATAATAAGATAATATGAATGAGTCTTAAAACGGCAGTTTACGAGTTCATAAAGTCGAAATAAAACCTTTGATAACAGTTAAAGGAATTTGAGAAAACAAGGTTTTAAGATCGTTGTAAACAAGCTGTGTAGGATCTCATAAACCTGACTGAAATATGAAAATTATTGGTGGTTAATAAAACCAAATTGATCGCTAGTGGCTTTCATAAAACTTCAATAAAACTTAATAAAGCTGGATGGTTTTAGCAATGTTACTTGGGTAGCGTGTATAAGAAATGATTTTCTGAAATGTTTCCTCCTGTTTTCCCACAGTACCTAGTGTTCTAATTCTAATAGGTGGGGGGGACATCGAACTACAAACAAACAAAAAATCCATTAACCGATGACAGTTGAAATGTATTGTAATCTGAAAATGAATGAAGATTTTTCGTTTGTTTTTTTTTTCGATTGTTGAAAGTCATTTATCACAATAATTTTCAAACCACGGAAACGTCTTGATTTTTGCACAACTGCTGGTCTATCCTCCCTCACGAATGAATTTATAATTTTTGAGTATTTGATCAATAAATGATTTTTCTCATACTCAAAAATCTGGATTGGATTGGATTTCTATATTTGAAAATCTGGTTAACTACAACGGAGAGGGTTTCCACCTGTTGAAAAAAGGGTGCAACTAAGAGTTTCAACATCGGTTCGGTTAATTGCTTGCAGGGCAGTCGAGAAAGCTAGGCGCATGGATGGTACTACTCACCGTACTATAGGAGACCTCACTGTAAGTACTAAAACAGATATGTAATCCTATACATATGAAACAATTTCATTCGATACCAGCCTCTGCTCGTAGAAACTACCAAGCGTTCCCATCAAGTCGCGCCGAGAACAAGTAGGCGCAGGGCACATACGTTCAATCATTTTGAACAGCTCCTTCGCAATCTAAGTAGGCATGATTCATCATTTCAAAACAAAATACTGCAGAGCTGCCAAAGGAACCAGAGACGAGTGGTCGTCAGCTATTTCAGCTAGGAGAAAAATCAATCTCTGCACCCCGTTGTTACATTGCTAGCCACCTGCGTCAGCAGACTTGGGAAAAAACAACAAGCAACGCCGCACCCGGGGGCCAAACATACATTCATCGTAATGCATACAATTTTTTAGCGCCCGAAGAATGGCCACCGCACCGCACCCGACAGCAGAGTAACAAGATTTTGCATAACTTTAAAAATAACATAAATTGCAGTGTGCGTCTCGACACAAACCGGGTCTGTCTGTTGGCCGATCTCCCTGCTACAATTCAGCTAGGTACAACAGCACTGTGCACAATGTTGGTGGAAAACGATTTTTCCCAAGAATTTGGCGGTGGGGTTTCGATTCTGCGAATCGCAGTGGTAACGGAAATAAAACAATGCATTCAATATGGATTTTTGTTTCTCTTGCGAGAGAAACAAAAACAGAGTTGGAAAAGATTAATCGTTCGAAAAATTCGAATAACTTTTTTCTGTTGGAATTTTAAAAACCCCATCGTTGTTGTGAACCAGTCGCAGCAAGTCATGCCACTTTTGCACAGAGGCAGATGGCGCTATGATGTAATTTTTCTTTGCTCTGCCCTAGGCGTCCCGAGTGATTCAATTTGGGCTGCCCGGCAACGTTAATGGGGTGAAGAAAAGGGGAGAGAAAACATCAAAACAGACACATTTAATGACCGAGTCGTTCCTCTTTTCGGTTGGCTGCTGGCTGTTCTCGCCCTAGCAAATGAGAGTGCGTTTTAAGTTTGTGTTTCTGTCACGGCCGGGAAAAGTGCACCCAGATAGCTAGACATGGGTGTCTGTACACTTTTTTTCTTCTTCTTCTTTGCTGCGACAGGGCCAAGATCGAGACACGAAGGCGAAAGTACTTGGATGCGGAACTGGCAAGTGCCGTGAAATCTGAGACTGCAATTTGTTTCGAGGGGGTAAATTAAGTGCGGCGTGCTGAAAAATAGCTCCGAGATTTATTATCCCTTTTTCGGGTTGCTTTTTCAGGTAGTCAAAAATGCTTGAAAATGTAAATGTGGATTTTAGCGAAGCGGCTACCGCTTTGCTCCCAGGAATTTATGAATCTTTCTCTATCTGCACTGTGTCGCATTTTGAATGTTTTTCTGATACTAATTCTAGATATTGATTCTTTCTTTTTTTCAGCCAAAAGTAACTAAAGCCAAACGAAAATGTTCAAGCAACACCTGGAAATGATCGGAAGCTACGAGCCAATCAGCAAGAAGGCTCGCTTCTTCAACACCTACCTGAAGTCCCTGAAGGGTAAGCTTCTAAGTTTTTTTCGTACATCAAAATCGGGTTCGTTTTAATTCCCCGAACATTTCACAGGATCCCAGGACATTATGGCCAAGGAGAAGAAGAGCTACAGCTCGTCCTACGAAAGCTCGAGCATCTACTCTGACTCCCTGCACGCCGTCGACCGCATCAACTCCCCCGGATACCACTACAACACCGTCAGCAAGGATACCTATGGTGTCACCCCCAGGAAGCTGTACACCCGCGACTTCGCTGTCCGTGTAAGTTTTGCTTGCAACCGATGAGTGAGAAGCAAACAATTGATTTCTTTCTTTTGTTTCTTTCTAGCGCTAATATGCAACCGACGAGCAGATGGTTTGGTCTTAGCCAGGATATAGGCTTAAGTGAAATTATTCAAAGCAATAACAACTAGACAACCGCACCAAGGATTTCGACATTCGATGATAGAAAACCTTACAAATGACTTTATTTGGCGACCTCCCTCATAAGAACAACAACAACAACATCAGTAATAACAACCAATAACAATCAACATCGATGAAATCAACAACGAAGGCAGAAAGCAAACTGCAAACAGCAAATGCTAGGACTTTCAATCGAGGTTTATCTCTCTTTCAATAAATACGACAATCAAGACCAAAAAGAAACAAACAATCGACCAATCGTGACAACGCACTATGACTTACAATCAATCAATCGATCAACTGTTCTCGAACCAAGAACAATAAGACTCAATACAAAGCAAATATAAACATCAACTCGAAATTGCCAGCTCTGAGGTAAATTAGCACACCCTCGTCAATCTTTTTGACAGCGCTCATTTTTCTCGGATTTGCCAATTTTGAAATAGTAGACATATAAATGTTAGAAGAGTAGACCGAAACAACACCGAAATTCGACGGAAAATTGTAAATAGACGAAACGCAGACAGTGGTAGCTCCTCTCCAAGAAAACACAATCAACATCATTTTATGGCGACAACAAGAACAACAAACAATAGCAGCTGACAACAACATCTAGAAAATCAGAATTCATGGTATCGAAGACAAAGAAAACTATTAACTTTAGCTTTACGTAACAGCAACTTTTTAGTTCGACAAATCAGTAGAAGAAGAAGATGCGCAGGAAAAAAATTAAAAAACTTACTAACCCATTATTTTTAAGACGGCACACACATACTTACAGAAGTTAGAAAAAAAATGAAAAATGTGAACAGAGTTTAATAATTATAGAAGGAACAAAAAAAAAAAAAAACAATGAACACGCAGATATTGTGGAAGATGTATAAGATCCACTATTTTTCTTTTCATTTATTTTATGTGTACTATTAATGTTTTATTTGTAATCAAGGCTGTAAACTATGACAAAAATACGAGTTCAATAAAAAAAAAGACCAAAAAAAGGCAAAAAAAAACTAGTTGTTTGACTGCATTCTTGAAATGCAAGGTAGCGATAGAAACATTCGTCATTGGGTGAAAAAAAATTTTTTTTTCGTAGAAATCGTCTATGCACTAGATGATACCCTGAAACGTATCTTTCTTAACGCTTGCACTAAAGAAAGAGACAAAATTTACCGATTTTTCATGCGATTTTACTGTCACCAGTGGTGAGCTACCTAATTGCTCTGACGCTGTTGCTAGCAAGCCCTTGGCTAGACAACCGTTGCTAGGCAGCCATTGAATATGTAGTGGTGTGCTAGGCAGTCAGTTGCCCAAGCCGGTGATGATTTGTAGCCAGCCGGTGGGCGCCACCACGAGAAGCAAAATAACGTGCTTCAGTGTGTGTAATATGCTTGGTAGCCATCTCTTTCTGAAGCGCAAGGTGCATGGCAGAAATAACCTGCTTCGTGAAAAGACCGAGAAGGTTTCAACTCTAATCCGGAATATTTCAAATCCGTCCTTTTCAGGACGAACAATTCAATTTTGAGAGCGTTTGTTTATTTTGAATTTACCTAACAACTTACCAAACGGCAGACAGCGGTGGCTAAAACAATTTTAATTTTCTCTTCGTTGCATACCTTGAACATTGTGCACAATTTATAAATGGCTGCCGTCATGAAAAATTGAAACATCTTGCGGCAAGGTTACGGTGTCAATTGAAAATCTAAAAATGAGCGACCGACACGAAATATCGTTACAAATTAAACGCTAATAATTTAATAAATGTTCGATAGATTTTCAAGATGTTCACATCAAGCGGTTGGAAATTTTTCCGCGTATTAATTCAATTATCAAACATTATCCGTCAATAATTTTAAACTATTGAAAATAACCAAAATAAGAGGTGATGTCTTATAATTTTGTTTTCCAGGCTAAGTTTACTAAATGTACTTTCCTATCACAGACTTCAAATTTAAATAATGAACTTCTCATACGTGTCATATATAAGGGAGACACCTTAAAATTTCATTCGCTCGGCAGCCACCGAGCTATGCAAAGCGGCAATGGCCAGTATTGCCCTGGCAGCTGGCGGTTGCAAGTACCCTGCAGAAGGGTACGCGGGCAAGCATTTTTAATGCAGCCGTGTGCTATGCCAAGCTCGTGGCAAATTTGGAGGGAAACATGTATGAGCCAGTTGGTAGCCATATCACGATATGATGTACATATATATGTATAGATATATATGTAGATGATATAGAAATATATGTAGATGATATAGATGTATATGGTGATGATATTGATATATTTGAAGATGATGTCAATATACATGTATATGATATAGATATGACGCAACGTTGAGTGTTAAAAATCCGCAATCCAAATGTCAGGCAGAACGGTATTTTTCGGAGTAGCACGAACTGTGTTTAGCACCACCGTCCCCAAATTTCGACAGAATTCCAATAATTATTAAATGATGTATTTTTTATTTTTTTTATGAAGGTTTACTGGCGGGACTCTGAATAGAGAAGAAACCTCTACGCCAGGCCTTTGATGATATCGTTGCGTAGATCCTTTCGAATCATTTTGCCAGCCGTACACGGAACATGTCGTCCAAGAAGACGCTGTTGCAAATGACTTGAAAGGAGCTACGTTTGGGAATTCTGAGTCCTTTCGTCTGTGTTTTTCAATTGTCTTTTTGTTTTCAGTGTTACGTTTGCAAGTTTAATACGGCGTTTCATAATTTTCTCAGTGTTTTGTAGTTCAGTCCGTGAAGTGTATAATTTATGTGCTATGAGAGTCTCCCGAAGCAGTTTTCTCGAACCAAAAGTAAGAAGCTATTGTATTGTTTCTTGTGCGTTAGAATGATATAACTTAACTCCTTTTTGAAGCATTTCACCAGCCGTGCAAGGATCATGTCGTCCCTAGAAACGCTGTTGACACTGCCTCAAAAGGTGCTACATTTTCAAGTTTGCTTCCCCTTCCTCTCAGTCATATTCATGTCTACTGTTTTGTATAGTGTCATTTCGTCTTTTTGTTATTTAGTTTGTCAGTGTGTTTTCTTCTATTTTTTGTAGTTTTGTAACTTGTGTGCGCGCGCGCGTGTGTGTGTGTGTGTGTGTGTGTGTGTGTGTGTGTGTGTGTGAGTGAGAGAGTTTTATCATAATAATAAGAAGGCAAAATAAATGTACGATCTCACCGATGTTTTGCTTCTTCATTCTTCTGTTCGGTTGTTTCCTTGCCTTTGTGTGTGATTTTTATCTTCAGATTGGTCTGCTTTGACGTTTGCTGATCTTCAGATATTTCCAATTCCAATTCGGCCATATCGTCCATTACCGATGCGTACTCTTAAACTGCATTTTTCTACAAAATTTCGTTGCTAGAATAATATAAGCAAAATCGCTTCACCTTAAAAGACCTCGATACAAGTCTAGACAAAATCGTCAAAAGGTCGAAAGTAACAATTGTAAACAATCAATTCAAACGTAAATTTCCTGGAAATGTCAGGTTGCTAACATCTATATCCACTACCGACGGGAAGGTAATAACTCCTTGTATCTGTTTCTGGTGCTATTTTGTTTGTGAGAGCAAGCAGATGCCAGAAAAATACGCTAGAAGTCATTGTTTACAAATGTTACATTCGAGTATAGTATCTTGGGTTACCAATCCCATTTTCATCTCATCACCCTTGGATTCGTGCTACTCGAAAATAAAAGATTGACGCATAACCATCTGATTTCGAACTATTTATTTCTTGGTAATTTTATTTATTTTTATTTGTTGTTGCAACCAAGCAAACTCTATAACAGAAAGAATCGATTGATTCATACATCAAACCCACATTTCCGATCAGTTTGAATAATGGATCATGAGATGAATAATGGAACAGCTCCCCGATGTGGTAATGCCTTCCAAAAGTGCGCTGAATTGTGATAATAAACTATTTCAGCTTATTAACTGAGTTTATATGATCAAATACAACATTTCCACTATTTGCAAATACTGTACTTAACCATTGATTACCATCTTCAAATAATAATGTTCATCGATAAAAACTATTGGAGAAGTTTCAGAAACACTTTTGGGCTGCATTACCACTGATCAGGCAACACTAGTGTGTTTCTTTCCAAAATGGTAAAGAACCAGACCAGCCCTGGGACCTGGAAGTTGAAGTTAAACTACCTCAAGGTTTTGCCAGTGCACAGGGAATAATTATTAAATGATGTATTTCACACAAAAATCAGTGGGGTTGTATCCCATAGAAGGTGCATTGCCGACTAATAAATTGGTCAGGCTGATTGCGCTGCAGGCTGTTCCTCGCAAGCCGTTGGCTAGGCAACCGTTGTTAGGCAGCTATTAATTATCCATTGTTCGGTAAAGCAGTCGGTTGCCAGTGATTTATCTGTAGCTTTGTTTCTTCAAAAGACCGAGTAGGTTTGAATTCAAATGTGGACCATTTCAAATCCGTCCTTTTCAGGACGACGGATTTAATTTTGCGTGTTTGTTTGATTTGAATGTAGCTAACATTACTTTCCAAGTTCTTACCAATTGGCAATCACCGGTGGCTAAACAATTTCAGTTTTCCCTTCCCTGCAAACCTTGAGAGCATTGTGTAAAATTTACAAATGTCTGCCGTCACGATAAATTGAACCAGCGAACGCTAATAACTCGATCATTTCTTGATTGATTTATTTTTGAGATTTTCGCCATTAACAACTAGAGGTTTTAACGATTGCCATTTTTACTCAAGTATTTAAAATTTTACAAATAAAACATGAAAATAATTCGCGTACATATTCATCAATCGGTTTTACAAAATGTTGAGGAATTGTGCGTTCCAGCAACTATCAAAAAATTTCCTATCACGGACAACGTTTTGTTTCTCGAACATGATATTCCGAAGTAACATTTGCTGCACATTCCATTGAGTACTGTTTCGAATAGTTATTCTGTTGTGTTAACGATTCGCGTTGGATAGAGTTTTACTTCTAGGGAAAAATAAGTGTTGAGAAACTGTGAAAGTGAGAATAATTACGATGCCTAATAATGTTGATGCCAACCGTATGCGCAAATTTCTGAAGCGCGTCCAGATCGAACATACGGAAAATCCTCCGAAACGACCATGTACCGATATCGAGCGAGCTTCTGGTTATCGGGCGAAACTGAAAGCAGCCAGAAGTAATGCGTTACCAACTACTGGTTGGGACGCTGGAGTAGAACCTTCAACTCGAGACTGTCTCATCATTTAAAGCTTTCTAAAGAATGTGCAATAGAATTTTCTAACAAACTGCTGATCTAACGATCTATTAGTTACCACACCCATACTATTTTGCTCAGACCGTAAGGGTAGGGGTCAAATGAAAATTTGAAAATAACGGAAACATAAACA
The DNA here is from genome assembly GCA_024533555.2 of Aedes koreicus. Lineage (NCBI taxonomy): Eukaryota > Metazoa > Arthropoda > Insecta > Diptera > Culicidae > Aedes > Aedes koreicus. The sequence continues at coordinate 77,118 of JAHHFK020005433.1, forward strand.
TTTCTCGATAGATTTTCGAGATTATTGCTTCAATCAGTTGGAGGTTTTCACGACTGTCAACTTACAAAAATATATTATAATTAATTTTGGACTTAGAATTCCCAAACAGTCTGAAAAATCTATAACGCGATAAGGATAATGGTCTCTAGCTGGTCGATCATATCAACACCATCACTACAGCCAGCACAACCGATTTTACTTCATAAATGAGGTTATAAAATCAGCATCAAGCAGCAATAGTGACCAGTAAATAAGAGTAAAATAAAATGATTAAATTTCCATAGATGTAACAAACTTTTTCAGGATACCTCAAACCGAGATTTCGGTGAATTGCTGCTATCGCTGAAAACGAACTCTACACTTTAACACTATACAACATTTCTTGCATTTCAGGATCAACCGAACGAAGATCATATATAATAGATACGAATGCTTGTAATATTTTTCATATACATAAATATATATGTACACTATTATATAAAGATTTCATGGAAATGGGAGGGACCATCAGGGCACCCGATTGAAGCAATCTGGATCGGGAGAGTGGGAATGCCAACTCCCCATTGTTAACAGTTTGTGAATAGAGGGCGGGCTCTTCTCCCCGCCCATTGGGGCATACTCATGTTCGATAGCTTGCTCTTTTGACCAATTGTTCAGTCTTGTTGTTGGAAGGAGATTCTTTATATCCCTGTGGATACGTATAAGTGATGTTGCCATCGATCCACCCAACCCGTTTTTGGCCCTTCATACAATGGCATGATTAGGATAATCAGTGGTTATTAAAGCTTGCTCAAGTCTAACAGAGAGGAGAGCCCATTGCTGTCGGACTTAGTTTCCGTGCTACAATGGGTGGTAGTACATATCATACATCATTATACATTAGGAAAAAATCAATTTTCTATTACAATGTGCTAAAAGTCTTCCAATTTTCTTTATATAGTCACTTTTACCAATCACTGAGACTGAGGCCCAACAATCTACCTAAATTGGCAAATGTTTGCGTTCAACCAGTAAATTTAGTATAAACGAGTTACTTTTAGTAGACGTCACTTTCAAACACTCAAAATCACTTGCATCCCAATTATCCTCGCAACCAAAATCGTTAGCTTTCAACCTGTTGAACAGCTCCGCCAAACTATCGTCCTCTTTCGGCAATGGTTTTTCCTATGACAACACAGGCCCAATTTGCAGGCACCGTTTATTCAATCTTCATAACTTAATGTCATTTCTACTTGAAATGTCGTGCAATAAGCGCTCAACGGCTGGAACACTGAACTGGCGATCTTGAAATATTATTTCACTTTCAATAGAATCAAATGCGTCATTCTCTAGCTTTCAAAAAATTAACGAATTTATTCATTGTCGAAACATTAGCAAAACAAGAAAAAAAAAAGGCAAAACACACAAAACACACTCACATTCCAGTGCAAACGTATTCTCCATCCCAGATGGATTCGCTTTAACAAAAGATCCCTATCAAAGATCAAATGCAAACTTCATTCAATCTAACCGTACCCTCAGTGATTCCCCATCCCAAAACAGCAATCCAGACCTGAAATTGAATTTTGCTTTCCCATAATTATTCTCTCGGCGAATTGGCAGTTCGAAGAAACCATTCCATCAGCAAAGATTCCTCAAAAGACTGATACACATTTTTAAAACCTCGCTCCAAAGTGTTCAATTTTAAATAATGTCCCAAATTAGACTGCCAAAATTTTAACCCTTTTTTGTTTAAAACTGATTTCACACAAGCTTTTGGAAGTTTGTACGAATTTTTTTATGGGACACCAAAATGTTGACTTTGTCGATCTTTTCACCATACCAATCAATTTTGAAAATTTCTACAATTGTGTGAGCTATAACTTTGCCAAACATCACTTTAACCACGTTAACCACGTTAACCATTAGAGTCGCTATTGTCTAACAATTGAGGTAAACTAACTGTCCTGCATGCAACCTAGAATAAAGCAAAAAATCATGGCTGCTATGTCACACTGCATAATACAGTGTTGCTGACTAACCGGCTGCTTAATAGATGCCAGGAAATTATTCATCTATAAATCATTTAAACGTTTTTACATCTGACGTTTTTCTGAAAAATTATTTGAGACTAAGTTGTAGGTGAGAAAGATTCCAACAGGAATAGTTATACAATTTTTCATCAGAAGCATTTGGACTAAGGCTAGTAAACAATGAACGAAAAGTTTGCTTTCCCCATAATACTTTTTATTTAAACATCAAATGAATTCAACAGCGTCAATGTGCAACCAAATAAGTTCAAATTTCCGTTGGGTGATCAGGATGCAATTTTCAATTTCAAGCTTTGCACCAGTCTACGTTTGAATTCAAAGTCCGAGCAAAAGAACTTCGCATCCGTTGCTCTAGTAAAATGGCTCCAGATCGCTTCCGGCTTCCGGATTCTCTACTCAAAATCGCACAGTTGAAGGCCCCTCATCACTTTCCGTCACGACAATGATGACGATGCCAGTGAGTGGAAGCGGAAAAGCGAGCCAATTCGGCTTAACAGCGTTGTACCCTTGTGCTCTCCCCGATGAGCTCTCGTCGTTTTCTTTCCCAAATAGCGCAAAGGAAGCATTCCATCAGTTTGCAGATAAGGAGTGCTCTTCGCTCGAGGATTTTACCAGCTGGTCATGACATGCTCTGTTTTTTTTTAACTTGATTTGCACCGACAACAGTCCTATCTTAGCTACTCGCGAGGGAATCAATCTACAATTGACTACCCTGAAAGTTTCTTATTTCTCCAAATGGAATTCGTTTGCCTAGGTTATTTCCTACTCTGCTATCAACAACAACATTGGGGTATCATTCCCACCGTACGACTTAATTATCCGTGCTAATTAGTTGCTAGGTTTCGTATGTGTATGGCCAAGCAACAGATTAAACCCCAACAACCCACAATGTTGGTTCTCTCAAGAGGTTAATTTTGTGGCTGGGTTTGTGTTTGGCTCAATATATCCGCATACAAGTCCGGTTAGTTTCGATTGTGCGGCGGATTAGTCCCATAGCCCAGCAGCAGCTCTGGTGGTTTACAATGTTCAAGTTAATTAACCCACATAATTCGTTGTAGTCGAATGAATGAGCCAGATGATTATAATATTATGCTTGTCCTTGGTAAACGAAAATGGCAAAACATTTAACAGGGATTATGGAAAATTTATGCGACGGCTAGTTGAAGCTTGCTATCTGCCAGAATCTTGATTGAACAGAACAATGCTACAATGTCTATATAAAATATGTTGCCTTTCTTGCGTCAGCAACGTGAAGCTCCCAACGTGAGCTTCAATTCCATGTGATTGATAACTGAAGCAAGCAAAAATTCTACTCTCAATAAAATTGGCACAAGCGGAGGAAACATGCAACATACTGCATCGGATCTCTGAGCTGTTTTCCAATAAAACTCAACCCTTGTCGGCTAGACACGTTCAAAATAGTTTCATCCAATAGTAGGCGCCACCGGTGACTGGCAACAGGATGAGAGAAGTTTGAAATCAATGGACTAAACTCGATGAAAAGTAGCAAATATTGAAACATGCTAAATGAATTGCGCAAAGAAGAAGGATACGGGATCGAAGCGATTTCCCTAAGCAGGCTGATGGCATTGCTATCGTGGGCGGACGCAGAGTGGAAAAGAATCAGAAGCGGAAATTAATAAAAGTGATTCAACATCTCGAATGCTTTCCCGGTCGTCCTTCCAACGTTTGTCTCTGTCGTCTTTCTTCGGGGTTATGTTTGCAGAGGCGCAGTCAGCTACTGAACAAACAGATAAGCTGGAAATTGGCTGCAAAGGGAGTAGTGGTAGTAGGCGGTGCCGTGAATGGATGCCAAACCGGGATGTCACGATCGTTCGACTTCGGCCGAAGGGAGGGCAGAGTAAACACCATTAAAAAGCAGAAAACACAGCGAATTGGAATCGAGTTACTATGGGATTCGCATTCTTTCCCTGTACTGGAGGTGGGTGTTGGAAGGAAATGCCGAAGAGAAAAAGACAAATTGTTTCCTGTCGTAATTTTACGCTTTTCCCGGCTCGCAACACCAAGGCAAGTGTTTGCAGCTGTTTGACATTTGCCGCCTTCACCTTGAGCAGATTTTTCGATTGGCTGCACGGAAATTGGAATTCGGAAATGGATTTCAATCAAAGGACGAACTTCCGGCGGGAAATCAGCAAATGATGATCCGTTAAAAATTGCTGTTATTTTATGACAAAACGAAAGGAAGGAATTTCTCGCATTTTACCGATTCGTCAAACTCGCCGTGCTTCTTGTCAAAACATTCGACCAATTCCCACGCTTGCTTTGATTGTCCCCCTCCGGAGGATTGAGTAAACAAAGCTTTCCGGTAAATGGATTCTCGTCCTATTGCGGTCGACGGAGGAGGCGATGCCTGTGGCTGCTGTTGTGATAAGAAACGAACGCAAAGTCATGCTCCTTTGGCTTGGAGCACTTGAGCACTTGACATGATCTTTTTGCCTTCTCCAACTCCTTTTATTCATCCAGCACCCTGACAGCAACCATTATCATCATCAATCAAGCGTACATCGCAGCCGGCAAGTGCGTTTTTACGAAAACATGTGTGCGTGGCTGTCGCACCGAGCGCTTCTGTGTCTGTTTATCTTGGCATGTAACATTTATCATGATTGCTTGTTCGATATCAACCATCCATGGTTCGGAGTAAGTCTTGCGGAAAACAGACGGCACTTTTCCAGTACCTACTGTCAGTTTCCATTTCGGCGATGTTGAGACAAGTAAGTTTGGATGGATTATTTTGGTGCTGTTTGTTTTTGTTATTTTTGCAAACATTCGAACGCTTGCTTCGACAATTTTAAATTGAATCAATTCCCATGACTAGCTACGATTGCGCCGAATGTGTCTTATTGTATTGTCTGTCAGTGTTTGTATGAAGCAATTCCATAGAAGAAAGTTATACGATCTCTCAGAATTTCATAATATTTGTTAGTATCGTTCCTTATCGATGATCGCAGCAAACCGCGCTTCTGAATTGACATGTTTTGCTTTTGCTCCGTCGATTTCACGAAAACGAACCTTTTGTCAGTATTCGATACAAAATATTCAAATCAAACATTGATTCATTTATTGGGCGTGAACCTGAAGTGGCTGTGCAAAGAGCGGTTCCAGGAAGCTGGGCTTCGTGTTGCGTGTTAACATTTTGTTTCGGTTATGTGGCACAACGCCTCCAGGCTACCGTCCGAGAAACAGTGTTGGAACGGAACTGCATAGGAAGCCAAATCAATTACGACGCCGGTGTTCCACCAGAGGAGACCGAACATGGTGGCGTCCATCTGGAACCCAAAGATATTCGTTGGAAGACGGTTTTAAACAGCCTGGAAAATATGATCGCTACGACGCGTCGGTTGTTACATTTCAGTGGCTGTGATCTACAATTCGGGTGAGCTCTTTCCATTATGTCATCCAGTTGATCAAATTAAATTTGTTACTTCTTAAGAAACAGCTTGATTATTCTCGTTTTGGTCAGGTTTTGTGCGTTGTCGGATGCTATAATCGCTCAATGATGTATTATAATGCAGTAAAGTTCCGAAACTCTGTTTAGCTTAAAATGCTATTTTTTTATAAATCATTTATTTGTACATGCTCAATCGAATCAACTTTACAGAGCCAAGTTTTCATATTTATATACATCAGTTAACCTAACACTAAAGTTATGAGGATAGAACCCATTACTCGCGGCCGTCTCGAGGTTAATAACCTAACAATAACAATTTAACGGATGGGAAGCTGGGCGGAAATTTTAAGAATGGTTTACATAACACATTTATTTTAAGTTCTAAATTGGCAAAAACTTTTAGCTATACAAATTTTGGTTTTCTTGACTCAATACTTGAATATTCTTGAGAAAGAAAAACAAAACGCAAACACAGATGAAAAAAAAGATAGCAAACATACATGTTAAACAAACTACAATCTAAGACTAACGTTAGTTAAAAATACTTAAATGAGTTTCATAAACTCCAGATCACGTAAAGCCAAAATATCTCGAAACGATACATTGTGTTGTCTACCTCGAGCCCGAAGGGAATCATAAAGCTCAGATCTGACTCCACGATGCTCAGCACAAGACCAAATTACGTGATCTGCTTCCTGGTAACCTTGTCCACGTTCACAGAGATTGCTGTCGAAGAGACATCACACGAATGAAGTCTGGACCCACATCCATCCCTCTAATCCAAGATTTCTTCGAAACCTTTGGGATGATTGAATGTTGCCATCTCCTTTACTCCCTTTATACTGCCAGCAGACGAGTGACTGTTGACGGAAAATAGGAAAGGAATTTCATTGAAGGCGATTTGTCGATCATAAATATCACCTCCCATAGCGCCCACCTTTGCAAGCGAGTCCGCTCTCTCATTGCCCGGAATCGAACAATGAGATGGGACCCATACAAAAGTGATGATAAACTAACGCGAAGATAAAGCACTTAGAAGCTCCTGTATTTTCATGAGAAAATACGAGGAGTGCTTTACCGGCCTCAAAGAGCAATTAGCCTCTATAGAACTGAGATTATCCGTAGACATGTAATGCTGATCCGGTATTAGTGAGGCGACAATTTTTAGCGTAAAGTGTATAGCAGCTAATTCAGCAACATATACGGAACAATCAATGACCCGTTAGTGAAGAACGTTTGAGTGGAATGAACTTGGCCAAACTTAGCAGCAAATATCAGTGAAGCAAACTAAGGGCGATGGTGCTCTGCGATTCCATGAAGCTCCTGCTAAATCAAAATGAACAGAATTGCCGAAGTCGAAGAAGCAAACACGATTGGGAATATTCGGCGAAGGGCTTAATGTTAATGTTTAAGTCCCAACCGTTTGAGGAGAACTGGAGCATCACTTAACCTACTTAGACTAGATGCTCTCAACGACCACTTTTAATTAAATTGTTGGTCTGTACACCAAACAGGACATTCTGTTTAACTATTTGCTCCGACTATTCATTACCCCTTTCCTTTGATATCTACTGAAGAACGCGTGGGTTCCCTGTGTTTTCTTAAGGTAGATACCAAATCGTCCCTATCTCCAACAGTTGCATGGACGTGGCCAGGTGAGGGATCGAGAAGTGTCTTCGTGGAAATTATTTCGTGAAGAAAAGATTACACCCAAAAGTTGAAATGGTGGAAAAAAAAAGTGCAATTGCAGTTTTTGCAACCATATTTTGAGGAATCTACGTGATTCAGAAGAGGCAATTTTGTCCATCATGCGTTTATGGTAGCGTTTTATGGTATAAACGAAGTCATGCAAGTGTGTACAAGCGCCTCGACAGTCGAAGCAACCGTTGGGTTTTTGTTCAACCGTAAACAACTTTTCAATACCAATACCACAATATCACAGAAACCACAACGCATTGACTACTGTTGGAAATCCGCTGTCAAGTGTTTTATTTTTATTTTCACTCGTCCTCGCACTCCGATCAACCTATCATCAAGTTTGCCCTTCTTGATCACTACGCGTTTTATGAAATAAACGAAGCCATGCAATTGTGTGCGAGCTTTAGAATCGAGATGGTTTTTTTTTTTGTGAACCATTGAACTTCCCTAGTAGCACAATGTTATAACAAGTATAAACTGGTTGAGGTTGAGGACTCGATTAAGTCACAATCAAGTAGCTGCAACTATTTTTTGATCGATTCGTGCTGCTTGGGTTCCGGACTCCAATCTCATATATCCAATCCAACCTTTACCTCACGCTACATTGAATTTTTCAAAGAGAATTTAGGTGTTGCTTTTGTGCCCACGACCAACGTTGCATTTTTAAACCACTTGGCTACTTTTTAGATGGGGGATAACCTCCGGTCCTTAATAGTTCCTATTCACTCCTACACAAGTCATATGATCACAAGGAACCGCCGGCTGAAACTTAGAGACGCTGCAGCAGGCGCAGGCGGAGCAGAACATCGAAGTTTTTGGTGAACTATTCTTTAATGCTTTCTAATTTCAGATCATCCATGAAGATCCCGAGTTTTGAGAAAATAATTACAAAATCACTTTTTTTCCCGACAATACAGTTAGTCTAAACTTTCCGATTCACAAAACGTAAATCATTCTAGAATTGTAGCAGGACAACAATCCATAGATATGTAATTATAAATGAAATTGGTATTATCATAACAATATCATTACAATATTCATTCACTATATTAAATATACTACTATATGACATTGAATATATATTTTCAATGCTATGTCATCTTCATCTTCGCATGTATGCATTCTTGTAAATTACAGCCCAACTAACTTCATTGTCTAAACTTTCAGGTTCACAAATGGAATTGTTATTATCATCCTTATATTCATTCTATATATTCTATATATCATTATAATATTTATTCACTATTTTTAATACATTACTATATGACATTGAATATATATATCGGGAAGGGAAGGAGCATCAGGGTATCACTCAAGCTGGAATTATACAATGGAGTGGTATGACAACCGGCGTCTAGGAGGGAACAAACAGTATCATTTTCTCTATCCTACCGATTCGATTGTGATGCTGTGAGTTCTACTCCAACAGTTTCAGTGAGAGTGACGCGCCCTTCTTAACAAGCCATCCTGTAGAAAGCTTAATAAGTATTCCGAATTGGGTTATTCTATTTGTTGGATCGTATCGTTGGAAGGAGATTCTTATGATTCCGAAATTTGCGCATACGTTTGGCATCAAAACGATTAGGAATTACACTTATTCTCACTTTCACAGTTCCTCAAAACCTTTTTCTTCCTAAAAAGTAAAACTCTATCCAACGCGACTCGTTAACACACCAGAATGACTATTCATAACAGTACTAATTGGAATGTGCAGAGAATGTTACTTCGGAATATCATGATCGAGAATCGAAACGTTGTCGGTGATAGGGAGTTTCTTGATACTTGCCGGAACGCAACATTCTTTAATATTTTCCAACTCCGTTGGATGCATATGTACACAAAATATATTCATCTTTTATTTATAAAACTCTTAATACTTCAGTAAATAAAATGTCGTAAAAACCATTAGTTGAAAAGAGGAAAAATCTTAAAAATAAATCAATCGAAGAACGATCGTCAGGTGTTTCAATTTTTCGTGACGGTAGCCATTTGTAAATTGCACACAATGCTCAAGGTATGCAACGAAGAGAAAACTTAAATTCTTTTAGCCATCAGTAGCTGCCAATTGGCAAGAACTTGGAAAATAATGTAAGATAAATTCAAATCAAACAAACTCTCTCAGAATTGAATTAGTAGACATGGAAAGGACGGATTTTAAATTGTCCGCATTAGAATTAAAAGCTTCTAGAGTCTTTTGAAGCAGCAGGTAATTTCAGCCGTTGCACGTTGCGCCTTACCAAAAGATGGCTACCAACAAGATCCACACACACACACACACACACACACACACACACACACACACACACACACACACAAGCACCTTATTTCGCTTCCTCGTGGTTGCGCCCACCAGCTGGTAACCGACTGCCAAGCACACCACTGCATTATTAATGGCTCACTAGCAACGGTTGCCACCGCCAGCTGCCAAATCCAACGTTGCCGCCTTAACGCTCCGCACTGCCGAATGAAGCTAGCGCACCCTCCAGGGTACATGCCATCGCCCGCTGCCAACCAATACTGGCTCGTTTCTCCGCACAGCTCCAGTACTGCAACACGAATGAGAAAATTGCGAATCGTTCTGTACTGCATATGAGACCTCCCTTGCTCACATTTGAAATCTGTGATAGGAAAGTACTGTGCATTTAGTAAATTAAGCATGCAAAACAAAATTCTAAGAAATCACCTTTCATTTTCGTTATTTTCAATAGTGTAAATTTTTAACGGATAATTTTTGATAGTGGAATTGATACGCGGGAAAATTTCCAACCAATTGATGTAAACATCTTGTAAATCTATCGAGCATTTATGAAGTTATAAGCGTTTAATTTGTAACGATATTTCGTGACGGTCGCTTATTTTTAGATTTTCAATTGACACCCTACCCTTGCCGTAAAACGTAGTCTACGTAAAAACCTACAACGTAAAAAAAACCTACATTTGATTGACGACCATAAATAAATAAATAAATTACTCGATACAGACGTAACCGAAATTTGATCATGCAGAAGAAATGTACGCATTTAACAATAAAAATAAGTCACATCATGTAATAATTGCATCAATGGTCTACTTTGATGAATGATAGTAATTAAATTAAAAAAAAAAAATAGTAAATAAAAAATTGTGAAAACAATACGGGACCATTCATAAACCACTTCATTTTACCATTTTACTCGTATTTTATTTACAGTCCATACGCAAATGCCCGCACCTTGGCCTTAACCCCGGCCATAAGATTCTGCACAACCTGTGAACCGTTTTTTGCATGTAAACCCATACTTTCTTCAGTTCCTCGACTGTCTTCACTACCTTAGGTCGTTTAAGAAGGTGCTGCTTCATAATCGCCCAGTACTTCTCGATGGGGCGGAGCTCCGGAGTGTTGGGAGGGTTGAACATTTTCGGCACGAAATTGACCTTATTGTCCGCATACCATTTCAGCACGTCCTTGGAGCAGTGGCATGAGGCCAAATCCGGCCAGAAGATTGTTGGGACGTTGTGGGCCTTCAGGAGAGGAAGCAGCCGCTTCTGGAGGCACTCTTTTATGTACACCTGTCCGTTCATCGTGTCCTGGGTCACGAAAGGTGCACTCCGCTTCCCGCACGTGCAGATGGCTTGCCAAACCAGGAATTTCTTCGCAAATTTGGACATCTTCTGAGTGCGGACATGCTCCGGAACGCTGAACTTATCCTTGGCCGTGAAAAACAGGTTGCCGGGGATCTGTTTGAAGTCGGCCTTCACATATGTTTCGTCGTCCATGATGCAGCATTCAACTTTCGTCAGCATGTTGAGGTACAACTTCCTGGCACGGGTTTTGGCGGACTTGTTCTGCTTCTCGTCGCGATTTGGGGCCTTTTGTACCTTGAACGTTCGAAGCCCAGCCTTAGTTTTGGCCTTCTGGACAAAACTTCGGCTTAGGTGCAGCTTCTTAGCCACATCCCGAACGGAGGCGTTCGGATTTCGGTTGAAGGCCCCAACTACGCGGTTGTGATTTTTGGTGTTGTACGGAATACTTTTTCCTTCACTTCTGGGCTTCCGATCGGTGGTCAACCGTTCCTCGAACCGCTTAATCACTCGCGACACCGTGGAATTCGCGATTCCCAACGTTTTGGCGATGGAACGATGCGAGAGATCCTTGTTCTCGTGATGAATGCGCAAGATTTTATCACGCACGAGCTGTTCTTTCGACTCCATTTCCGCGAGTTTTAATCACAGGACTTTAAAACTTGCAGGATTTAAATAATGCACTATGAACTAAATCCACCCAAATTTTCATTAAATTCTACCCAACGGTTAAAAAGTTAGAGCAATTTCATCGTGGACACCCTTTATGCATATGTATAATAACGCCGCATAGTGAGCCAATTCCGGAAAATTTTGGTACCGTTCGTACTTCGTTGGTCGGACACTACGGGATATGACGTTCTGACTCAGATCGGATGTGTCTAAATCAAAAGATTGCTCACAGATGTTCGACATTCCCACCAGTGAGCCCCCCGGAGTTAAACCACTGGACATCAGCTAAAACTTCACAACCTTCACCTCTTTCTTGTCAAAGCTAGTGCAGAGCCTCCTACGATGCGAGTTCACTCGGCTTTTCAAAGAAGCCATCAATTCCAGCACTTCCAGCGTGCCTGTGTATTTAAAATTCAAATTCCTCTCCATATTCACCTATCGGCAACAGTAGATTCGTTCAGAAGAACCGTGGAGCAAATGTGCGCACACCTGTCTGCTTCTGACAGCAATGGTTTCGCACTCTGCACCCACTTACCCGGAATTCATTTGAAGTTTTCCGATCCCGAGCCCGTTTCGCTACATTCTCGCTGGGAAATCGCGTAGAAAAACGATATTACGTTCAAGTGCAGTCGGTTCGATTAGGTGGAACTGCATATCCATGCATCATGTCGATTGCAGGTTTTAATTTATTCAATCAGTTCTTGGAATTATTACTTGCCTACTGGTAAATAACGTGAGTTTTTTTATGGCAAATCGATAACTTCTATTCGAGAATCATTTCCTCAAACCACGTGCAAGTTTTGCCAATTTTTGCGAAAAAGTGGCACGGAAATCGTAATACTTTTAGTGGATAAATCATGCCGAAAGCCATAATGCGTGTCCCACATTTCGGGTGTAAGCAAAGTTTCACGATACATGCCAGGTCCAATCCCCTACTCCGGAGAAAGTTTTCCGAACAATGCTGAAAGGAAGGACCGTCGCAGGGAAATTCCCCTCATGTGAGATAGAAGAGATTACTGGGAATAATCCTGCCTGTGCGTTCAGATTGCTCTCGGGTTGGGTTGTATTCATACGTCTTCACCACTGAGTGTCAGCCCATTGAGGCGTCAAATTCGGAAGGAATGGCTGAAGGGAAAGGGAATAAATCTTATCGTACACTTCCTCCGGCTATGAATGATGTAGAACCAGTGCTTTCGTTCGATTTCGTTAACTGTCCGTTGCAGATTTTTCGGATGGAATTTGATGGGCCAGAAAAAAAATTGATGGCTTTTTGATGGGCGAATCGATTGAGGTAATGTTGGGTCCTATTCGAGAAAGATGATTATCATTGGATTATTTGAAATGGCCTTGGAAAAGGGTTGACCACTTTCTTCCGTGGTCTGTGGACTAGAACTCTTTTTAATTCAACTGTGCACTGTTTTACAAGTGGACATCAGAAGCGGAATCTAAAAGTCATTCGATTGAAGATGTCCCATCAAAGTAGGCGAAGCCAGGCAAGTGTCCATCGTTCTCGCAGCACTCCATGGTTTGCAGCAAGTGAAAAGAATAAAATGAAAATGAACGAAAATGTGCTTGAAGGGAAAAAGTTAATGGCAAAATTAAATGTCGTTCGATTCACTTCCCTCATCGAGCAAGCGAGAGCAGCAGGATCGGGATCACGACAAAGATCCCCCTAGGGCAGCCGACTCCAATGATGACTCTATACATCGCGAGGAGAGCAAGTCTTCATCAACTTGATGAAAGAGCGAAATTGAACTGGGACTTATTTTCCATCGGCATTTAATTCAACAGCAATCACAAAATCAATTTCACTCTGATGAAATGTTTTCTTCGCGATGTGAAATTGCTCCTCACAGTGGGTGTGACAATTGTGTTATTGAATTTTATTTCATATTTATTGTTCGTTGGTTTTATCGCCACCGGCAGGGAACTCCTCCAAGGCTAGGAAAACCGTTTTATTTCGCCCATTAGAGCTTGGCAGCTGCTCAGAGGCAAATAAAAGAGAATTCTGGCAGACGATCCCAGCAAACGGCGAGATGGAGAGCGTCAAAGACACTTGATAATCTACAATTAAAGCTCCCCGAGTCGAGGGAAAGACCGAGTCGGCCCTTAACGGACTAACAAAGTGCCATTTTTCGACAGAACATTGAAAGACGAAACTGCTAATGATGTCGAAATTGGAAACGCCGGAGCTCGAACGAGTGGCCTGCAAATAGACGAGTGCTGTTCGGTGCTTGAATTAATTTTCCGAACAATGTACACAGTTGGATTTTTTTTTGTATGGCAGCAGACATAAGCCCACGACCGATGAGATTTACTTAAAATAGCAAAACAGTTATTTCTTTCCATACTTTTCCAAAAAAATGCTTGGATATTTTTGAACACGAAAACTGTTTGTCAACTCAATTTTGCGTTAATTTCAGCAGTCGGGAAATAATTTATGAAGCCAAGTATTTTTGGAATCAACGTAACAAAAAAAACCTTTTCTTTAGATGTTGATAAGTCTGCCAACATGCTAAATAAGGCATTCCACGAGACTGTACCGTTGAGCTGACTTTTTGGTTTACTTTCCATTTTTGAAAAGGTATGAGGAGATTGCAGCAAGCCGTGCTTTGAAACTGACGTTTGTTTTGTTTTCGCTCCCCCGTTTTCGCGAGGAAAAATCAAACAATAATTCGTAATTTAACATAAACTAACAGTGAAATCATAAAATCTCCGCGTGCTTTGTGTAAGAAATAGTGAATACAATCGATTCCCTCCCGAAATGTGTCATTGTCGGTAGTATTTCCCCGTTTTTATTTTTTATGTTTGTGCTTCGCCCCCGCACCCTGAAGAAAGGCTTATTTTCGATAATCAGTGGTAGATTTGTGACACCCAGACATAAATTATTAATTTAGAGTGTCGCGAATGAATCGATGATAATTAGCAGTTTTGAAGTTTGAATAGAGTGCTATAGGGGAGATTTTGATTATTGGTAGAATGGGAGAGAAAAAAAAAAAAGGGGGGGGGGGGAGGGGTGGGGGGGAAAAAAAAAAAAAAAAAAAGCAGGGTGGTGTATATAAAGGGGGGGGGAAGGAAAAATATTGTGTTGGTTGTTTGTGGGAGAAATAAAAAAAAAAAAAAGTTTAGTGTTTTTTTTTTTTAGAAAGAGTGTGGGGGGGGGGGGGGGGGGGGGGGTGGTTTTTATTTTTAAAATTTTTTTTTTTTAAAAAAAGGGGGTGGGGTTTTTATTTTTATTTTTTGTTTTTGGGGTTTTTGGGGGGGTATCCCAAGTAACAATTTTAGTTTTATTCCAGCCGTATAGTACTCCTCCGGCTTTGTTGATAAAACTACATTCAAAACTGTTTTGTCTACCGACACCTCCTCTATGTTTCTTTAAAGCCGAAATTTGTACAAAATGGCCCACTCTATAGACGGTTGTGAAAACAAATTAATAAAACCTTTATAAGAACATAAGGATTTTGAAAATGTGCTAATGAAAGATGTTATGACCACTTGAGAACCTTCATAAAACCTATTGGCTGCCATTAAAACCAGAATGTGGCTAAATGGCCCCAGCTGTCAAACTTCACTGTGAAATCGTGGATGGTTTTTGTTGTTCTGCTTTGTTCGATTCTCTGATCTTCTGATTTATTTAGCAGTCAACAAAAAAAGTTCTAGTGTTGCGGGAAAATTTTGTTTGATAGCAAAATATCCAAAGCAAATTGTGTTTTCTTCAGCGTATTATGCTCCAAATTGAATGCGGAATTATTTTTATGGTGAATATTGGCACGATAAGATCCAAAAATTAATGCGCCTCGGAAATTATGCGAATTTACAACAACATAAATCAAATTAAAACAAATATATTCGATACATTAATCTTGAGTTTCTTGAAAAGTGCTTGGAATTGGATGAGATGATTAAAAGAATGCCGAAATTAGTCTCTCATCTACAGTTTATTTGCAAACCATTGAAAATTTGATGCATTTATTTTTCCACATTTCAATTATTTCTTATATTTCAATATGGCGATTGGAATAAAATCACAGTTTTGCCATAAAGCTAATCTTTCTTCCCAATGACTATTATAAAACTATTTGGTTTTATGGCGACTTCCTTCAATGCCAATTTGCCGTTTAATGCATTTACTGGAGGCAAAATGGTTCTAAAATGCTTTTTCAACTGACCATCATAAGATAAAATTAATGAGTCCTAAAACGGCATTTCAATACAGCATTTTACGAGTTCATAAAGTCGAAATAAAACCTTTGATAGGAGTAAAAGGAATTTGAGAAACAAGGTTTTAAGATCGTTGTAAACAAGCTGTGTAGGTTCTCATAAACCCAACTAGAATATGAAACCTATTGGCACCTCTTGGTGTCATAATAAGACCAAATTGATTTCTTGTGGCTTTGATAAAACCTTAATAAAACTTAATAAAGCAGGATGGTTTTGGAAATGTTACTTGGGATTGTTCGTGAAAGTAACCTCGGAATGGGCGTGACTCTCCAGACATTCTGAAATGGTTTGCTGGATCTGCAGTAGAGCTATCTCTTTTTGGTCCCGGGTTAAAGCTGGTTTCAATTGGTAGTTGGATGATTGTTGGTAACCGGTTTTTTTCATTATTCCATTGGCGGGCGGTGGGTGTATGATTGTACACACACACACACACATTCTTTTCTTTTTGGGTTGCTCTCTGTTTGTTTGTTTTTTTTTTTTTTTTTTTTTTTTTTTTTTTTGCTAGTCTGTTTGTTGGTGGTTTGTCTTTTTGTTTTTGTTAATTTTTTTTTTGTGGGTGTTTTTTGGTGTTTTTGCTTGATCGTGAAAGGGGAGTGTTGGGGGTGGGTTGTTTTTATAAAATATTTAATATTTTTTTTTTTTTTTTCGGGGGTCTGTTAGACTTGATCAAGCTTTAATAACTACTGATTATCCTAATCAAGCCATTGTATGAAGGGCCAAAAACGGGTTGGGTGGATCGATAGGCAACATCACTTATACGTATCCACAGGGATATAAAGAATCTCCTTCCAACAACAAGACTGAACAATTGGTCAAAAGAGCAAGCTATCTAACATGCGGATGCCCCAATGGGCGGGGAGAAGAGCCCGCCCTCTATTCACAAACTGTTAGCAATGGGGAGTTGGCATTCCCACTCTCCCCATTCAGAGTGCTTCAATCGGGTGCCCTGATGGTCCCTCCCATTCCCATGAACTATTTATATAATAGTGTACATATATATTTATGTAAATGAAACATACTACAAGCATTCGTATCTATTATATATGATCTTCATTCGGTTGATCCTGAAGTGCAAGAAATGTTGTATAGTGTTAAAGTGTAGAGTTCTGTGGTTCGGCCCTTAAGCACATTTTCCTTCGTTTTCAGCGATAGCAACAATTCACCAAAATCTTGATTTGAGGTATCCTGATTACTGGATGGATGGATGGATCCGGGGAACTCCTCAGCTACATCGTGTACAGCATTTTGACGGAATTGACGAACCCTTTGGAGAAAGGTGAGGATCTAGCAGAAACTGCCCTTTTTGAAGACTTGATGACCTCTCTACCTCAAGGAGAGGTAAATAGTTTTAATTACATAAATTTTACTGACTCGATCAAACCAACTACTTCACCTCAGACACAAATAGGATCTGAAATTTTGGTGTATTGCCAAATTTCAATCGAATGAAAGGGTCCGCTAAGATTAAAGAAATCCACAACAAAATTTTGTGTTGTTCCTTCCCAATAATTCTGGCAAAAGAAACTAGTTGGGATGACGTTTTTGGTAATACTTACAATGCTTTTAGGGATAACCGTAACATTCAACATTCTGAAAAGAAATCAGGAGGGGGTGTACTAATTTCCATTTCCACAAATTTCAATTCAGAAATCATCACGGCAGAAAAATGTAAGGATTTCGTTGGGTAAAAATGCATATGTCGGGGGAAACATACGTATTTGCCTCTGTGTATTTTCCTCCGAACAATGCTCGCAAAGACTCATATGAAAAATTCTTTAGTATTGCCGATGAAATTTCGGCCAATCTTACCACAGAAGGGAAAATTCACATAAACGGGGATTTTAATCAACGTAGTATTGACTTCTTTTCAGACACAGAAAATCGTTGAGGAAAATGAAACACTGCAATTTATATTTGACAAAACTGCCAGTTTAGGGTTCAATCAAATCAATCATGTAAAAAATCAGCAAAATTGCTATTTAGATTTTTTATTGACAAATATTCTGTGTGACCGAATCTCTTATTCCATTATGGAAAAATGAAGCATTTCACACAGCATTTGCAACTTTCTTCCACGATATGTATACCACTTTTTCTTAAGTAGATCGTGATCGCAAATCTTTCGGTTTCTTTCCAGAATTTAGTAGAGATATTAGTGTAAACAATATAAATGTGCATGACATAAGGGAAGCATTGAAAAAAATAGATGTCTCCAAAGGATGTGGGCCCGATGGAATTCACCCCAATTTTCTGAAAAACTTATCTTCGGAGCTTACAACTCCCTTGTTTTGGCTTTTCAATATGTCGATCGAATCCGGCATTTTTCCCCAACTCGTGGAGAAGTTCCTATCTAGTTCCTATTTTTAAATGTGGCAAAAAATCTGACATACGAGATTATCGCGGTATTGCTATTATCATGCATGAAAAACTGTTTTGTCAAATTAAAAATAGAATCTCTACCTTGCAACATGGATTCTTCAAAGGACGCTCAGCTAATACAAATTTACTCGAATTCGTTAACTATTCGCTGGTTGCAATAGACAACGGAAACCATATTGAAGCTCTCTATACAGACTTCAGCAAGGCATTTGATCGCATTGATATACCCTATTCAAACTGCAAAAAATGGGTATTGAGCTAAATTTTCTTAAATGGCTCGAGGCTTATCTTACTGATCGACAACAAATAGTCGGATTTAAAGGCAAGACTTCAAATCCTATTCGAGTTACTTCAGGAGTTAATCAAGGCTCCCATCTTGGCCCTCTTTCGTTTATACTATTTGTAAACGATATTTCCCTTATTTAAAAAAACGTAAAAATTCTTATTTATGCCGGCGATTTAAAGATATTTTTAGAAATTAGAAACAAGAGAATACAGGGCTGGTAGCGAATTTATGGACAAATAATAGTGACTTTAGTGACTAAAATAATAAAAACAGTGACCAAATAGTGACTAAAAAGTGATTTCCAAATTGTAGTATTATTTTGAATCTTTTATACATAAGTACTGTAAAAATTAACTACATTTGCAAAAATGAATAATACTGCGACGTAGTGTAACTTTTTGGTTTGGTTTTTGTAAAAAAAAGCGACGTAATCAACCGACTTTTTTTTTCTCCATGACCTCCTGCACTTTTTTTTTCCTCTGTTCGGGAATAAAACCACTGCGACCAGTAATTTGATCTATTGTAGAAACCTCCTGCACTTGGTCCGCAGCTCGTTTTTTTTTTTTTGTGAAGACGGGTCTATACGCACGGTTGAAACAACTTCCAGCATCGAGTTGAGCCGTCGCCATATGAAGCTGTTTTCATTACCTTAATCACCTCAGGGTATTTAGGCTCATCTACAGCGGTTTTCTTAGTAAAAACTGGTTCAAATACTCCTCAATTCTGTACTCTGTACTCAAGGTCAGCACCTAGCATGTTAACAAGTTCGATTCGTCAATGAAGATCATAGTTGACCTGAATCAGAAGTAACTTGGCGATTTTCACAACATACCTGGACCTTTCATTGGATGCATCGACTGGTTGTTTTGATGCATTTGCAATATTTTATAAACGAGTTCTGCAAACCAGACTTCTGACGAAGGAATACGTCTTTATTTTCCATACTGGGGTTCAATTTAGACAAAAATAGCATTGCGACCGTCAAGAAAGTGGTCTAGTTTTGAGCATTCATATCTCAGCCATTTCTCAAAAGATTTTCAAAAAATTTACACCAATCGATCGGAAGTATTTCGGGCTACATACTATTGAAAAATTCATAAATGTTATGCCTTGTTTTAAAAAGTATTTTTACTCCTTCCGGCCTAAAGGGTCATATATGACCACAAAAGGATAATGGCTGTAAACAATCACACAGACTGAATAAAAGTGTACACTGTCTTCGGCAAATTTGTTTTCCATCAATTCTTTTATCTGGAAAATATAAACAAATATATGAGTAATTGACGACCTAGAACATCCTGAATATGAAGAAGTTCAGGAAGAAAAAATAAATGCTTTATTAAAAGTGTAAAGCGTTGTTTTATAATATTGTACATATGCATACGTATTATTAAATTCTCGCTGGTAAACGTTTAGTATGTTTGTATCTTTCTGGGATGTTCTAGGTCATCCAAAATGTACTTGAGTTCAGAACTTCAGATCTACAGTTGTAACAGCAGCTTTTAGAGCTATATAAGGTTACGCTTATATAGCTCTTTTGGAAGTCATTAACAGTCATTATTTGATAACTTTGTGATGTACTAGATCAACACAACTGGCCTTGAGTTCAGAACTTAAGATCTACAGTAGTAACTATAGTTGTTTGGGCTATACAAAGTTACGTTACGTTTTGAACCATATTCAGTAAAAATTTTCGAACGTAAAAACACATCATGAGATGAACGGGGATAATTTACGTCATCGAAATTGTCCTTGAGTTCAGAATATAAAATCTACAGTTGTAACAGTAGGTGTTTGGAGTGTGTAAAGGGACAATATGTATTTAACAATATTGATTGAATAGTGTGGAAGGCCAATAGACATAATGCGACAATCTTGGAATATTCTAGGTACTCCATACTGTCCTTAAGTTCAAAACATGAGATCTACAGTTATACAGAAGTTTTTTGAGCTATATATGGTGACCATCTACATTCAAACATATTCAATGAATCTTTTGGAAGGTAAAAGTTTTTTTTTAACTTGGACCAGGACAAGGGGTTTGGGGAATTTTGAGAAAAAATAAAAAAAAAATTGGGGGGGG
Organism: Aedes koreicus; assembly: GCA_024533555.2. Taxonomy (NCBI): domain Eukaryota; kingdom Metazoa; phylum Arthropoda; class Insecta; order Diptera; family Culicidae; genus Aedes; species Aedes koreicus. The sequence continues at coordinate 97,457 of JAHHFK020005433.1, forward strand.
TGGGTTTTTGGGGTGTAAGAAAAAATATAAGGAGTGTATCGAAAATAAGCTATCCACAAACTTTCCTTCAAATTATGTAGAAAACCGATATTTTATTCATACAAAAAAATGATCCTTTATTGTACGAGGTTAAACTTGAACATAATGAAGACCGGATGAAATTTAAGTTATTCCTTCACGAATTTTCGAACTTTGGATCGAATGCTCTTCATCAAGTTCCGGACAAGTGTTGCATCGCATTTTTTGGACGCTTGAGCCCAAATTTTTTTGAACTCCTGCATGTTCCCAGCTGCCTTACCAGTCTTCTTGAAGACCCTCTTCGCGATTGCCCAGTAACGTTCGATGGGTCGAAGCTGAGGGCAATTTGGTGGATTGATATTTTTCTCAACGAAATCTATACCCTTCTCCGCAAGCCAATTGAGAGTGGTTTTGGCATAGTTAGCCGACGCTAAATCCGGCCAAAACAGTGGAGGTGTACTATGCTTCTTATATAAAGGCAACAATCTGTTCTGGAGACACTCGGATCAATAGATTTCCGCATTTATAGTTCCGGTAGTGTAAAAAATGGTTGACTTCAAACCACAGGAACATATTGCTGACCATACCAGTACCTTTCGACCGAATTTCTCCACTTGAATCGACCTGTCCGCATCGCTCACATTATCCCCAACGACGGCAGTAAAGTATTGTGGACCTGGAAGGGTTTTTGAGTCCTCCTTTACATAGGTCTCATCGTCCATCAAAACGCATGCATCCGGACGCTGCAAAAGACGCGAATACAATACCCGGGCCCATGTTGCTGCTCGCTTTTTCTGTTCTGCACTTTGTTTCGAGATTTTCTGATTTCTTGTAGGTCTTCAGGTGGTTTCGCCTCTTGATACGCTGGATCATTCCGACACTCGTTCCTGCTTTTTTGGCCAAATCACGTATTGACATTGATTTGTTCTTTATGATTAGAGATACCACTTTCTGCTCCAGTTTCGGGTTGGAAGAACCGGGTTTTCTGCCTCTTCCTGGTAGCTCATCCAAAGAATAGTGTTCCCCAAACTTATTAATGATGGTTTCAACACTCGTATGATGTATTCCAAACCGCTTCGCCAATTTACGCATAGTAATACCCTTCTCACTTAGCCATGTGTCCAGAACCTTAATTTTCAATTCCTTTTCAATACGCGACATTTTGAAAACGCAGAATTTGAACCGCACAAACAAGTAAACAAAATAAAGCTGACAGTCAAACGCACAGCATGCAGTGTTCAGAGCATAAAAAACCATCACAAAAACATGCGTACAACGCAAATGTATGTGGATAGCTTATATTCGATACACTCCTTAGTATAGTATATAGTTTCAGTTCATTCAAACTGTCCTTCAAAATTTAAGGTCTACAATTGTAACTGTAGCTTTGTTGGCTATACAAAGTTTAGTTAGTTTGTTTGGCATAGAATGTCCCAAGATTATCTCATAATGTCAGTTGGTCTTCCAGGACATTCATTGAATATGTTTGAATACATATCATAGTTTTGAATAGCGGATAAAGCTACTGTTACAATTGTACATCTTAAGTTCTGATCTCCTGGGCAGTTTGAACGACCCAGCACATCTAAACAAAAATACTAAATACTGTTTTCAATCATTTCTATGTAATTGAGCACAAAATCAATCAGAATTCACCAAACTGTTTGTAAAAAATAGGCCTGAAAGGGCAGGTAGCAAGTTCTCAATATGTCCTCTGGAAGTGAAGTACTCGCAGGCCACCCATTGGGGTTACAAACTCGACCGACGATGGTTCGCACCAACCTTTCCAGATCAGCGTACATTAGATGTATTAGTGATTCTTCCCTCTAGAAGAAACCTTAGAAAATAGCATTGAAATAGATGTATACTTATGTTTGTAAACTTTATCAAAAAATTTTGGATCAAATTGTACCTAACAAGTTTTACAACTTTGCCAAACATTATTTGGTTTAACAGCAGTCAAGCAAAGTCAGTATAAAATTAAAGAATTGATGAATTATGAATTTTTTAAATCTACTGTATCATAAACTAAGAATATTTGTCTAAGAAATTTCCTAGAAAAAATATAAAATTCTAGTATACGAGTTTTAATGGAACTTTGAAATCATAATGCCTTAATAAATTGGTCGAATTGCGCTGTATCCCGATTTCACCTATGATCGGAATGAGTTCGCTTGACTGGAATACGAACAATCTAATCTAGTTTCAGATTTACAAATCGTTCCCACTTTTCTCGACTATTTGGATACGAAAAGAGCACCGTGAAGTGCCCATATTCTGCGCACAACTAATGCCCTAATTTTGCGCATTCCAAACTAATGTTTAGTTTAGTATTCTTTGAATTTGGTTCTACATGTAAATAGATGTTGTCCTCTTGTGTATGGGATAAAATGTAAAGTTTGACAATCTTGCAATTAACTGCCAAATTTTGGCAAAATGCGCACGATAAGGCGCTGCGCAGAATTAGGGTTTTTTCACGGTAGTCCACTTTTGAAAATACTAAATCTAACAAAATATTTTTGAAAAAAAAGTCAGTGTTAATCAAAAATAACTTGATTCTTTTATGTAATTTCTTAATTAGACATTTTATTTGCAGATTGGATAAACGTTTTAAGTTTTCACTGCTATCCCGTTCGATTCGTCATGGGAATGGGTTCACTGGGTTTGTATAGAAATATGAAAATTATTATGAAATAGCTGGAAAGATGTTGTTATATGGAACCACGTGCGTCGCATTCAAGTTAATCCAGAGTGCTGTGACCGACCAGCGCTCTGCATTTGACAAGTTCAATTAAGGTAGAGGTGGGACAGCATTCGCCAGGGCATCTAGTTTTTTGGTGTACATTCCTCGTATTTTATATAGTGTGGCCAGATCGCTTAATTTGGTTGACTTGTTGGTTGACCTCCAGACACACGATCCTCTGCAGCAGGTGGAAGAACTACTTGATGTGATATTTCCACAGTGGAACTGACTCTTAGCTTCGGGTCTTGACCAAGAATCCCTACTGAGCCCTTGCGGCACGTCAAGCCGGCCAGTTCAGCGCAGGCATTTCCACACATTTTCAATAATGCTAATAATAAAAAAATCAGCACTGTTACCACGATTTCTTCGCAAGGAAATTCGCATTGGTTGAGAATCTCCCATCGCAGTAGGTCAAGGACCGCCTGCGGAAAACGCACGGTGAACAGAATCTCAGTTGGCTCTGCATTTTGAAGCAGTTTGCCTGCCAATTTGGGAGAGGTGAAAAGTTACGGGCGCTTGCCCGATGGGGGTTGAATGAAAAACTTGTCCTACATTCTTTGCTGCCAGCTATCGAATGAACACCTACATTGTACGCTTGTCGACTGTGATGTTCATATACTGGTCGGAAAGTTTCCGACGTAAAGCGAGAGCAGCGCACACAGTCGATAAAACTCTGTTTTACAACTTCAATAGTTACCTTTCATGAACCTTATCACGACAGTCAGCGTGATTCTTCCGCAACAGAAATGTGGGGAGGAAAAAAAGGGAAATGGAAAACTAGTTTAGCTATGCTTTTCATCTCCCACAGGGGGGCATGTGTGAGTTATCAGTTATTTTTTTATGAACAGAAATAATGATACATTACAGCGGAGCACAATGATGTGGAATAATGAATGAAACTTCAACTCATTACAACTAATTGAAACATTGCCGGTCACTAATGCTTTGAGCGAATAATTTCATCGAACGAATCTCGAACTAATTATGCAATCGATTCCGATGAAACGCTTTTTGCACTATGATGATGAAACCTAATTGGTATGCTCGCATGGTGGATTGGCTAGAGAGGGATGTTGGAAGCGTGGGAATTTCCACATCTGAATTGCATTGCCGGATTTAGGAACATTTTTGGGTCGCATTAAACGGAATGTGAAAAGGGCCGAAACAGGCGGTACCAAATTTACATCAAATTTGCATGAAGGCTTCATTTCGGTCGGCAACACAGTAGGCCGTGTGGGTACTGCATTTACTATCGGAGTTTTGCGATATCAGCTGCAAGCGCCCGAAAACACATCGTTGGTTCTCTACAGCTTGTTTACGATGCAACGGTAATGGGGTTTCAGTTTTTCAATCGAATTACAGGTTGTTCGCATTTTGTTTTGATTTTATGAAGGTTTTTTATTGGATAAAAATGGAGTATAAATTTCAGAACTCTAAAAATGTTATACTTGTATTATTAGGTTTCATACCTTGACTAAAATATTGCATGCAAAAGCCGTTCTTCTTGCTTCGTGTGGAATAACATACAATTTTACAGGCAGCAATATTTAAGTCACAATGAAAATTCTGATTTTTTTTTCTGTGAAGTTAAGTCTGGGAAAATCGAAAAAAAAACAATTAGTGTTTTCCGGCAAAACTAGCAACCCTGATTTTTTTAAATAATTTTCGTTCATGTATCCATTTACTCTATGCGTGGACAAAGTTTTATAAAAATATGAGACGAGAACGTCAAATCCACTAGAAAATGAGAAGAATAATTAGTAATTTCCATTTCATTTCAACTACCTTTATTGCTTATCTTGACAGATACGCGTATTTCGTCTCCAATGTGCAGACTTCTTCAGTGTCGTGTACTAATAATCGACTGAAAGACAACCTTCGCCACCTGCCGTATTTATCCTATTTTCTAAATACAAACACTTGTACCTACAGCTAACATTTTTTACCTAACCAATCCTGAGTCAAAAACAAATATTATGCTTGATATCTACCTCGCCTTTTCCGTATACCTAACCTGATTATTCTGTAGCAGCGGGTGCTCCACTGCCTCGGTTTTGTTGTCGTTTAGGTATTAAGTTAAAGAGCCATGTGTACTCGTTACCTTGGTCTTTGTTTCGTAGATTTGTGTTCTGTTGTTTGTTGATTTCTAAGCTTTCTGCAACGTCTAATTTCCAGGGTGTGGAGGTAGTCCGTAAGATTGTGATGTCATTCGTCGTTGTGTCGTGATTTTCCTTGAAGATGTGATCTGCAACTGTCGATTTGAAGTTATGTGAAAGCCCTTTGTCATTCTGTGTGACGGCCTTAGTCACCTCCGCTAGATGCTCTTTGAACCTTGTTGCCAAGGTTCTCTTTGATTGACCTACATATATTTTGCTGCAGTGTTTACACTTGATCTTGTATACCCCTGCTCTGCCTACTACATCTACTGATTCTTTGGTGGAGCTTAACAACGATGCCAATTGACTGTGCCTGCTAGAGAAAACTAAGTCCAAGCCAAATTCCCTAAGTCGTGGTTTCAGCTTTTGCGTAATGTCTTTATTAAAGTGGACGGATACACGTTTCAGGGGTCCAAGTGAATCGGAAAGGGTTGTTTGTGATTTCCTATGAAGATGTTTTTCCTTTTTTTCTTGATGATAGCTTGAATTGTCCTCTTTGCGTAACCATTGAGTCTGGCATTTTCAAAGATATTTGCTTTAATTCGTTGGCTTTTCCAGTTTTATTGAGAGGAAAGGTCACGAGAGTGGTTTGAAGTGTAAGGGATGACTTTGAGTATTTAGATTTCAAACTCTAAAGTCGATGATGACAACGGTTCTCTCACTACTAGAAGGTCGAGGAATGCAAGTATCCCATGTGATTTTTTGAGGTCGAAGAAAACTGGTAGATAGCGAGCAGCTCCATGTTGGCACTTTTTCATCTCGGTATTGTATAGGCTAGCGGAAGTGATTCGATCGATGTGAGACACTGTGAACAATTTTAGAGTCAGACTGTTAATGCCTTTGTCACTCTTTTTCGACTTTGTAGAGTACACAGGGATGTGTGCTGATTTGCTGCATTCGTTTACGTGCGCTCATAAGGTGTGGCCCATTTAGTATTGGAACAAACATTTTTGATTCTTACAGCGATCCTAGTGGTCGGATTTGTAAACTTGACATCTTATGTGTTCCCTATAACAATAACAACATCAGAAGTTTTTTTTCGCGGTGCAGTTCGAACGTGTTTCAGAGAAATACAAAATGGAAGAAGAAAGAAGAAAAATAATTGTTCGCATTCAATTGGAAAACCCTTCGTGGTCTGGGCCAAAACTTGCTAAAGTGTTAACATATAACGGGGAAAGGGAGGGACCATCAGGGCACCCAAGTAAAACGATTTGGAGAGGGAGCATGGGACTGCCTCCTTCCTATTGTTAACATTTCGCAGAACGAGAGCGGGCTCTTCGACCCTATCTATTGGGTTTATTCTGTCCATCGAAGGCTCGATTCTAGTGCTGTGAGTGTGAACTTGCTTTTGGAAGGAGATTCTTTTCCCTATAATCGCGGGTTTCGCGTAAGTGTTTCTGCTTAAGGGCCTGCCCAAACGTTTTTTGCCCTTCATACAGGAGCTTGATGATCACAAACAATAATAGTTATCCTGATCAAATCGCTTTTCACATTATTCCACTGCTATGGAAAGTTACCTTGCTACAATAGATGGTAGTATTACATAATCATCATCATCAGCATCAGAATATATAACACTTTCTAACTCATCTAGTTCTTGAGATATAGAAATTCTAAAAATTGCCTCATCTCTTAGGTTACATTTATAGAGACCACTACTAAGAGCCGAGGTATATGAATTCCTCAACAACATCGAATTCATCACCGTCGATTGTGACACTACGACCGTCTGTCGCGCTCGGAGCCACTTGCTAGCATGTACTTCGATTCTGACGCATTCAGTTGTAGCCCATTCGTGCTGCTTCGTGTTTCAGTCGAGTGTATCGGTCAGTCACTGTCGCAAATCTTCTTCCAACAATATCTATAACAACCGGGAAGTATACGCGCTGACCGGATTTATTGAAAATCGTGCCCCACATGTTTAGACGCACTCTCCGTACAACACTTTTCAACGGAATATTGTAGAATAAAAGAGAAAGATCATCGCCCTGTTTTAACCCCTCCTGCATTCGAATAATTCTGACAGTACACTTGATATTCGAGCACTACACTTCAATCCATTCATCGTAGCCTGAATCACTGGGAAGCCGTTTTCGGGCATAATTTGCCATAGCTCCGCTCAATTTATCAAATCATATGCGGCTTTGAAGTCAATTAATATATAATGGGTTGGGACCTGATACTCACGCAGGAAAACTTCGTCAAATATTCGCGATACAAGCGAGCCCGGGTTTTAGCCGTCACATTCTGTTTATCATTACGGTTCAGCACAGTTTTCACCTTGAACGACTTCATACCTTGCCGGCGCTTGGAAGTTTGCACGAAAGTTGGGGACATTTTTTTCTAGCCACAGTACGTACCGAAAGATCTGGTCTCTCCTGCAATATTTGCTTCACCTTCGCGCCCTTCTGGTGGTTCGTGAGATCCGTTTTTGTTCCACTCCCAGCCTTCCTGGCCGTTTTCAAACGTGTATGGACAGATTTAAGAACGTTATGGACAGTTTTTGCAGGAAAACCAAGCTTTTTTGCAAGTTTTCTTACTGACAAATCCAGATTTTCATTGCGACCGCACACAATTGCTTTTCGCACTTCACTCTTCTTTCGACGCCATATTCGATCTAAATGCTTGTAGTATCACCAAAATAATTTTACACAATGAACAGACATACGTTCATCAGTCTGCAAAATATTTCACGCGTTGATGAAGTATTTCCAGAGATATACGTATTTAAGGGTGTCCGGATTTTGTCGTGAACAAGCCTACCCAAGTAACAATTTAAGTATTATTCCAGCTGTATAGCATTCCTCCCGGCTTTGTTGATAAAACTACATTCAAAACTGTTTTGTCTACGAACACCTCCTCTATGCTTCTTTAAAACCGATTTTTTTACCAAGGGGCATACTCTATAGAGGGTTGTGCAAACAAGTTACTAAAACCTTTATAAAACCATAAAGATTTTGAAAATATTCTAGTGATAGATGTTATGACCACTTGAGAACCTTCATAAAACCTATTGGCTGCCATGAAAACAAGCATACGGCCAAATGACCACAGCTGTCACTTAGCTTATCACTTAGCTGTGATATCGTTATTGGTTTTTGTTGTTCTGCTTTGTTCGATTATCTGCTCTTCTGATTCATTTAGAAGTAAATAATATCTGAGAAATTAGGTCTGGTGTTGCGGGAAATTTTGTTTGATAGCCAAATATCCAAAACAAATTGGGTTTTGTACAGCGTATCATGCTCCAAATCAATTTTGTGGTGAATATTGGCACGATCAGAGCCGAAAATTAAAGCGCCTCGGTAATTAGGCGAGTTTACAACAACAAAAACAAAATTAAAACAAATATATTCGGTAAATTAATCATGAATTGCCTGTAAATTGATGGAATTCAATAAGGTTATCTAAAAAACTGCAGAAATTGGTCACCGATCTACAGTTCATTTGCATTACATTTAAATGTGTACATTTAAATAATATGAATGAGTTCTAAAACGGCATTTCCAAACAGTTTATAAAGTCGAAATAAAACCTTTGATAGGAGTAAAAGGAATTTGTGAAAACGAGGTTTTAAGATCGTTTTAAACAAGCTGTGTAGGTTCTCATAAACCTGATTAAAATATGAAACCTATTGGCACCTCTTGGTGTCATAATAAAATCAAATTTATTGCTAGTGGCTTTGATAAAACCTTAACAAAACTTAATAAGCTTGATGCTTTTGGCAATGTTACTTGGGTTATGTTATCATTGAGGCTGAATTAACAGCCAAAATAACAGAAGAGTTAACAAAAAAATATTCTTTAGATATCACAACAATAACTGATTTTGTTATCAATGAGACCATCTTGATAACAAATCCTATAATGTAAGCAATATTATTGCAATAGTTTCAAATTAGGTTACCAATTTGCTATCAAATTCTCACGCTAATAAGTGAACTATTTATTTTTTGGTAACAATCGTTATTCCTTATACAAATATGCGGACAGTATTTATAGATTAGCATTCAACTAACATTCATCATAAATAGTATTTTAAAAGTGATAACAACTAAAGAACTAAATTTATTTAGCGATAACAACTGAAATCAAAATGATATCTGGGATAACAGAATTTGCTACTTAGATTATATCAGTATAAGTTGCCACTAAAATGAAAAGTACTGTATTTTTGTCGTTTCCTTTAGATTGAAAGTAAGAAGTCTAAGTGTGAATTGCGGCATATCCCGCCAGTATCACACCTGATATTAGTGCCTTGATATAAACGTTCTACGCCATAGGCAGCGGATTTAAATTAGCAGAATATGTGATATTTTTACTACTGGTCAAATTCTTCGTCTCACATGCACGTTTACAGCATAAGATAAACCTTCTCATTATTATTGGCAAGGTGACAAATTTGACATAAGGGAGGGAACAATAAAAAAAAATGGCCAGAAAACGAAAAATCTAACCTTAATTTCAAAAAATGAAGGAAAAAAACATTCTCATTATTTTATCATTTTCCTTTGAATATGTTGTAACTTTTAGTAATTATGCATAAACATTTAAATGATTCAAGTCGTTGAACATATTAAACATTTAATCACAGATCGAACGTATGGAACCATGCACACGTTTCGTTTACACTTTTCTAACTCGCTATCATATGCGACAATAAAACTCTCTCGTCCTCTCGCACGACTCAAATTAGTCATAATTCTTGTTGCTAAGTTGCAGCTGGAAAATTTTCCGACAAACACTATTACGTTTACTTGATCACATATTACAAAACTCATAATTTGCATTTAAGAGAATCCAAAATTTGAACCACTCCCCATCAATATCTAGTTGAAATGACTAAGTCTTCCCCAGCAAAAGTAGCATAAAATGTCAATTTAAACTTTCCAAATTAATTCCCAAATCCCAGCGCCACCACTCACCTCGATAGTAGCCTTTTCCATGATTGCCGACGATGTTTCCTGCTGCCACTGAATTTCCCGATGGGAGAAACTCGGCCGCCGTTCCTTTGCCGGACGAATCGCTGGCCTCCGCACGAACCGTCCCCCCCTGACGCCCTCGTCCCACCAATGTTCCGCCCGGGAGCACCAGTGCCAGAGAGAGCACAAAATTTGTCACTTTCACTAATTGATGATTATGTCTCATTATTCACACACACCTCCCTCACTTTTTGCGCCACTCACCGCACTTTGAATGTTTTGTCAATATAAAATCAGCGAATACCACTCAATCGGTTCCGTCACTTTTACTCCCACACTATTGACGCTTCTCGGAAAACTGTCGCAGCATTCATTAGGCCACTATCACTTCAGCAACAGACGATGAGCATGATCTGTAAACATGACGTTATTTAGATTTCCTCCTCCTTCTCACTTGGATTGCTTCGATTGGGAGCGATATGTCATCAAATGATATGCATGGCCTCCCTCTGGTACGTGACGATATTTTCCGCTACGTTTTCCATTGTTGATCTTTTCTTTCCTTTGCTTCTCTTTCCCAGTTCGGGGACGTGTTTTATGTAAATCAGTGTGAATCGTAGTCCTCGTTAGTACTTGTCATAGCAACTCGAATGACGTCGTTGATGCTGCTGCTGACACTGCTGTTGTTTCGCATAAGGCAACTGTTTGCACTCTATTTGATCCCCTGTTGTGTCGTTTCACTTTCCCTGGTGAAGGTACTATTCCAGACTATGATGATCATCATTAGTGTCAAGTGCAGAAAATATTTTGCATAAAACCGAGGAAATATTTTTTTCCAGGAGCAATAACAAATTCGAATAACATTTCAAATAAAGAACGTCAATTTTACCCCCGGGAGTGCTTTGATGCCACAAAATCCCTGGAACAACCCTATCGGCAGATAATAGCTCTCTTCTCATCGAAACAATAAATTGCCGCTTTTGCCATTAACAAACGTGCTTCCATTATGTCTACGTATCGGTTGCTGGCCAAGTACACATCCAGGAAAGGACGACGCATCATTATCAGCACCCATCAGCCAGAAAGCGTTCAACCATATTGGTGTCTCTCGGCTTACCTTGGCGTTCGTCTGCTTGTCGGTTTCCGTTCTCGTTGACACCATATTTTTGCAATCAAAAGAACATCGAGATAAATTTAATTATTATCGTATTACACTACGGGGAACGATAAATTATGCATCTCGCCTCCGGGGTCCTGCCGTCCGTTCGCAAATACATTCGTTGGCGCCGAAACGTGACGATTCGGGTGTGGTTTCGAATAAACATGATCACGTCTCTCACAGGGGAAAAGCGCGGGTCGTTGTCGTCGTTTGCTGGCAATTCCACCCGGCAGCAAAACGCAAAGGCTTCATCGTCCTGACCGCCAACCGAAACAGAGTCCAGCCCTGACCGATTGAAGTGTGCCATTGGCTTTTACATTTTATTTGCGTGCAAAAAAGGGCCACTGTGGAGCGTGTTTTTATTCCGGAATAAAAATGCGAAACGAGTCAGACTGGGAAACCGGGAGTTTCCGGTGACCGCAAATGGCCGTGACATCCTGTCCTCTGTGCAGGTGAGTGCGTTGTCCAGTGTCGAAAACGATTGTTTCAGTGACGTTAACTACCGTTGCCATGGCGGCGCAGGGCGAAAGCACGTGTATGTGTGTGAGCGTAAGCGTCGCCAACTCTGTTATAATTGCTACCGGGATGATTTCGATGGAATTTAGGGCGATTATAGTAATTGTTTGGATGATAAATGGACTCATAGCGGAACATTGTCGGCAGTCTGGTGAACCGCATTACGAATGCGTTAGGAGCGGAGGATGTTCTGATATTGTTTGGTTTTATCTTTCACCGTGGCGGGAAACTTCTCAGCTGATGGACTCCAAACAGCTATAAATGTTGAATGCAAGTCATCGGAATTGAGTGTATTTTCCTTTTACAAACTTTGCAGAATCAAAAAAAAAAAAAAAAAGAGAGAGCAACTCAGAACTTAGGTGTTTTCGCAATGGTCACTGCCGACGGCACTGTGAGGTATTTAAAGTTTTTTTTTTTTCATGTGCCAGATGATGGTTCAAAAATAATAAAAATTCGAAGATAAGCACTTATGTCGCTATATGAACTAATGAAAATGTGTGAAGAGTACAGCTTAATTCATGCTAACATCGTGGTATGAGGCAACGTGAGCATGAAATTGTGTTTTTAATTTCAGTCCTTTATTATGTATCAACCACCCACAGGCTACTTGGTTTCTTTCTCGGCATTGTTGCTTATGAAAATAAGCTCATTATCTGCCCTCAACTTTGTATTCAAAAACCACTTCTACGTTTGTACTTGGTATATTAAATATATCTCGAGTACTTTTTCAAATAGACGTATCTTTGTTCATAAAAAAAAACAAAGACTGAAAGTAAGATTCAAACGTTAAATTCTTGAAACCCTTAGCACTTTCATGCAAACTAAGGCAACCAACTCAAGGAATAACATTTCCCTAACATGATGGTGATGCTACCCAAGCAACACAAAACCACCATATTTGGTTATAGCGACTTGATTGTGACTTAATTGAGTAGCATAGAAATAACATCAACTCATTTGCAACAAGTGTGCTGCTAGGGTACTTTCCGTGAGGGTGCTGAGAGTTTCGAGAAATTTACGTTTGAATCTTACTTCCGCTCTTTGTTTACAAAATCAGATAAGTCTGTTTGAAAAAGTACTTGAGATATGGTGAACCTGGGCTGATAATACACCGTGTCCAATATATACTCCAATATATATACTCATAAACTTTTTCATCTCGTCGTAGTGGTGAAGCTACAGTTCATACACTATCTATGTATTGGTGTAATGCACTGTGTTTACACAAACAATTGAACGTTCTGTTTGATTATTTTCACTAGGTGTTCATGTTTTATCAACGATGAAAGAATTTCATGCTGTGGTGATAAAAAAAAAGTCTTAGAAGGAGAGTACCTGGGAGTAAACCGTGATTTTCTGCATCGAACTATTATTAGGTACCGTGAGACTTCCTTGTTTGATGACCGGATGACCGAAGATCCGACCGAAAACGTTCACCCAGGACTAAACGAGTGATTGAGACCGTCAGGGAACGAATTTGACGAAAATAACAACGCTCTGTACGTAAAATGGCCGCTGATATTTATGTCTCGAAATCGACCATGCTCAATGTACTTAAACAGGACCTGGAATGCCAAGCTTTCAAGAAACGTGAACTTCGCGGAGTTTCGGAATCTTCCAAGAAGATAAGGCTTAAAACAGCAACTCTCCTACTATCTCGGAACGCTGGACAAGACTTTGTCTTTCCAGATGAAAAGACGGTGGTTCAAGCGCGGCAAGCTACTAATGCTTTGAGAACAAATTTGGTAAAGTTGGTAATGTTCTTCAAAAACTCTTTTTTAATAAGTTAAAGGGCGATACGGTCAAAATTTGGTCAATATCAACTTGACGTATTTCTTTCAATTTTGCATTTAAAAAACCTGAACACCCCTCATTTTGAAGGTGTGTGTGTGTGTAGAATGTTGCTCCTATTTTGATTTTGGAATTCACTCTTCAGTTGTCAAAATGCCGTCCAAGCAAGAAGAGCAGCGTATCAAAATTTTGCTCGCGCATCGCGAAAATCCGAGCTACAAAGTTGGCAAAATCGCTAAAAGTTGCCAAATCAACCGTTACAAATGTAATTAAAGTGTTTGGGGAACGTTTGTCGACAGCCAGGAAGTCTGGATCGGGGGAAAATCGAAAACCGGAAGCCGCTGAGACGACAAAGAGAGTTGCCGGTAGTTTCAAGCGAAACCCTAACCTATCTCTCCGAGATGCCGCAAATAAGCTGGGTGTATCGTCTACGATACGTCGAGCCAAAAAACGAGCCGGACTATCGACTTACAAGAAGGTAGTGACTCCAAATCGCGATGATAAACAAAATACGACGGCCAAAGCGCGATCCCGGAGGCTGTACACGACGATGCTGACGAAGTTTGACTGCGTGGTAATGGACGACGAAACCTACGTCAAAGCCGACTACAAGCAGCTTCCGGGACAGGGACAGTTTTATACGGCAAAAGGAAGGGGAAAGGTAGCAGATATTTTCAAGCACACGAAACTGTCAAAGTTCGCAAAGAAATATCTGGTTTGGCAAGCCATCTGTACCTGTGGCTTGAAAAGCAGCATTTTCATAGCTTCCGGGACTGTCAACCAAGAAATTTACGTGAAAGAGTGTTTGAATAAACGTCTGCTGCCTTTCCTGAAGAAACACGGTTGTTCCGTACTGTTTTGGCCGGATTTGGCATCTTGCCATTACGGTAAAAAGGCCATGGAGTGGTACGCCGCCAACAACGTGCAGGTGGTTCCCAAGGACAAGAACCCTCCCAACACGCCAGAGCTCCGCCCAATTGAGAAATACTGGGCTATTGTCAAGCGGAACCAAAAGAAGACCAAAAAAACTGCTAAGGACGAGCAGCAATTCAAGGCAAACTGGCTTTCTGCGGCGAAGAAGGTGGACAAGGTGGCTGTACAAAATCTGATGGCAGGGGTCCGGCAATTCGGATTTGGAAAAGCGGAAGCCTAACAGAATATTTTTCCTGAATTTTATACTAATTGAACTTGAAAAAGAAATTTAATTTGATTTTTTAAATAAACGATTTCACCGATTTACACGCGTTTTCCCTTGACCAAATTTTGACCGTATCACCCTTTATTGGTGATTCATCCCGTTTAAAAATATCGAATTTGCAAAGTTTAACCAACGAGTTTGTTTTTGGAATATCTATAAAAAAAAATCTGAACACATTTACTTTTGATGCTTCTATATCTTTCAAATTTTTCAAAGAAAATTAATTAAAAAAAATCGTACGTTGGAGGGACTACCAATTCAGAAATTAAATTTAATTTCCAATTTTATGAAAAACTTACATGATTATTTTCTCAGTGCATATTTCAGCCCATTCATTTAAAGTGGTTTAGGCTATCGTTAAGCGGACGCATTAAAAGATGTTTGATAGGCTTTGATTATTTTGGAAAATTTATCGTTACAGGCAAATTTAACGGAGAATCACGGCTTACTTATGAAAATGTCATATTTAAAATTTGAATATAAAACACTACCGAGTATTTTTTTCAACATAATCTCGGAAAAACTTGTAAAGTTGCTGTACATGATCATTTTATTGGAAAAATCCTAAAAATCATAATTTATTTCTATAATTCATTTATTGTTACGAAAGCACGAAGTAAAGAAAAAGGTCAATAATAACATTCCGAACAAAAATTCGTTTGAAGCTTCTCTATCTCAATGAGGCTTTTGTAGCTTTTGTTATTACTTCCAAAAAATTTCTAGAATGAAAACTATACTTTGGAGGGACTGGCAATCCAGAAAAAAAAATTATACACAATTTCATGAAAAACATACATGATTAATTTCTCAGTGTTTATTTTTGTCTGCTAATTTAATGTCGATAAGGCTATCGTCCAAGGGTCGTTTTAAAAGTTTTTTGAAATGCTATGTCCATTTTGGAAAATTCCTCGTTACTGGAAATTTAATAAAGAATCACGACTTACTTATGAAAATGTCATATTAGCAGAATATAAATAACTTTACCCAATTTGTTTTCAACATATCTCGAAAAACTTGTGAAGTTGCTGTCTATGGGTCTCTTGATACTAAAGCACAAAGGAAAGAAGATCTACAAAAAAAAAAAAACAATCTGAGAACTATTTCATTTGAAGATTCTTTATTTTTGAAAAGCTTGTTTCTTTTATTTTTTCCTTTAAATTTTGCAAAAATAATAAATAAAAAAAAATATTACTTTAAAGAAACTGACAATTCAGAAAATAAATTTAATTTTCAGTTTTAAGAAAAACGTACTTGATTATTTTCAGTGCATAATATTTACTGCATCACTGCATATTTAAGCCTATTCATTTTAAGTGATTGTATAAGTGTCGTATTGAAAAATGTTTGATACGCTATATTTATTTTGGAAAATTTATCGTTGAAGGATTTTTTTTTACGAAAAATCACAACTTTCTTATAAAAATGTCATATATCCATAATATAAACAACTTTACCGAAATTGTTTTCAAAAAATCACGTAAACTTGTGAAATGGCGTGAAGTTGTGAATTTTTATTGTAAAAGTCCTCAAATTTTAAACGAAAACACGAAGTTAAAAAGATCATCAAAAAACAAACCAATCCAAAAACATTTAAATTTGAAGCTTCATTATTTTTGAAAAGCTTCATTACTTACAAATTTTTCAGAAAAAAAAGCATCGTACGTAGAAGGGATAGGTAGTTCAGAACATAAGTCCTAGTGATGCTTCTTCCCGTTTCTACAACTTATCTACTCCAAATCGCGATGATGGAAATCTATGGAGAACCTGCTGTCCCCTTTCATCACCGCAACGCGCCATGTCAACAAGTACTATGGAAGCCCCTAGTCCTCCCACTAAAGTCGTGCCACTGCAGCCAACGTCCTCCAGTCGTTCCGGGCCTGTGTTTGGGTTGGATGATGGGGCCTTCCAAACACCGATTGAAGGCAAGTAATGGTCAGCCTCGGACCTCGAACCTTCCTACCCACAACTCTTCTCTGCCTGACGTTCCTTCAAGTTTCAGTACACCTGAACCAGCTATGAACAGATGCTCTGGATCCGCCCACATAACTGCTGATCTGCGAATCTACTACCAGAATGTTCGCGGTCTAAGGACGAAAACTGATGATGTGTTCCTCTCTACATGCAAAATTGGACTACGACATCTACGTTTTCACCGAGACATGGCTAGACGATCAAATACAATCTCGACAGTTGTTCTGCGGCGATTACAGTGTATTTTGCGTTGATCGTTGCTCTACGCAAAGCTCCCACCGCCGTGGAGGTGGTGTTTTGATCGCCGTTAACGAAAGATTTGGATTAACTTAATCCAACTTAATTCGCAACAGCAATAATCGCATATTAGACCTAATCTTCAGGAACGACTCAAACATGACCAATGGATTTGCTACGCTAGCGGCAGAACATGTGGTCCCCCTTGATCGCTACCATTCAGCTCTAGATTTCTCTGTGGCATTACCATCACCAGTTTTATATCACGAAGAAGTAGATCTCTCTGGCCGGGACTTCCGTCGTGGCGATTTTGAAACGATGGACGTTCTACTTTCGCAGAGTGATTGGTCCACATTTTACGAGAGCGGGAGCGTGGATGCTGCAATTAATTCATTCATTCTTCTTAACTGTATCATCCAAACAGTCCCGTTGAACAGATCGCCAAGGAAACCGGCATGGCCCAACCCACATCTCGGTATTCTGCGTCGTCAACGTTTCAGGTTGCTGCAACAGTACTGTCGCCTAAGGTGCCCGTTCTCAAAACGACAATTTGATGAGGCAAGTCGTATCTACGGTGGATACAACCGTTTTCTGTACAAACGCTACGTGAGAAGAAAGCAAGAGGATCTTCGTCGTAACCCAAAGCGATTCTGGAGTTCCAGTCAGTTCGAAGCGAAAAGAGACTGGACTTCTCTCATCGATGCACCTTGGTGACGTCAACGCAAACAGTGCCAGTGAAAAATGTGATCTTTTTGCCCAACAGTTGGTGCGGTGAAAAGGAAGCCTCAGCATTAAGTTGTTGCGCACTGGCCTTGGTTGAACATTGCAGGATAGTTTCGTAGTTAAGGCTCTACAAACGTCTCTACGGACTCGCAGAGGCTCCATGTTCACTAATTGACAGTGACTTTCGTAGCTAGGAAGACGAAATGGCTATCTCCAAGGTAGTCTACGAAGTGCGAACCGTAGAAAACGACGTTGAATAGATTAGATTCGCTCGGCGCCCTTATTATAATTCGGGCTCCAAACTGCTAAACAGTACTCCAGTGTAGATCGCACGAGAGAACAATAGAGCGATTTTAGGCAGTGGATGTCGTTGAAATTGTTCGCCACCTTGAAAACAAAACCAAGAGTTCTTGATGCTTTATCAACAACATATGAAATATGTTGCGAATACGTCAGTTTGAAATCCAGCTGAACACCTAGGTCTTTAACGCAATGCATTCGTTCCTGCTGAGAAAAGGTTATGACTGAGAACTTAGCCGGGTTGACCACCAATGGATTTAGAGTACACCAATCAGCAAATCTGTTCTTGGAAGAAACGTCAGTTGACTATTGAGCAGATACGCAGAAAAAAAATTCAGGTCGTCGACAAACGACAGTTGTGGTCCTCCGATAAAAAGATGTACATCATTGAAGTCGAGAAGAACTATCAACGGTCGCAGATGGCTGCCCTGCAGTATTCCGGACGTGGCGCAGAAACTTGTTGGTCCAAAGTCGCCTAAAGCAACTGTTAGTTGATGCCCTGTAAGATATGAACGAATCCATCTTAGGGCCGGTTCATAAACCACGTAGACTCATTTTTGAAAATCTCAGACCCCCCCCCCCCTTCCCCCTCGTAGACTTTTCTCCATACATTTTTTTGAAATTTTCTATGGAGCGTAGACGTTGGTCAACCCCCCCCCTTCCCCCCAGAAAAGTCTACGTGGTTTATGAATAGCCCCTTAAGTGATCACCGCCAGCTCCTAGCCTGTAAGCTTGTCGAAAGCTGCCATAAAATCTGTGTAGATCACGTCCGTTTGACATCGAGGAATTATACTATCAGGGATGTATGACGTTAGGCATAATAGGTTTGTTGTTGTGGACCGCCCAGCTGAAAATCCGTGCTGATCGGCACTCAAAACCTGCTTACAAGGTGCAAAAAGAGAGTTCCTTACGACCAGTTCAACGGCGCTTAACGATGTGATTCCCCTGTAGATATTCACGTCCCGCTTGCTTACTTTTTGATGTACCGGAAACATGCCTGCCGTTTTCCAGCAAAAAAGGTCCGGGCTTAAACGATGTTGAAGCATTATTCGAGATCGATTCAAAATCCACATCAACGAGGCTGAGTGTTTGATTTGCCAAGGGAATATCGCTGGCGGCAGCGTTAATGGAATGAACGGGAAGTCGCTCGTCTTCAAACACACTAGCAAATTTTACCGAGAACAGATGGCAAATTTCCTGATCAGTGCAAGCGGTTTCACTATTAAAGACCATGGATGATGGTAAGCCTACTTCCTTGCGTTGTTGATTGACATAGCTCCCAAATGATTTCGGGTGTGATTTAAGTCGCCGTTGAACCCCACTCAGATGACGTCGAAAAAGCACAGGACATAGTCTATTGCTATAATGGCGTTTAAGCGACAGTGTACGGTAGTTCGTGAATCTTTTGAGATCCGCTCTTTTGGTCCGTCTAAGCGCACGAAAACCGTTAGTCATCCAAGGGACCCGAGATTCAGTCTACACGATCCTTTTTGCGACGTGCCTGTCAATGACATAAGCCAAGACGTGGGAAAACGGTTGAGCGGCGATATTAACGTCGCTTGGATCAAGAATGTTCTGCCAATTCAAATTAGACAGTACCTCACCAATATTACTATTTCATGGCCATTATCATTGTCTGTCATGAGCAAGGATCCGAGGTAGACGAATTCTTCCACCATCTCGAAGTTATCCCCGTTTATCGTAACGCTGCTTCCTTGGCGAGCCCTGTCACGCTCTGTCCCTCTTACTAGCATATTCCTTATTTTCGACACAATCACCACCAGTCCGACTTTAGCTGCTTCGGTTTTCAAGCGAGCGTTAAGTTCTGCCGACAACATTCATATTTTCCACGAATCAGACAAATTGACTAGGGCGTGTGAAAATCATAGCTAGGCTGTTGTGCCCGGCTCGTTGCATGACACCTTTCATCACAATGTTTAACGACAGGCGTGTTACCTTGTCTTAAGATCATTAATGATCTCCCGAAATCTTCACGTAGTTTTGAACACCGTCCATCACAGCTTTTTCAAGTCTTGTTATCTTCCCGGGAATGTCGTTCTTGCCCATAATTCTCCACAGCTCTGTGCGGTCGATACTGTCGTCCGCCACCTGAAAATCAATGAACAGGTGATGTGTTGGGACCTGGTATGCACGGCATTTTTGGGTGATCCGGCCTGAAACGGGCCTGATAACTTTTCACGAACTCTTTCAATGTTGGTGATAGACGAAGGAAGATGATCTTTGTGGGTGGCACTTAGGGTTCGATCGCTCGAACTATCAGCCGATGCAGACAGATGGACAGCTACTCCGGGCTCATCTTGATGCGTTCAGCTCCGATACCATCGCTCCCAGCCTTAACATCCGTAGCATCCTTAACTTGCACACACACACACACACATTTTGTAATCTCCTCGAGCGAAGTCATGTGGTAGATAACACTTGGCCCTGCAGACCTCGGAAAAATAGAAGGATTTTCAAGTGATCGCTTGAACATTCTATGTCAGAAGGCTAAAACAGTACCTTTATTATTTTTGAATAATCAAATAATTCAACTTGAGCACAATTGTTTAATGCCAGATTCTTCTTTGAAAAACGTGACATTCAAACACTTTTTGCTTTGCAATAACGTTTGCATTAAAAGAAAATGGACAAATGGCTTTGCCTTCACCCGCACTGACGAAACTACCCATGCAGCATCAATCATAGTAACCCATGTGTCAGCAGACAAAATTTGACAGCTCTATCAGTCGAACTCTAACCGTGATGGCAAAAACAGTGAAGCAACTGCATTCAGAAGTGTGCGCGTTCAAAGAACGGCACCCCTCCGCGACGAAAACGGCACTTTGTGGACGCCGGATACGCCCGTTCCGGCATCTACAACATCTTGGCACTATTAGACAACAATCAGAGCAAAGCCCGATTCCGGACGGCCGACGACCTTGAGCGACAAGAAGTTCCAAAGGGTGCTGAAGCGGAAGACCGAGGGAAAAATGGCTACATCGCTGCGTGCGCTTGGCCGGGAGGTCGGTTCAACTGGCCAAACAATGAAAAAGTACCTGGCGAACATGAACATACATGTCAGGAAGCGCAGGCAATGACGCAGCAGCGGTCAACTCGATTTTCTCGGCGAATCGCGACATGGTGGTGGTGATTGACGACAAGACCTATCTCACCCTGGATGGCAACGATTGGCAGGGCACTTCGTATTTTACTTCCCCCACGAAGGAAGTGAGCTCCAATGTGAAGTTCATTTCACCAAGAAGGTGCTGCTGTGGCTGACAATCAGCAAAAAGGGGATGTAAAAGCCGCTCTTCTTTCGATCCGAACTGGCCGTGAACGAGAACATTTATAGTAAAGGGCGAACACGAAATTGTTGCGACACATTCAACAGGGCATAACTTTTTTACCATTGGGTAGAAATAAACCAAATTTTGCACACTTTCTCATTGATGTGTATTGTTAACATGCTGTCAAACTCAAAGTCGTGTTTTTCGATTCAACGAAAATGGAGGTGAACCAACGCGAGTCGAGAGAATAAATTCTTTCCAAACACCTGGAATTTCCTGACCTGTCGCACCGGCAGTTGGGAAAAATGTTGAACATTCACCATTCAACCGTCTCCAGAGTGTTGAAGCGGTTCCAGGAGCGGTTGACGTTGGACCACGGCAAAGGGGCTGGAAGAAAACCGGGACCGGAGAACAAAAAGACGGAGGGAAAGGTGAAGCGGATGATTAAAGCAAATCCCAACGTCTCAAGCCGTGATTTGGCTAAAAAGATCGGCATGTCGCAGAGCTACGTCCAGAATGCAAAGAAGAGAGCTGGACTACATACATACAAGGTACAGAACTTCCCAAACCGCGATGAGCGGCAACAATCGACGGCTAAAACTTCGGCACGGAAGCTCTACGAGAAGATGCTGACAAAATATGGCTGCTGTGTGATGGACGACGAAACGTATATAAAAGCCGATTTTAAGCAAATTCCGGGGTTGGAGTTTTTCACCGGCAAGAGCAAGTTCTATGTGGACGACAAATTTAAGAAGAAGAAAATGTCGAAGTTCGCCTCCAAATATCTCATTTGGCAGGCCATCTGCTCTTGCGAACTGAGGAGTGAGCCTTTCGTGACAAAGGGCACAGTAAATGGCGAGATCTACAAATCTGAGTGCCTCGAGAAGCGCCTTTTGCCAGCAGCACGACGAAGCTCCGCTATTTTGGCCAGATTTGGCATCATGCCACTATTCTAAAAGTGTCCTGGAGTGGTATGAGGCCAATTCTGTCCATTTTGTTCCAAAGGTCATGAATCCGCCAAACTGTCCGGAGCTGCGCCCGGTGGAGCAGTACTGGGCAATGATGAAGCGGGAACTTCGGAAGAGCAAGAAGACAGTCAAAGACGAGAAGGACATATTAAGAAAATGGAGAAAAAAAACTGAGAAACTGGTACCGGATGACACTGTAAAGACTTTGATGGAGGGCATCAAGCGAAAATGCGTTCAATTTTACACTCAAGGCTCCATCGATTAACTTTTCTTTTGATTTTTGAAGTAAATATATGTATAAAACAAAATTTTGGTTTGATTCTAAACATTATAAGAAAATTGGCATGACATTTTCGGTGTCGCAATAATTTCGTGTTCGCCCTTTACGAAATGCCTGCCGGTAGTTGCGTCGTTCATCAAGAAATACCATAAGGGTGAAGACGCGGTGTTCTGGCCGGATCTGGCGTCGGCCCACTACTCGAAGCGTTCGTTGGACGAGTCGGAGTGGCTGAATATCGATGTGGTACCCAAGTCGGTGAACCCGCCCAACGTCCCCCAGCTGCGTTCCATCGTGAATTTCTGGGCCAACCTGAAGCGTAAGATCTACTCCAACAATTTTGTCGCGAAAACTGAGGAGGAATTGGTAAATAAAACGAAGAAAGAACTCAAAAACACGCCTACACGCATGTATTCGTCCGCCATGGCAAATGTTCCGGTTAACTGCCGGAAGGTCGCTCGCAAGGGCGTAGAATTTTTTTGCAAGTAAGCTTAAATAATTACCTTCCATGGAAAGTTTATCAAAAGCAGTTTTTTTTTTCATCACCATCCAAAAAAAGTCCATTTTTTTACTGCAAGGCGTGAAAGCAAGGCGTAGCATTTTCAATTTTCTCATTTATTTTCCTTTCTAGCTTTTACTATTTATCACCAACGAAACAGCGTCATTTGTATGTAAAAATGTTTATTTTGTCTACAAAAATGGTACCTTGAATTTCTAGAAAATCGATTCCCATTCCCATTCACATCTAAATTTGATTCAGAAGAATGGAATTACACTCCTTTCGAATGAGTTTATGCACTTGCCGTTCAAGAAAATAAAATGTTGAAAAATTGATTTGAGAGACCATTCACAACACATATTTATAAGACACACGTTACAATGATCCTTTAATTTTAATCTGATTCATGAGTGGAAACAAATGATATCAAACACTTTCTTTCAGGCTTCAAACTTTGTAAGCAGATCCCGAAACAAAAACACTCATTTGAACTACCATGCGTCTCCGGCAGTCACAATATCTTGATGGTATGAAGCTTCTCCCATTTCAGCTATAATGCCATGTGATGGCCCCTCGCTCCGTGACTCCTTACAAAGTCCCAACTGATTACACTATCATGCAACAAAACAGAATCTAACCACAATCCGATGTTATCGTTCCATTTTCTTTCGTAAATTTATCCACTTCAAAGAGAGGTCCTGAAATGCACTTTCTACTCTTTGTCGCAACAGAACATTGATAGCATTGAGTCCCCCATTCAATTAGCAGTAATTTCCAAAGAGACAAAGGCCCGGCTCCAATCGCAAGTAGTCGCCCAAAGAAGAATCCTTGTCAATTTGACCAAGTTTGACTGTCCACAAATTCCGCCGTTTCTTCGTCCTCGTCCCACTGCATGTGAAACGAAACCATCCACCGGTCCTCGATACAATCTCCATAAGCACTCTCCCGACACAGCGACTGTGTTTATAGTCCGTAACACATTGCCCGGCATTTTCGGAAACTGCACACAACAACAGCAGCGTGAACAGTAGTAATCGCATTCCAAGTCAAGTTGCATGACGACGAAGACGAGGGCGACGACCAAGCGAACCAATATTCTGTCGTCAGCTTTGTGTCCGTTGTTCATATCCAGCGAGCGTGAATGTTGCAAAAATGTAAATCACAACGAAATGAAGTGAAATTCAAGGCATCTTCCACCCGCGGCAAATTTCAAAGTGTCTCCCAGAAAGCGTCAACCCAGCGAGACATTCCGTCTCCGATCGGTTTCTTCCTCGATGTTTAGTATCCTATCCTTTCGTTTGAACTTCACACTCACTGACGAAGCGAACGCGGGCGCGCCAAAAATGTTCGAACTGACATGAACTGATCAAAGTAGGCTCTCGAAAGGTAGCAGCCGTTCAGAACGACCGTCCAGTGTAGACTGAATTCGGTGCGATGTGGCGCAAAGGACATTCGAAACTGACAGCCAGCAGGATGCTGTGACTTGGCGGCGGATGTTGGCTCTCATTTTCTTGCTCTCAGCAGTCAGCTGGGCGGCGATGGGGATGGTTCGTTTGTTAGTCTTGTGATGGCTTCCGGTGAGATGGTGAAGGAGGGGGGGGGGGGGGGGGGGATTGAATTCTATCGTTTGTATTCCAAGGGAGGAAAATGTTCCCTTTAGCTGATTTGCAGTGTTTGGATGCCGGGCATTTGTCCTTTATGTGCTCTTCCAATTGTTCCAACACATTGCTCAGTTTGTATCCAATATGAGTCGTGAGCATTGAGACGTTCAAGGAAGGGCGCTTCTTTTGTTTGCGGTAGTTCTTCTGTTTTCGACACTTTTACTCCTGTTCTTGACGTTTAGCATCAATTTGAACTGATGGGCTAGTTGAGTTTTCTTTTGGCTGATTATCAGTAGCAATATTATCTGAAGTGTTGTAAACTTTGTTTTACCAGGCCATTTTTTACTTTTTTGAAGTTCGTTGCATCTTCCTTCGCTCGTTCGTTTCAAATTGGAGGCGCTTCTGCAGAGCAAGATAAGACTGATATACTGATACATCATATTAGTATAGGACAATGGGCTCATATGTTATTGCAGAGTAATAAGTTAAGATGTTTACTTAGGGTTAGGTTTACCACTGGATCATCCCGATGCTGGTGCTTTGTTTTTTCTTAAAAAACGAGGAGAGACACTTTTTTTTTTCCCAAAAAAAATCATCGAATTTCTGGTAGGGGCTGAGTGTCCGGCGTGGCTAATTAGTTTTGGGGGGATTAATTCTTCATTTCTTTTAATTCGTTTGTGGGGGGGAGGAGGATGCACTCTTCTTTTTGGGAAATGCTCCTCAAACTTTGGAAAAATGCTCCTTAGATGCGTTTGCCCGGTATAATGCAATCGGAGGTATTTACCTTCTGGTTAGCGCTTGCCGGTTGTTTTGACGGGTCTTAAGTTTCTTCAAGATTGTATAGCGGAGCTTCGCTCTGCAATCTTCGAGGTAGTTTTGACGGGTTTAAATTTCATTTTGACGAGTCTTAATTTCATTTTGAAGAGTCTTAATTTTGTTTTGACGACTTTTAAATTCAGAAACTTAAAACCCGTCAAAACTATACAATCTTGAAGAAGCTTAAGATCCGTCAAAACAACCGGCAAGCGCCAACCAGAAGATAAATACCTCCGATTGCATTATACCGGGCAAACGCATCTAAGGAGCATTTTTCCAAAGTTTAAGGAGCATTTCCCCAAAAAAGAAGGGTGCATTTACCCTTTTTGCGTTCGAATCTTACTACCCCTCTTTGTTTGCAGGATCAGGTGCGTCTGTTTGGAGAAGTTCTCGAGATATATTCCTTTTTGCAATAAGCTTTGATGAGCCAGTAGTATAGCTTTACGCTCAATCTTGCTTCATTCAAAAAATTGGGAGAATATTGTTTTCCTTTTCTCAAAAATTGTCTCCTTTTCGGTTAAGCTGCTTTGGTGACATTGGTGATGACGGGTGTTTCTTAGCCGGGAGACTCTTCACGCCAGCCAAATATGTGAAAGAAACCTAGCAGAAATCTCATGTTTCCAGCTGGCTTTATAAGCATGAAGAAGTGTTCTCTTTGCACCGTGATGTGTCCGGTACGGCCTATTTTTGGGCGGAAACGAAATAGTCAGTTATAAGTACAAGCAAAGGTTCCCAAGCAAACGGTGCGATTCATGCGCTGCCGGACGAGTGCGGTGCAGGTGTGTGCACGTCGCTGAAGATCGGTTTCCTCCCAATGATCGGGTTGAGGACGGTGTCTGGTATTTCTCTATTTCTCAAAACGGACACCTGCGGAGTTGGGTACAGGCGACTCGTGAGGTAGTAAGAACAAGACAGGTAATTGTTACTCATTGCATCTATATTTATAAAATTTATTTCAAATAGGTTTGCGTCGACCATCGGTTGAATCGGACAAATCGGTTGAATCGGTTATGTCGATACTTTGATCCGCAATAGCGTAGCATTTTGTCTATTGTTGCGGTTGCCTATTGTTCGTTGCGCGAGTGATCGAGTGAGCATGAGAAGTCGTAGTTCGCCGGGTGAGATGTGTCGGTGGTGAGGCACATGATTAATTGTGATCCAAATTATTTGTTTGCCATGCTCGTCGGGCCACCTTATCTTGGTACAAATAAACCACTGTCCCATTTTGTAAATCACTCCAGCGGCATCCGTACTGTTGGTGTAGATCGGTCCAAGTTGGCTCTCAAGCGTTGAGATGAATTGCCTTGTTTTCCTAATGAAATACCACTATCACACCCCAGTAAACACAAGATCGCATATAATAACGGATATGAGTATAACGTGGAGGCGATATGCGTACATTTAACATGGAGTTAAATGAACGAATTAACGTATATCGCCTCCACGTTGTACTCATATGCGCTATCATCTGCGATTCTGTGTTGACTGGGACTCTATGAGTGGCCCCAATATCATCCTTACTGTTCGTTTGAATCGGTCCGGATCAGATTTCCAGCATTATTAAAAATCACTTTGTTTTCCCAAAGAAAAACCACAATCACACTTTGTGAGTGGCCTTAAGGCGAAATTGGAACGATTTTTTATGTTTCCCTTTATCGATTTTTTAAACAACAATGGAACACTTTTTCTGAAAACTATTAACACTTTAAGTTAGTCAACTAAATTTTCCATCCGGTGGTTTGAAAAACAAAATAGAAATATTTTCTCTTACAACCTAAAACCATTCTTGTAACCCAAACTTGTTGTGCAAATTATCGAGTTTGACAACTTTGCTCGTCAATAATGCAATTATTTAGTATGAATGTGATACTTTTTCATTCAATACGCCTCTTCCCTATACGATAAGAACTATTTAGTTAGAAAGCAATATACTTGTAAATTACATAGTAAAGCTGAAAACCATTTTTTAAAGACTGGACTCGGAAAAAATTAAGACACACAAAAATGATCACCAAAAACTCTTTTTTAATCGGATACTTCTCAAATTTTCAGGGATTAAAAAACTATATATTAGCTATGTTTTGGCATTATTTATTCATTGAATTTCCTCCCCCACGCTCAATGCTCGTACATTTCTCTTAACACTGCTCATGAGATCTTGGGCGAGGCTTTGTCCATCTTCCTTACACAATTTTTCCCAGTTTTTCTTCAAAGCTTCATCGGTTTTGAATGTTTTTCCGCTTTTCTTCAACTTCTTCTTCATTATCGCCCAAAACTTTTCGATCGGCCGAAGTTCTGGTGTATTTGGCGGGTTCACCTCCTTCGGGACCACATTAACGCCCTTCGCTTCGTACCAATCCATTACAGGCTTGGCGTAATGGCACGAAGCGAGATCCGGCCAGAACAGCGTGGGACCACGGTGAGAGCGGAGGAGCTTCTGCAAACATTCCTGTCGATAAATCTGCCCGTTTATGGTGCCGGTTGTAACGAACGGCTTGCTGTACCGTCCGCACTCGCAGATCGCCTGCCACAGTAGGTACTTCTTCGCGAATTTGTCCATCTTTCTCTTCCGGAACTTTTCCGGAACCTCCATGCGGGACGTAGTGACAAAAAACTCGAGGCCGGAGTTTTGTTTGGTGTCCGCCTTGATATATGTCTCGTCGTCCATGACGAGACAGCCTGGCTTGACCAGCCACTCACGGTACAGCTTCCGCGCACGCAATTTGGCCACCATGTTTTGCTTGTCAGTCCGGTTTGGCGCCTTCCTGACCTTAAAAACACGTAGCCCAGCCCACTTCATGGTCTGCTGGACAAACCACTTCGACGAATTGACCTTTCGGGTCTCGGGTGGAAAGATTCGGGTTATTCTTAAAGCACTGCCTTATCTTCCGCGCCTTCTCTGGGTATTCCATTTTCGGTTTTCGGCCGCTTCCAGCGCGCCGCTCGATGGTCTTTGTCTCCTGGAACATCTTCAAAACGCGGGACACGGTGGAATGGTGAATTCCAAGCCTTTTACCGATCCATCTGTACGACTGACCAGGATTATCGATCGACGCGCCCAAGATGTGCTGGCGTAGCTCTTCTTGTTTCGAATGCATCTTGAAAACTACTTGACAGATCGCAATAAAACTACTTGACAGACACACATAAACATAACACTTCAAACTAGCACCACTCAAAATTTCATTAATTTTTACATCCGCGATAAAAAGTTACACTCAAAACAAAGTGTCGCATTTTTTCCGAGTTCAATCTCAACTCACAATCTTTGAAATTATTTCTATGTAGTGTATGTGCTCCGGGTCGTACCCACGCGCAAGAACAGTGAGATGTAGAACATCCGCACAAATCGTAGAAGTGAAAAAAAAATCCCGATCGTTGGGACGGGTGCCTAAATGAGGATACAAGCTAAACCATCAGCAGCGTGATAATGATCAAACTTTTGAATGACGCGTATGATTTGCCCCAATTGATAGGTGTCGTGAGATATATTTTCTCTAATTGCAGTGGAAATGTTCCGTAATCATCATCAGTAATTGAATATATTACTATTACTATTACTATTACTATATCTATAACTATTACCATAACTATAACTGGTACTTTTACTATTACTATTACTATAACTATTACTATCATTATTATTATTACTATAATTTTTACTATTACTTTTACTATCACTATAACTATTACTATCACTATAACTATGTCTATGACTATGACTATGACTATTACTATTAAGTCAGAGCAACGGAAATCCATTAACTTTCACCTTAAACGTACGTAGTCTAGCTTAGGTTTTGGTATTCTGCACGAAAGTCTTGCTCACTTGCACACTTTTAGCCACATCTCTAACTGAGGCGTTCGGCTTCCGTTTAAAGGTCCCAACCACGCGGTTGTGATCGTTCTCGTTGATCAGACGGCTTTTTTTCGATCAACTGTCATACGTTTATGATACAAGGCACCGTGAAATTCGCGGTACGCCTGTAAGCCTTCGTGATAGCAAATTCACTGCACTGTACTACGGGCAGCAACATACTTTGATCTCAAATCGCGATCGGAAATACCTGGATTGCTTCTGATGGACCGCATGACCATCCCAAGAAGCTGACGGTAGACAGTTCCACTCCGACGCTTACTTTGAGGTATCCGAGTCTCAAGGTTTCCCTGTACGTTTTGAGCACGCGTTAGACGGTGTTTCTAGGTAAAGTCAACACTTTGGCCAGCTTGGGCGCAGACCACGATGGATTTTCAGGTGATTGTGCACGATTTTTTTACGCTCCATGCATGGTGACTGTCTCCTAAATTAGAGCCTTTCATGAACTAAAAAAAATACACTGTTATTGTTATTATTACTTTCAACAAATAAACGTCAAAAGATTCAGAAAACGTCCACTAAGAGCGCTGTTATAAGCAAAGGATTCATTATCCATTACTATGTGGCCCATGCTTTATCATTGCCACACGCTATACGTTTTGGATGCTTTTGAAAGGCAAAGAAAGCCCTCTATTAACAAGAACTGTGGAAGTCATCCAAAGTACAATAATTCGAGCATCAGGCAATATCTTGTAGGGCGTTAAAAGCAAAGTTGAGAGAGAGAGAGAGAAAGAGAGAGAGAGAAAGAGAGAGAGAGAAAGAGAAAGAGAGAGAGAGAGAGAGAGATGATTGGCAATTCACACACAGTTTGAAACTGTGGAATGCAAGGTTTGGCATACACAGATAGAAAGAAACATTTAATTTTGCCAATGATTCATTCTGTACTAAGACTTCAATCAATAAAGAACTATTTAAATATTGTATCAAGTACAACATTTGGCGACAAGGAAATGATCGAATTCATCGCTTTGGAGGAAGAGCTGCTGTTTTTCTCAAGATGGCAAAACCTGGAAGTGACGAATTTCAAGAACTCTACCAGAAAATCTTGCGACATAACAAGCAGATGGCGGACCAAAATGCTCGGATGATGCAGATGATGGAACGCTTCGGCATTCAAGAAAGCGGTTCCTCCAATCGATCATCGGGTAGTCTGGAGTTCATCATCGAATCTCTGACTTCCAACATCCGGGAGCTCGTTTACGATCCAGATAACGGTCTCGTTTTCGACCGGTGGTACCGGAAGTATGAAGACCTCTTCCTCAAGGACGGAGCGAAGTTGGACGATGCGGCAAAAGTGTGGTTGCTGTTGAGAAGCCTCAGCGTAATTGTGCACGACAAATACGTCAACTTCGTGTTCCCAAAGCACCCTCGTGAGTTTTCGTTCGAAGAAACGGTGAACAAGCTGAAAGAGCTGTTCAGCGTGCGGATCTCCTTGTTTAGCAAGCGGTACCTGTGCTTCCAGCTGACCAAAAATGACGCAGATTTTTTGTCGTATGCTGAAACGGTGAACAGGTGCTGTGAAGACTTCGAGCTCAACAACATCACGGCGGATCAGTGCAAAAGCCTGATTTTCATCTGTGGGTTACGATCTTCGAAGGACGCTGGCATCCCAACGAGACTCCTATCAAAACTCGAGGCTAACGCGGAAGGTGAATGCATCCTAGAATCGCTCATAACGGAGTGTCATCGCCTTTCAATCCTCAAGCACGATGCTGCCATTGTGGAACACAAGACAGCGGTTAGAACAAGCCTCCACCAGTCCAGTTTGTCCAGGAGATGCACCAGCTACGACGCCCACTCGACGCACTGCTCAAGAAGGATGCCAAATTTGTTTGGAATCAGGAGTGCCAGAAATCGTTCCAGCGGTTCAAGGAGGTACTTGAATCGGATAGTATGTTGACACATTATGATCCTGCATTAGACATCATCGTTGCTGCCGACGCATCGCAGTCCAGTATCGGGACATGCCTTCTTCACAAGTTCCCAGATGGTACACTCAAAGCCATCGCTCACGCATCCCGTTCTCTCACTCCCGCGGAGGCAAACTATGGACAGATCGAGAAGGAAGGTCTTGCGTTGGTGTTCGCCGTGACAAAATTCCATCGCTTGCTGCTAGGACGCAGGTTTACTCTCCAAACGGATCATAAACCACTACTGCGGATCTTCGGACAGAAGAACGGAATTCCGGTTCACACGGCCAACCGCCTTCAACGTTGGGCACTGACACTTTTGTGCTACAATTTTGGAATCAAGTACGTGTCCACTACGCAATTTGGTTATGCCGACGTACTATCTCGCCTTATCAACAGTTACGGTAAACCGGATGAGGATCCGGTCATCATCGCCTCTATTGAACTGGAAGACGACGTCGAGGTTCCACTCCAAGAAGCCATTACCTCGCTACCTGTGACATTCAACTCGGTACGTGGCGCCACTCTCAAGTGTCCCGTTCTCCAACAAGTGGTCCAGTATATCCAGCGTGGATGGCCTGCCAAACTCGACAGCATCGCCAACACTGCCGTACGCCCTTTCTTCGCTCATCGTGATGCATTGTCGGTAGTAAAAGGTTGCATCGTGATGTCCAAACGTCTGGTGATTCCGGAAAATTTTCATCAGAGAATGCTCAAGCAACTCCATAGAGGACATCCTGGAATGGAGCGGATGAAAGCTGTTGCACGTAGCCACATGTACTGGCCGAGAATCTATGAAAACATTGCTGACTTCGTCAAGAGATGTGACAGTTGTGCCACACATTCCAAGTCACCACCCAAGGCTCCGTTGCATTCGTGGCCACTCACACAATCTCCCGGGGAACGAATTAACATTGACTTTGCTGGCCCTTCTCAAAGTGGCCAGAAATTTGCACCGTACGATCCCCGACTACAGCAGTAGTAATCGAGTTCCTGAATGAGCTATGTGCACGTTTTGGTATTCTCAACGTTATTGTCTCCGATAACGGCACCCAATTTACGTCGGAACAATTTGCGGCTTTGTGCAGGAAGAACGGCATTCAACACTTCCAAATCTCGCCGTATCATCCACAGTCCAATGGTAAAAAAACATGTAATTTTCTGCGTTGTCTAATGCACATAAAGGGAACGCTAGATTTGGCAGAAATTAATGGGATATTTCATGTAAATTTAAGCCAGATAACGCCTGAATCTAGTCTGTTGTATGAAAGATTGCGAACATTGTTGTATGGCGCATGCAAGATTGCAAACAATTTCGTTGTTTACACTTCCTTTGGCTTGAAATTAAACGAGTGGAAATTTAACGCGCCTTTATGGGTTGGGGTACACCACTGCAAATGTATCGACGGAATAATTAATGTTTCAACTCAAAATGTAATAGAGAGTTTACCGACGTGCCAGACGAGAACGAAAAATGGTGTAGTATATTTTATTGCGCTCACTGGCTGCTTTTCCTCGCACGTGTTGACAGCAGGGTGCAGGTTGATGCTGAAATTATGGAACATTTCCCTGTGTTCGGAAAGTATGGGTTCACGTTGCTGAGGTCGTTCCTTGGAAGGCTTCTATTACACACATTTGCATGCATACGTTTTCGAGCTTTGTGTGTATCCCCACAGGGATTACTGTTGGCCTGATTACCCTTCTCTCGCTTCGGGAAAGGTTAGGATAGCTTTCGAATGGAATTAATATATCCGCATGGCTCTCGTTGGATGCTGGTTGCTGTCATTGGGTGGTGTGTGTACGATTATAATAGATCCTAATTTCGTTCTAACTTTAAGGAACAACGCTCATGCTAGGCAAGAACAAAAGAGGTAATCAAGTGAGCAAGTGTCATCATTCACCAACACAATTGTCATGGCTTACTAGCACACAATTCATCACCATCCATTATTGTTGTCGCTCCTTTTGTACGGTTGGCTTACTTTCAACTTGCAAAGGTGGCCCTCGAGACAAAAACTACTACCGGTCCGGGGGAACTGTCGTTAGGCGGGCAGTTGTTTGAAGGCTGAACTACACGGGAACAAAACCGTACTGGGAATAAAAACAGACCGTGAACTAGTTCAAGATTTCAGGATTTTAACCTTAAAATCGTGAACTAGTGCTCGATTGTGAGATTTAGTTCACGGTCACGATGTTTTTTAGATTGTTCTCGGATTCCTGACCGCTGTCCGGGCATGGTTTCACTTCGAGTATTTGAACAGGTAAAAACAACTTACGACTCATAACACGTAAGACTGTCACACCAAAACAAACGATTACATAAATTGAAGTGCGGGAGACTTTTGAGACTCCAAGTAGCGGCCATCTTACCGGTCATTCCTCTTATGGGAAGAAGTGTGAACTAGAACCTCCGAGCCATCATTTCACTCGTTTGTGTAACTTTTTTTTTCTTCGTTTTGGTTCATCCCTGGGAGGGTTGTAAACTTCGTTTCCGTAGGTGGAGGGGAACGCGAAGTCAACAACAATGAGTGGAAAAGCACAGTATGATACTGTTTAAACACCGCCTGACAGATTGCATGATTAATGCACAGAAGCTGAAAGGAAAGGTGAAATTAGCTTTGCGTTCCTTTTTCTTTTTTTCACAGTTCCATTGTTGCATAAAAATCTAGGTAGGAAAAAGCTTTCCTCTGCTTCTGAAGCATCCAAGCCCTTGATGACGACGACGAAGCGAACGACACGGTGAAAGCGTTCTCATGTTCGAGTTCCTGTGCCATAGAATGAATCGCAGTGACCCACGAGTTTTGTTTATGCGAGCACGAAAAAAAAAGGGTTGCCATGGAGAAGAAGTGAAGAAATGAAGCATCGGTCTGTGTCAATTAGCCTTTGTGTAAGGGTGCTCCCTTGGACAGGATTGCTACGATGAATACTTTTCAGTTGTTCCACGCCAAATGACGAGTCGATCCGGCTATGCCTGACGATCTTTCGTGGTAATTACAGTTACACGATTGTCAGATCTTTGCCAAGTTAGTACGCCAAATATTGCGAAGGTTTGCCTAAGAGTTTCGTTCTTGTTTTGGACGTCAATGATTTCAACGCGAAATCCTCGATCGCGATTTTGAATCCCAGCCTATAAACGAAAACGGTGCCATCAAGATGTCCACGATAAAACTGCTTCAGTATTTACTTTAAAGCCTGTTCACCTTAAAATTGCGGATACCAAAATAATAGCATCAAAACTGATTGTTTATTTCACCAGAGTAATATCTACATTAGAAACAGTTGATAAAGATGTTAATCCTTCTTTCTGTAAAATTTATGTAGTACACCCGCCATCATCGGTACCATTTGCTTTCTTTTTAATTCCGAAGAGTTTCCGCTTAACTAGAGCCCAGTACTTCTCTTTTGGGCGAAGTTTAGGACAGTTTGGTGAATTGGCGAATACTTCTTCGGGAATTTGGACATCTTTTTTTGTCCGAAAATGCTCGGCAAAGGCGTTCCTTTGCATTGCTATTTAAAAAGCCAGATTCGGAAGCTGTTTAAAGTCTTCGAGTACGTATGTTTCGTCGTCCATTATGATACAAGAACTTGCCTCTGCTTCACTTTTTGTACGTATGATTTTGACTTCCTAACTTTGCCAGCCACATTTCGCACAGAAAGATTGGGTTTTTTGGGATTTTTCTCAATAATGGCTACCAGCTTCTTGTCCATTTGTTCGGACATACTTTTCGTTTTGTTCCACATCCAACCTACCAATCCACAGTCGACCGCTGGGTCAAATGATATGCAAACACAGAACACGGTACTTTTCGGTAGTTTTAGTTTCTTGGCAAGATCGCGTACCGATAGTTTCGGATTTTGCTGACGTTCGTACAATATGCGTTCGCGCACTTCCACATGATTCTATGCCATTTTAATGAATGTAACAAGAATGTAAAAATGTTGTACCACGAAATAAAGTGGAGAAATAATTCAAAATCTACACTGAAAGAAACGTGTGCAAAATTTAACGTGGACAGGCTTTAGGAACTTTCTCGGAACGACAGCTACGACGTAATCATCCTCCAGCCGAATGGCCGATCAATTTGGACAGCATACCGATACAACCATACCGTTGTTAGATACGTGACAGATGTCGAAGTAACATGTCGAATATTCTTGATCCAACGATTGACAGAATAGACTATAGACTATAGTAAAAAATAATGAATTTTAACAGACGCGTAAAATTTTCCCTCGTTTAGTTTCAAGCCAAAACAAGCATAAACAACGTAATTGTTTGCAATCTTTCATACAGCATACAACATTGTTTGAAATCTTCCATACAACAGACCTATTTTTAGCGATATTTGGCTTAAATTCACATAAAAGATCCCATTAATAGATACCAGTTCTAGCATTCCCTTTCTGTACATTAGATAACGCAGAAAATTAAGTGTTGCTATCACACTGTGTAATGATGAAGCGAAGTTCACGCAGGTACCTGTAAACTTTGTGATTTCGAAGGTGAGAGTAAGCGTTTTTTCTTCTTATTGCCCGGAAACTGGTCGGGTTGAGTGGGTAATCTTTCAGCATGCTGGATAACCTTCATGTATCCGTGAAAATTTGTGGAATATTACTCGCCAATACCCTTCCTGGGCCCTTCCGCTGCTATGACGATTGAAAACCTTGGATTGTTAGCAACATATCGGATTGCAGGACATGTTCGGATTCTCCGCACGCCTTCCACGGGCATTTCGATTCTATCTTCAATAGTTTAGTAAAATTTACAATGCTCAATAGCAATCACAGCTTGGAAAAGGGGGTCGGGAATGGAATGGAAGCGATGGCTACAGCTTCTCTTTATAGGGACGAATGCCACGACGATCAATTATACCACCGAAATAGCGGGTATCTGTACGGACGAAATTTCTTCATATTGACGTAGAATCCAAATGTTTGTAGTATAACCATGCGTGCCTCCAATGAGCGAACGAACACCGAGGAAACTGTTAAGAACGGAAACGGCTACGATGGTGAGATTGTCCACCTCCACCTGTAGGTATGCTTTGGAAAGATCACACTGCTTCCAACAAGCTGGACGAGGATCTTCTTTAGGGTAGGTGCCTTTCATCCAAAAATTATTGGCGTAGGAATCAATTATTAATTAATTAACTCGACGTTCAATAGAAAAGTGTTGATGGAAAAATTTCTCGTAAACTGAAGAGCGATACGGATGAGAACAAAATGTTTGATTTTTTCCATAGTTATTCTCATAGAAGGCAGTTGTAGTTCGTGTTCGCAATGAATTGTGGTCGAGACGGAGGGGAGAGACTTAGTTTCAATCGATTAAATGGGTTGGAGCTGAATCGGAATTATTTTGAACTACCTTACTAACCACCCTTCAATGTGCTCACAATATCTTTTTTCTCTCACCTGAGTGAGCGCCAAAAAAAATCTTTTCTCTCTCTAGACTAGAGAAAGAAAATATTTTTTGTAGAAACATATTTTTTTTCTATAAAAATAATGCGCATTTTTCTTTTAGTGTATCTTCTTTTTCTTTGTTGGGGGGGGGGTGATGTTGTTTTTTTTTTAAAACCATCCATCTAGAAAGGGGATTGTTTCGGGATGGTGTTTTGCCCACCCCACACCTGAACCGGGCGGGGGGGGGGAAAGAAAAAGAAAAGAAAAGGCGGGGCCGAAAAATTTTTTGTTTGGTGGTTAACAAAAAAACCCTGTAAAGCTATTTCCATTTAGAATCCGGAATAATAAAATCATCTGTATCTCGGTAACGGATTAACGTACAAATAAGTTTAATACATCAAAACAAAGGTAATTCACTGTACTTTAAGGAAAAAATATCAATACAAATCATTTCTCTTCGTTTCTAATGAAAATTAGCATGGTCTTCTTTATTCCTCCCATCAAACGCTGCACACCTCCGGAGTCAACTTCCTTGGCACATTTGTTCCACATTTTGGTCATCTGAGTCGCGTCCCGAGCCGTTTTTCTACTTTTCTTAAGCTCCATCATTGCCAAAAATCTCTCGATGGGCCGGAACTGCGGGCAGTTGGGTGGATTTATGTTTTTATCGATGAAATCTACGTTATTATCGCGGTACCACTGGATGACTTCCCGGCTGTAGTGGCAACGCGCCAAATCTGGCCAAAACATCACGGGATCTTTATATGCTTTAATGAAAGGTAGTACGCGGTTTTTGAGGCATTCTTCCTTGTACAGCTTCGAGTCCATCGTCTTATTCGTCACGAACACTTTGGTGTTTGCTCCGCAGCTGCATATCCCTTGCCAAATCATCAGTTTGTTTGACAAATTTGTCCATAAAAGCAAACTAAGACTTCGCAGGAACATCTCTTCGTGCCGTCGCCATGTAGAATATTTGGCCAGGAAGCTGTCCGAAATCCATCCTTGCTACTTCGTCAAAACAATTTCCGAGCTCGAGTTTTGGTGACGAAACTTTGCTTAAACGTTCTGTTTGGTTGCTTGCTGGCTCGACAAGGACGATATTCTGCTCGCAAACGAATTCTTCGAACGGTACTGCGAGCAGCAGCGTATTTTTGTGCGATTTCATTATCTGATAGTCCAGGGTTTGCTCTGACGGTTCTCAACACCTTCTGGTTCAGCTTGCGGTCATATGTTCCAATGGGTGAGCAGAATTTTTTCTCTCCTCTCGGCTTCCATCTGGAATAACTTTTGACTCACTGCACGAAAAACCGTGAAATTTATACCACAGAAAGTCTGCGTCTAGGTAAACAAACCGCTGTAAAAGTGATTCCGGATTCTAACTGGACAGAACTTTATTGTGGTGGACAATGAAACATATGTCAAGGCCTATTTTGCACAAATTCCTGGAAATAAATTCTATACCACCATGGGTAAAGGAATCCTGAAACCCAAGTTTAAGGAACAGAAAATGTTAAAATTTGGGAAAAAGTATCTAATGTAGCAAGCCATCTTTAAATGAGGAAAATTCACTCAACCATTTGTCACAACTGGGAATATAAACAGTGAAATTAACTTCTAAGAGTTTCTTAATAAGCGTCTTTTAAGAAAACATTTTCAAGCAATCCGGTTTTGGCAAGATTTGGCATCTTGCCACTACTCAACAGCGACTAAGAAATGGTACGAGGATAATAAGATCATTGTGGTACCGCGTGACATAAATCGTCCAAATTGTCCAGAACTTCGACCAATTGAGCAATTTTGGGTAATTGTGAAATCTGATTGTCGGAAAATGCAGTTCAGAACTCAAAAAGAAGTGGACAAAGGCGTACAGGGCCAGGGGAGAAAAGCTTGTCCAAACATTAATGGCAGGAATTAAATCAAAAGTCCGGAAGTTTGGACGTGAAAGTAGAAACTAAATGTTTGAGAAAACTGTGTTGGAATTAAATTTAGTCTCATAATATTCATCTAATGACAGAAAATTTGAATCCAGACACGCATTACCACATTAATTCCTCGTCAAAGAAAACACAACAGACATTTTATATCTCAAATTTCAAGAAAGTCAGAAAAGAATCGGTTTCCCATTTGTCATGGAATTGCTATATTGCCACAGTCGGCGAGAAATGCCACTCAATGGGCTTTAAACTGCGACCGTCACACTCGTAATCAACCACCAATTTTAGGCTTTTGCTTGCCTCTCTTCACTCGGCACGAAGTGTAGTGTGTCTCTTGTCAGGAGAGGCTTATTTTCCTTCAAACTCCCATCGTTAAACAAAGAGTTGAACATCCTTCCGCTTCCACCCGGTCCCGCGCTTGTTCCTCCGTTAATGACTTTTCCGCCAGATTCGCCGTTTTCTTCTTCCTCGGGAAAATAGAAAAATTTGTAATCTCCGTTTCCTTGGCCTTGGCACCGAACAGGAAGAAGAAAAGCTCGATGGAATCACGGTTCGTCCGCTGCTTCCGTTCAAAGCTGGGTTCCCATCCTCCGTCCTTAGGCACCTCAATTAGTGCGCGACGGAGCGAACCATCCCACAGTCTCACCGAAAATAAGATTGTCCCGGTAACCTTTTTACGACCATCGAAGAATGCCTTTGTCTTTCTTTATCTATGTCACTTGGCTGGGTGTTGTCGACTTTCACCTCCATTTCCTGAAAACGAGCAACTTTCCATTGCCTACTGCCACGCGGTTTGATGCCACCCAATAATGACAACTAAAATGTGAAAAGTGGCAAGGCACACGGAAGTTGCTTTGATGGTTCCTCTACCTGGACGTGAATCACACAAAGAGAGCTCTCTGTCGGCAAACCTCGGTATGAGAACACAGGCTGAGAACTAGACATACATGACAATGTATCTTCTTCCGAAAGGATTTTGATGGGAAACTGGAAGAACAAGAAATGAACAAGTAGCACGGATTTGTTCCGTGTTTTGTGTGCAAGCACGAAAAGAAAAAAATCCCTTGGCAAAATGTGGTTGTACTAGAAGAGATCTCTGGAAATGAATAGCTCCGGGTATGATGATGGAACGAGACCGGATTGTGGGATGGAATATTATTTCGAAACGGAAGCTGCAAAAATAAGCCCAAGTCGTTTGAGCTCAGCCGGTCTGTAACATGTGCATAAAACTCGCTCTACGTGCACATAGGAGGCTTTGGTCTGTGTTCATGGAAAACGAAGATGGCTGTGTTGTAATAAGTTTGTTTCCCAACCGGCGATTGATAAACCACCTTCTATTATGGACTCCGAAACGTAAAAAACCATCCATGTCTACTAACTTGTACCAAAGGGGAAGAAATCAAACAAAAACGTATGCACTTTCTTCTTGTTTGCCAACAAAATTTCTCCGTAATCTCGCCAACCCACGGGGATATCGGAGTCCTCTGGCAGCCAAATTAATGCAAGCAATCACTAAACTTTTTGCCCCATTTTTCTTCCCATTTCCGAAACCGGACCAAGCAGCAGCAGCAGATTGCTTCGGTTCAGCGATTCGAAAATTTACTTTTGCGGAACTGCTGAAGCGACGTTTGAGAAAAATAATAATAGAAAAAAAACTGCAGGACCGGCAGGAAAGTAGAACCAAACTGCATACACAATGGGAGCTATAATTTACAGCAAGCTGGGTGTGCTGGAGTTTAATGATCCGAGCGAAAGCTGGATTGGTGCATTTTATTTCTCCCCGAAGGATTTGCGTGAAACGTAAACAAGTGGACTGGGATTTCAGAAAAAAAACAACGCCGCTGCTCGCCGAAGGCGTAGAGGAATAGAAAAATAGAAAATTCTGGGAGTTTTCTTTGTTCCGAACCGACGCATTGCGATCGACGACGATTTTCTGATACATTGCTACTGAGAAGGTTTGGAGAACGGAACGGGTCAAACAAAAATTGATTACATCAGGCAGTGGCTCCAGAACAAACCAGTTCTGTGATTTATAGATTGGACTACTGTCTCGTGCATGAAATTGCATGACGCATGCTGTCGAACGGAAAACCTATAGTAAGTGGCAGCAGGCTTTGCCGTGCGCTGACGGGGGGCGTTGTTCCGTCTTGTTATCCTTGAGTGCGTCATTTGTTGAAGTGTGTCGTTAGGAATATCGCAGTGTCGGTTCACTGTAACTTGATGAGCTGAAAAAATCGAATCTTAGTCGACATCACATAACATGTCAAAACATCGGGTCAACGTCTTTTGGCGATAGGCGAACGTTGACAAGAAGGTTGTACATACTTGCAGATGTATTAGGCCGTTTTCAGCGGTGTTCTATTATTTTGGTCTAGTTTTATAACAGATCCAAAAATATAGACCACCAAAAATAGATCAACTATGTTCCATTTTCTCCGCCATTGTTCTAAATGTTGTATGATGACATCCATGTGTGTGTTTTGTTTTCGACTTTGCCTGCTTCGTTTGGATTTGGTTTGTGTTGATTCAGCTTGTTCGACATTTCTAAAAAGTTCTAAAAAGTTTCCGAGATTCACGAGTCAAAAGGTGCCGATTCTTGTTGGCGCTGGGTGAATATTAAGATGAACGATTGGTTCCAGACAGTGAGGGTTATTCCAAGAGTCAAAATGACGTTTGTCACTTGGTGAAGTGAGAAAAGTCACCTGCAGTGACGTGACTCTCCATTTGATTTGCCGAGTCACGTCACTGCAGGTGACTTTGCTCTCTTCACCAAGAGACAAACCTCACTTCGACTCTCGGAATAACCATCGGTATTGAATTCCACGACTGCTTCGTGTTGTTTTATGGTAGACAATGTGGAGGATTTCCGTCTTTCTGAATCAGTCAAAAATGGAAATTTATTTCCACGTAAATTTCATTTTTAGGAGGAAGCTATCATACGCGTAACTATGAATGTTTGACTGGATGAGAGTACGGCACTAGCTGACATAAAGGATCGGTATTGAGCAACTATTTTGGGCCTGAATAAAGCATTCCAAACGTTTGAAAACCCTGCGTTGCAACTCCAACAGGTTTCCTACGACAGGACTTTCTACAAGTCCCAATGCAAGAGGTTCGCGTTTCTTAATCAGTTGAGCATCGCGTCTTCAAGTACTACACTTGTCAGGGAAAAAAGTATTAAAAGGAAACGAACTTCTATGGTTTCTCGCAGATGATCATCAAAAACCCATCACAATATATTCCATCAGATTCGCGAAACGTTACAGCAACTGAGCCGGTATGTACTGATCTGCTACGCTCGATTCGGTTAAGTGTCAAGCTCA
Organism: Aedes koreicus; assembly: GCA_024533555.2. NCBI lineage: Eukaryota > Metazoa > Arthropoda > Insecta > Diptera > Culicidae > Aedes > Aedes koreicus. The sequence goes on from JAHHFK020005433.1 coordinate 139,079, forward strand.
GCAATCCAGGCTGGGCCTCCGTACCTCAATATCGACGAGAATACACCAACCAGAAGAAGCCTTTTACTACTCTTGGTCCACCTTTGTCTGGCATCATCCTACCCACCGTCTTCTCCTGGGCATAGATCACATAGCTATTGATTTTCAGCCCGTCATCACTCTTTTCGGAGCAATGACACTTTGCATTTGCTCACCAACAGTACCTCCATTTTGTGGTAAGCAGCGCACCCCAACACCTCTTCCACCAGCCTGTTATTGACAATACAATGTCATCCGCAAAATCAACGATCACCACGCCAACATCAGCACACTGTTGTACAATCCGATACAGAGAATGGAACCTTTCAAAACTTCCGTCTTGATCTTCAACGTTGTCTACTCCATGTCTCGTGACCCAACACCCGGTTCTGGAAGTAATTTCTCAGCATAGCAAACCATATTGATTCTATTGGAGCGATTATTTCGAACGTTGGGGCCAGCGATCACTTTATTCTACTTGGTGATTACAATCAGTCTGGCTTAATTTGGGACTCTTCGAGGAACGGTCATCCCACTGTAGATGCGTTGCAATCGCACATCTCTGTTGCTTGTGCTGCGTTACTTGATGGCTTCAGTTTTTATAACTTAACTCAAATCAACACAATTAGCAACCGAAACGGTCGCTATTTGGATTTAGCTTTGGCAAGTGAGACGACACTCGATCGATGCACGTTATCTGCGGCTGTGGAACCTTTATCACTTCTCGACGCCGATCATCCTCCATTTATAGTCGAAATCAACGTATCTCGTTGTATCGATTTCGAAGATGTTTCTGATGAACCGAGTTTTGATTTCTGCAGAGCAGATTTTGAAGGAATGCTAGACGCACTTTTTTGTACGGACTGGACCAATTTAGAATCCATGAAAAATGTTGATGACGCTGTTGGTTGTTTCACTCGCATCATGCATACCATTATCGCTGATTATGTCCCTCTGCGGAGACCTAACAATAAACGGCGGGGGGAAACACACGGGGGTTAAAGGAAGAGAAGAGAGGAGCAGCAAAATATGTGTCCCGGGGAGGAGGGTTTTAGGGGAGTAGGAGAAGGGGTTACAATTTGTTTTTATAAAAATTTTTTGGGGGAAAAAATTGGGAAACAAAAATTTGGGTTGAACAAAGAAAAGGTGGGGAGGCGTTCGAAGAGCTTTTTAAAAAACTTAACTGCTCCGTTCGGAGTTCTAACTAAAACTGATTTATTCTACTTTTCCATTATTAATCGATCACACGATCGAACCTTAAAATAAGCTTACCCTGCACAACCTTTGTACCTAGCAACTATTAATCCATGCTGCTGACTCCTGCATAAAATGTGTCCGCGGCTCGGTGCACTGGGTCGCGGCAATCTGTTCTGTTGGTGTACCGTGCCTTGGTGGTAACTGCTCCTCCCCTGGTGTTGAACCTCCTGGTTCGATATCACATCCTCAACGATGGTGGCTGATAACAATGTATTGGTGCTGGATCAGCGGGTTGACTATCCTCAGATTTATGTAGTTTTGGTTGGTTGATGTGTACTTTCTTCGAGTGATTTCTGAGTCTAAAAATAGTGTAAATTGCAACGATTATGATCTTGAAAGTTGTGAAGGAAAATCCTCCGATTATTGTCCATTGATGGGTGACTGTTGTTACTTTCAGGTTCTCCAGATGTTCCAAGTTTTTGTGGTGAAGTCTTCTCAACGTGTGGATATCGGTTGATTGTTCAATATTTCGCTTTGTAACCTTCAATCCTGTTGTAAGTGCGAAAATAGGGTGTTCAGCGGTGTATATGATTTGGTTTGTAAACGTTATATTCCTTATCGAAATTGTGCAGTTTTGGTATGTGATTAGGAATGAGCCAACTAGTTTTCGGTCAGAAATTCCACATGTATTGAGGAGTGTGTCGTTCGCCTCGTTCAATAATAATATGGTTGGGCTCATTTCTGTTACTATTGGATGATGCCCGATGCTTTCGTATGTGCACCGGCTATTTTGACCAAGGATTATGTTAGATATGCATTCGTCAGTGGAAACATCCTTTAAACTGTTGAGATTGCAGAGGCTCCAGTTGCCTAATTTTGAACAAATATCGGTCTTCAAATAGAGTTTGTTGTTGCCATAAAGATAGTCATTGCCCTCTAGTTTAATGCGAAGTGATTGTTCTATAATTGGTTCAACTCTCAAATGCTGATATGTTGAATTGCTGAGATTTGGGACGTTGATGATGTAAAGTATCGTTTCTCCATCAGTGCCTATGGTGATACTCGCGAACCCGAGTGCCTCGTCTAAAAGGTCGATTGGTATGCCCTGATCGCTTAAAATCTGATTCATGAATTCTATTTCTTTTGGTCTAAGTATTCTGTTGTTGACTATTCCTAATTTTGAAAGTATAATGGCATTTTGAATTTGAATTATCTCTTGATTTATAATGTCTAAGTTCAGAATAATACTAAACAAATTATTTCCTTCTGTAACTATATCGTATATTTTGTGTTCTTCCTTAACTAGTTCATTAATTGCTTCCGTCATGTTATTAAAACCTTCATAAAGATTATCATTAATTGAGATTTGTAGATTATTATTTTTAGTTACTTTATAAATTTCTGTATTGATTAGGTTTAAGTCGTCTGCGTCGGGTGAGCCTGACATCCACTTCCAAGCTCTCCCAAGTGCGTCCCATCTTTTCTGTCGTCGAGATTTCGGTTGTATTTGTTTGAGGTTTGTTTGTAGTTCGTCTATTTTCCATTTTAGTATTGCAGTCATTTCCGGAGCATCATTGTCTCTCGTCAATATTTTGGTTTTTATATCGTTCACAGCCCACTCGATTTGGGTTGTATTTATTTTGTTTATAATTTTTGAATGTCCTGTAATAATTTTGCTTTGTGCTATGTGTATAATTGCTACATGTTCCTGATTCAAACTCTGGCTTCCTAAGACTGTCGGGATCCTGGAAATAAGTTAATGTTCTTTAAATTAGACTTATGCAGTTTAGATTTTTTTTTCATTTTGAAGTGTAACCTCATTACTATTCTGTACGAATGTTTTCTTGAATATAGCTCTATGTTTAGGTTTAATGATTTTATCTTTTATATAGTCTATTTTTATTAGCTTTCTCTAACTGTTTATGTTGGGCTTCCTTGAGTCTGACTATTATTTTGTCATATGTCTTGTGTCGAATTTGTTCCAGTCTGTCTGGGTCTATTTGTCTGTCGGGGTCTCTCTGGTTTCCAAATAAGATTTCTTTAGGAGTTTTGAGTGTGGATGAATGAATGGTGTTGTTGTACTTTTCCACAGCAATGTGGACGATGTTGCGGGGTGGTAAATGCGGAGTAATCTGTTTTTGAATTCTAAATAATTCTATTATGGTGGAATGGAATCTCTCTACGCATCCATTTACTTCAGATTTGCTATTGGGTGTAAGGTACACCTTAATGTTCAGATCGAATAATTTTCCTTTGATATCGGGCGATTGAAAAGCGCGCTCGTTATCCATTACGAGAGAGTTTGGAATAATGAAAGAAGTTACTGTTTCCCATATTGCTTTTGCAATATGAACAGCGTGTCGGGATCTTATGGGAATCATTCTGCCGTACTTACTGAATTTATCAATGCTTGATAAATAGTAGTCGGATTCGATTTGAAAGATGTCTATATGGAGGATTTGATAAGGATAATTAGGGATGGGTGTTTCTTGGATAGGTATCAACAGTGGCTGTCGATCATATTTCGAGGTGTTACAGTTGTCGCAGACACGAATATGTCTCTTCAGATGTTGTGTGATTTTTGGAAAATAAAATTCACGCAAAATCTGATATTTATTTTCTTGAATTCCGCGGTGAGCTCTGTTATGTGTTTCTCGAACAATTTTGTCCTGCTCATCGGTATCTGTAACATCTCGTAACATTATCTGCGTGAAACGAATTTTCAGCAGGCCGGGTCTGCTAAAATATTTTTTAAACACTTCCTGGATCTGGCCAAGAATTTCTTCAGATGTGTACAATCCATTAGTTTTTGTGGGATCGCAAAATTCTTTGAGTATAGTGGTTAAAATTGATTCATTGAATTTGGTCCTTCTGATTAATATTCTGCGATAACCAGGAAATGGATTTGTTACTTTGGTTTCTGGGTTATTTGTTGTTGTTTCAATTATTATTTGAGTACGAAAGCTGTTCAAAGGCGCTTCGGTTGAAATGATGTAGTTGGAGTCATCGTCTTCAGCAGAGTGCTGAGTAGGCGTTAAGGAATTAATCTGAATGCGGCTTAATGCGTCTGCTACCACGTTCGACTTTCCGGGTTTGTACATGATTTCATAATCATGTTCTTCGATGAAATTTCTCCAATTCATAAGTTTTCTATTTGATGTTTTTGGGGAAAGGTTATAGGTCAGGGGCTGATGATCTGTATAAATCTTGACCTTCTGACCATAGAGATATCCTCTGAACACTTTTAAAGCCCAAACAATCGCAAGAAGCTCTTTTTCTGTAGCACTGTACGATTCTTCAGTCTTATTTAAAGTTCTAGACGCAAAGTGTATTGGTCTGTCATTTCCAAAATTTCCTTGACTCAAAACAGCACCTATCGCGTAGTCGGATGCATCAGTAGTCAGACAAAATGGTTTGGAAAAATCTGGGTATGTCAGGATATCGTTACCGGTCAGAATCTGTTTCATATTTTCGAAACAAGTTTTTTCATTACAATTGAAGCTTATACTTCTAACGCTTTTGGAGTCTCCCTCCCCTCTTAAGAGTTTAGGTAAGGGTTTAGCTATTTTAGCAAAATCCTTAACAAACCTACAGTAGTACCCCATCATTCCTAGGAATCCTCTCAGTTGTTTCAAATTTTTGGGTTCGGGATACTTTCTGATTGCTTCAATTTTTTTCTCGTTTGGTTTTATACCCTCGTCTGTTATAATATAACCCAGAAATTCTACCGAATTGTGTAGAAACTCTGATTTATCAAACTGGACCTTGAGGTTAGCTTCATTTAATGTTTTCAACACAATTTCTAAATTTTCTAGGTGTTCTTTGAGTGTTCTTCCTACAACAATTACATCATCGATGTAAACGTAACACCGTTTTCCTATATGTTTTCTCAGCACGTCGTCTATTGACCTCTGAAAGATGGCTGGGGCATTTTTTAGGCCAGAAGGCATACGAAGAAATTCGTATTTGCCATAATTGACAGAAAATGCCGTCTTTTCAACATCTTCCTTCTTCATCTTGATCTGGTGAAAACCAGACGCAAGGTCTAGTCAAGGATGGTGAACTATTTATTGCCACCTAGTTGGTCTATTGTATTGGAAATTTCCGGCATCGGACTTGTCTGAGATTGTCTTGTCATTGAGTTCGCGATAGTCAATGACAAGTCGATTTTGTTTTTATCTCCTGAGCCGTCCGCTTTTTTAGGAACTATCCAAACTGGTGAATTCCAGACTGTTCTGGATGGTCTTATTATACCGTCACTGAGAAGCTTTTGTATCTGCTTTTCAACTTCTGATTTGTACGAAATTGGATACGGGTATGATTTCTGATATATAGGAATATCGTCTGTGGTCCGAATCTCACATTCGACATTTGTGGTGCATGTCAATTTATTATTTGGGTTGTGGAACACTTCTATATTGCTTTTTATTATAGGAATCAATGAGCTTCGCTGGGAAATTCGAATTTTTTCAACAACATTTATTTTTTGGGGTTTTTGTTGGTTGTCTTTGGGGGGGGGTGGGGGTTTTTAAATTTGGGGGGAATTTTTTTTTTTCTTTTGCTGGTTAATTATTACTTGCGGCGTTTTTGGGGGGTTGAATGTTTGGTTTTTTTTCTAATATTTTTGTGTGTTATAATTGTAGAAGGAAGGAAGAAATCATAAAAAGTGTAATTGGTTTGTGTGGTGGTGGTGGTAGTACTTTTTTTATTTTTTTTTGTTTTTAAGGTTGGGTTAAATTTATTGAAATTGTGGTTGGTTTTTTTATATTGTTTTTTTAGTTGTTTAAGTTCTTGGTTAAAGGGGGGGTGGGAGGGGATTGTGGAGTTTGGTCGGAGTTGAGAATCGCAAATTCCACGGTGTCGCGAGTGATTAAGCGGTTCGAGGAACGGTTGACCACCGATCGGAAGCCCAGAAGTGAAGGAAAAAGTATTCCGTACAACACCAAAAATCACAACCGCATAGTTGGGGCCTTCAACCGAAATCCGAACGCCTCCGTTCGGGATGTGGCTAAGAAGCTGCACCTAAGCCGAAGTTTTGTCCAGAAGGCCAAAACTAAGGCTGGGCTTCGAAACGTTCAAGGTACAAAAGGCCCCTAATCGCGACGAGAAGCAGAACAAGTCCGCCAAAACCCGTGCCAGGAAGTTGTACCTCAACATGCTGACGAAAGTTGAATGCTGCATCATGGACGACGAAACATATGTGAAGGCCGACTTCAAACAGATCCCCGGCAACCTGTTTTTCACGGCCAAGGATAAGTTCAACGTTCCGGAGCATGTCCGCACTCAGAAGATGTCCAAATTTGCGAAGAAATTCCTGGTTTGGCAAGCCATCTGCACGTGCGGGAGGCGGAGTGCACCTTTCGTGACCCAGGACACGATGAACGGACAGGTGTACATAAAAGAGTGCCTCCAGAAGCGGCTGCTTCCTCTCCTGAAGGCCCACAACGTCCCAACAATCTTCTGGCCGGATTTGGCCTCATGCCACTACTCCAAGGACGTGCTGAAGTGGTATGCGGACAATAAGGTCAATTTCGTGCCGAAAATGTTCAACCCTCCCAACACTCCGGAGCTCCGCCCCATCGAGAAGTACTGGGCGATTATGAAGCAGCACCTTCTTAAACGACCTAAGGTAGTGAAGACAGTCCAGGAACTGAAGAGAGTATGGGTTTACATGCAAAAAACGGTTGATTCACAGGTTGTGCAGAATCTTATGGCCGGGTTTAAGGCCAAGATGCGGGCATTTGCGTATGGACTGTAAATAAATTATGAGTAAAATGGTCAAATGAAGTTTAATAGTTATTTCTCAATCCCTGAAAATTTGATGGCAATCGGATGAAAACTCGAATTTTGCGAATTAATTTTGTGTGTGGCAATTTCATCGTGGACACCCTTTAGGAGCGGTTGGAATATATTTAGTTTGACACACTGTTTAATTTTTTCACTGCCCGTCACTCCTTTAACATTTTGTTCACGTGTGAGTGTAAATATTGGGAACCCCGAAGAGATAGCCCATTTTTTAGAAATAACATTTACATTGGCACCACAATCTATGAGCATTCTAATAGCTCCTTTCGAAGTGGGTACCTCGATGTATGGAAGAGTTTTTATTTCATCTTCTGCTAAAACCATTTCGTTACCCAATCGTTGCTCTCTAAAAAATTAGTTTCTTCCTCTTGAATGACGTCTTGTGTGGGGTGATTATTGTCGGTAGCATTTTCATCACCCAAGTTTAAATTTTCAAATGGATCTACACAATCGTCATCGTTAAAAAATTCTTTGCTCAATTCGAGCTGTTCGGCATACCATTTTTCGTATTCTTCTGGTTCAACGTATTCTTCCAAAGTGTTCGCCATTCGTTTAGCGTTAGGCTCGTGGATGCGCATTGATCCGCTAGCTTGCCGGCGTTGTGCTACTGGCCGATTGCTATAATTAATTTGCTGAGTACGGATCGTACTTGTATCCATCGGCTCGGGCCGTGGTTGTGGCTGCACAAACGTTCGTTTTGGAGCGAATACGTTTGGTTGTGGTTGGGAGTAAGGAACGTAGAAGGGTTTACCAACAGGAGCTCTCCCTGGTTGGGAATTTGAGAACGTCTTTGGTTGCAAATTTCGTGGGGGGACTGGTGGATGATTGGGTTTTAATTGCAAGTTGCTACGAGGTGCAGGCAATGGAAGCGGTGTTTGTGCATGAAACGGTGCATTTCTTACATTTAAATTAAGGTACTCGACACAGTAGTGATACGCTTGTGCGAGGTTGCCTGGCCTGTAATTTTTACAAAAGAGTGAGAGTGGTTCTCCCAGACCTCTGATGAATGTGTCTAATGCTATCATGTTGTATAATTTGATGATTACCGACTCGTGTCCGCGCCATTGATCGTTCATGTTAATGGCTGAACTAATAAGTGTTACCATTTCGGTAACTCAGCTATAATATGTTTCGATTGATTCGAATTTTGCTTTCGACATGCCTTTTAATTGACTGTCTAGCGTCATCAAATCTCTTTTGTCTGCGTAGTATAATCGCAGACATTCTTTAATCGCTTCCCACTCAACGGGGGTGTCATTCGTTATGAGAACGTCACTCGCTTCATTTTTGATTTTCCTACGTATTGTTTTTATGATAAGATGGTATTGGAAAGTTTCTCTACCATCGTCAAATAATTCAAGGATGTCCTCGACATCGAGGATCCATTGAGCCAGATTGCGCGGATTTCCCGTATATTCGGGTAAATCGCTAACAATCGCTGGGATTCTTCCTCTTTCGTGGAAATTTAGATTTTGATCTACGACAAATCATCTTGGATTTGCATTTGAATTGGGAGTTGGATCAGGATTTGGGTTTGGATTTGGATTTGGGTTGAGTCTTGCTGGAAGAACGGGATTAGGTGGATTGGACATGGTTACTGTCAACTTGTTAAAGAGTTCAACAAACGAATCAGTTTTTTTTTTTAAATCTAGCACTTTCACTTGCACTCGCGGGGTTTTAGTGTTTGATTTTTTTTTAAGTTAGTTTGTGTTGTTTTTGTGATATTCAGCGGTTCGGTTACGGGTGCACCCTGGTGCTCCGGCCTAGACGCTCAGAATTAGTAGGGTTTAACGGATTCGACACTATCGGCAGGCGGTGTCGTTTTACTTATAGTCTATTTCTTTCAGTGGTTATGGTTACTTACTTGGTGGTTTTTACTTACACGATAATGAGCTGTAGGAGACACGTCATTGAGATGCGGTCGCGGGACAACGCTTAGATCCTGGAAGTCCTATTAACGGCTGGGATGATGGTTCCTTTCCTAGTGTGCCTAGTCGCCGTATTCCTGAGACGCAAGTCGGCCGATTTGACAGCGATTGGAGTTAGATCCGGTCTCTGGATTCCGATGTGGTGGCTCGAGGCAGCTTTGCGAATTTACGCTTATACAATTACTAGAAACAGGTCCCGTTTTCGGGCCCCAGTTACGTCCGGAGGCGTTCGAAGAGCTTTTTAAAAAACTTAACTGCTCCGTTCGGAGTTCTAACTGAAACTGATTTATTCTACTTTTCCATTATTAATCGATCACACGATCGAACCTTAAAATAAGCTTACCCTGCATTACCTTTGTACCTAGCAACTACCAATCCAAGCTGCTGACTCCTGCATAAAATGTGTCCGCGGTTCGGTGCACTGGGTAGCGGCAATCTGTTCTGCTGGTGTACCGTGCCTTGGTGGTAACTTACATAACAGCAAATTTTGATTTAAACATGATTTAAAACCTTGCTCGGACATATGCTTTTTTCGCATACACGATCAAAGATGGTTTTGAGCACATGTCGTTCAAACACGATATGCTTGTTCTTGCAAGTCCACGTGCTGGTTGAGTACTACCGATCTTATCAGTGTCTTGTACATGGTACGCTTAGTACGGGGGTGAAGTTTGCCTGACCACAGGCTTGTGGAGTTCATAGTTAGCACGACTTTTACCGTGCGTCTCCTAATTTCTCTTCTACAGCTGTTATCCTATGTCTCCAATGATCCAAGGTACACATATTCAATCATCATCTCGAACTTAGCTCCGTCGATAATCACAGTTCGGCTTATGCAAGCTCTATCATGCTCGGTTCAGTACGATTTTTTCGGCTTCACGTGTCAGTTTGCTGTACTGATCAGCAATTGCGTGGAAAGTTCTTCCAAGAATGTCCACATCTTCAGCGAAACAGATGCATGACACCTTTAAGCGCAATATAAAACACGAGGCAGAAAAGACCATTGCCTTATCGAAGCCCGTTACGTGTTTCAAACCAGTCCAACAATGCACCCGATATCCTCCCAAGTAACATTGCCAAAACCATCCAGCTTTATTAAGTTTTATTAAAGTTTTATGAAAGCCAATAGAAATCAATTCGCTTTTATTATGGCAGCAAGGGATGCCAATTGGTTTCAAATTTTAGTCAGGTTTATAAGAACCTACACAGCTTCTTTACAACGATATTAAAACCTTGACTTCTAAAATTCCTTTTACTCCTATCAAAGGTTTTATTTTGACTTTATAAACTCATAAAATGCTGTTTTGAAATGCCGTTGTAGGACTCATTCGTATTACCTTATTATGGTCAGTTGAAAAGCATTTTAAAACCATTTTGCCTCCAATAAATGCATTAAACGGCTAATTGGCATTGAGGAAAGCTACCAAGCGACCAGATAGTTTTCTAGTAGCCATTGCTAAGATAAATTGGCTTTTAGGCAAAACTGTGATTTCTTGCAATCGCCATATTGGAATATATGCAATAATTGAAATGTGGAAAAATGAATTCACCAAATTTTAAATGTAATACAATTGAACTGTAGATCTGAGACCAACTTTGGTATTCGTTTTGATAACCTTATTGAATTTTCAGGAGTTTCATGATTAATTTACCGAATATATTTCTTTCAATTTTGTTTTTGTTGTTGTAAACTCGCATAATTTTGGAGGCGCATTAATTTTCAGCTCTTATCGTGCCAATATTCACCATAAAACTGAATGCGCATATGATTTGGAGCATGATACGTTATAAAAAAAACTCCATTTGTTTTATATATTTTGCTATCAAAGATAATTTCCCGCAACACTAGAACTTTTTTCTCAGCCATTATTTACTGTTGAATGAATCAGAAGAGCAGAGAATCGAACAAAGCAGGACAACAAAAACCAACCACGATATCGCCGTGAAGTTTGACAGCTGTGGCCATTCGGCCCTATGCTGGTTTTGATGGCGGCCAATAGGTTTGATGATGGTTCTCAAGTGGTCATAACATCTTTCACTAGAACATTTTCAAAATCTTTATGGTCTTAGAAAGGTTTTATGAATTTGTTTTCACAACCGTCTATAGAGTGGGCCACTTTGTACACATTACGGCTTTAAAGATGCATAGAGGAGGTGTTGGTGGATAAAACAGTTTTGAATGTAGTTTCATCAACAAAGCCGGGAGGAGTGCTATACGGCTGGAATAGAACTGAAATTGTTACTTGGGCTCACACAGCATTGTACATCATCCATTGTAGCCTTGATCAGTTTTGTCAGTTTCCCGATAAACCCATTCTTATCTTTAATCTTCGTTAGCTTTTCACGATGACAAGTTCGTATGCGGCCTTGAAATCGATGAATAGGTGATATGCAGGACTTGATATTCGCGTACTTTTGAAGAATATGCCACCACGTAAGGATTTGTTGTCGATCACCCGCCCGCAAACCGACATGATAACTTCCCTCAAATCTGCTTGCTTGCGGCAATAAATGGCAGAAGATGATCTGCGAAAACATTTTACAGGCCACGATGAGAATAGTGATCGCTTGGTAGTTCTCACCTTCCAGCTTGTCACCCTTTTTTGATTACTAGGGATAAAACCCACCTTTTCAACTTCTCCGATAACTGTTCCGTATCCCAGATCGTGACTATCAATCAATGCAGTCAAGTGGTCTGCTCATCCGGGTCCATCTTTATAAGATCCGCTCCAATACCATCCTTGCCTATTGCCTTGTTGTTCTTATGCTGTTTTATTGCACTCTTAACTTCACTTATCGTGGAATTGGCTCACCTGTTTATCCGTCGTACCGATGAAACCATTACTCCTGCTATCATGGTATTCTACCTGTGCGCCACACAGATGTCCATCGTTGTGTTTCACCTTTCTTACTTCACGTTTCATGTGTCAATATACCTCCATTCTTATCCCAGTACATTAAGCTCATGGAACGTAGACTTATGGATCCGTTGAATTTCTTGTAAAATTTTGGGTTGCTTGAGAACGACACAGTTCCGTTCCTTCACACTCCAACTCCTCCAGGCGGCGCTTCTTGTCCAGGAAAAAATGATTTTGCAGTCTTTGTTATCCCTCCCTACGCATGATGACGGGTTTTTACACATCGAATCAATCGTTCGGCCAATTTTGCCTGTCGGACTCTCGATCCAACGACGCGTGTGAAGCGTCCTTATAGCTGTGCATGTTTATTTTGTGACCATTGAAGAAACGGACTTTGATTCTCGAGCTGAATATTTTATTGTCGAATAATCACCACCCTTACGTGCTTCTATGTCCAGCTCGTGTGCAGTGCTAAAATGCCAAACTTACCCTTTATAAGTCGGAGGCTTACAGTTCCATGTTGCAAGTTTCCAATCGTTAGTCTGGGTCTTTGCCAATTGTTCTGGCTCAAAATAGCATCCGTGAAAAGGTTGTTGTATTACGGCTGGCTTACAGAGCCTATACCAAACACCTGTCTCGACGGAGGACCATCGTGCACTGCACTGTTTAGTCCCATGCTGGCACGAGAACGATGACCAGCTGCTCCTAATATGGAGAACAGATGCTGTTTTGAGCCGCCCCTCCATAACCTACACACCTGCTTCGATGGAGGACCATCGTGCACTGCACTGCTTAAAAGACGCTAAGATAGGCTGCACCTTTCAAAAAGATCAGCCCACTGTTCCCTGTCAACATACGTCCAAGTTCTCACCAGTGTTAGTTAGTCGGTTTTTGCTATGGTTAATCGTACCCCAGCCAGCAGCACGAGGAAGTAGGGATAAAAGTTACTTCGTCCAATACACTCCTTTACGTGTTCGATTATTAAATTCCTATAGAACCACTAAATAGGGTAAGGTCTTTTTTATACCTACAGGTACGCGAAGTACGAATGGAACGCATTTTGTAACCATTTGCCAAACAAAACTAAAATTTTGGATTTTGAATTTCTTTGATACACCTAAAAAACAGATATGGCTTTACTTGGTGTTGTGAGGTTGAAAAGGACGATTGTTGAGTTTTCGTAAGTTGCGCCATTGGATGGCTCGTGGCTGTTCTGTGATGGTATAGGTTGGAAGCGCACCGACATTGTACAAATCGCATGAAACATATAGATATATTCATATACATATACCAGTTTATGTACCGAGAAAATTGTAAAACAACTTTTATTTTTCTGACTTGCTATAACCAAATGCCCCCAACTTTTCATTTAATATCATCCACAAGGTACTGCATAGTGCCCCCAACCACTTGATTGTACACTTTTTTCCATTTTTTAGCGAAATATTTCTCATTATTGGCATTTCCTTTCGGTTTTCCGATGTTTCGCTACACGATCCAACAATATCTTTCGATGGGTCAAAATTCAGGGGTGTTTGGAAGATTGCATTCCTTTTGCACAATGTTAATGTTGATTTCCGCATATCATTCCTGAGTCACTTTTCCATAATGACATGACACCAAAACAACACAGAACATGTGAAGTTTTGAATGAATGAAAGGTAGTAGCCATATTTTTAGGCACTCTTCAACGTACACTTGATGATTTATCATACCTGTAGATATGGAGACTTTGATATTTAATCCACTACTACATGTCGCCTGCCAAGTCATATGCATGTTTAGCGAACTTTGGCAACTTTTGACATTAACGATGTAATGCGATGTAAAAATCATTACCAGGAAGCTTCTTGGAGTCTGTTTTGACGTTCGTTTCATCATTACCACATCACCACACAGTCAAATCATGTCAGCATTTTGTCGTACAGATTATGAGCTTGTGTATTTGCACTGGTTTTCTGCTTCTTGTTCCGATTCAGGGTTTAAATTATCTCAAAAGACTTATATCCTGCTGTCGATGTGAAAGAGTTTGTTGGCCACATCGCGGATAGAAAATTTTGAATCCCGCTTAAATATTCTGAGCAATGCCTTTTTTATTTATTTATTTATATAATCATCTTTTTTTTCAGTTCCTCAACTATCGAGATTTTCAGCGTTGGGCTGGTTAATTTCCCGTGGTTGTTACTCAAATACATTTTTGGGTATTTTCGTAACTTGTCCGGGGGTAAGATTCGAACTCGTGACTTTTGCGTGAGAGGTATGGATGTTAACCACTACGCCGGGGTCACTCCCGTATAATCATCTTAGCTCATCTGACTTATTGTCTACATGGCACAAACTTAAAATAACGAGCATTACAAATACGAGCCAAAAAGTGAGCAGAAGTTTCCCCGCCAAATTTAACACCCCGCGAAATTCAAATAATTCTTCGAAAGCCGAAAAAGCTCGCATCATAGCTGTTAGTGGTTCGTTGTTACCAAACGCTGTTCGATGGAATCGTGGTTGGAGAAGAGTACTACTCCATAATACTCTCGGTGACACTCGGATGTTCAGGTGAGAGAGAAGCCGCGTGCAGTCGACCTATCCATTCAAAAGTTTGGCAACAAAACCGCTTTGATTTTTCCGTCGGCGCCACAGTGGGACGAAATGAAAAAAAGTGGTACTTGCGGTATCTATCGGCGAAACCATTAGGTGGAGCCCCTTGATGTTAACTAGAATGTTTCTACATTTTTTTAGTTCTTCATTTTTCTGTTCACAAATCTGATTTAAGGAGTGTATACACCTAGATAAACAAAACTAACTTTTTTATTTTTGGATCAAATCGATGACGATGTATAAAAACATTGTAGATAAGGTCATTTCATGAAACTTTGTTGAGGACAAAAACTTTCTACCTCTTAACTGGATAAAATTTTAGGGTGAAAAAGGGATGAAAAATGCAATACCCCCTTAAAAACTCGTTTTTTTTACCATAACATTTTTATTTGAATTTTTCAATTTTTTAAAGTTCTACAAAGTTTTGGATATTTTAAAAATACACTTTTTTGAAGAAGGTTGCTAATCAATATCTCTTCATTTAAAGGATTGACGTCAGTTTTAATACATTTTTGAAGCTATCTTCGAGGATTTTTCTAGGACGTACCAGTGAGCAATAGAGAGCTTTCAGGCAGAACCGATCAGTGATGTCTCTTGTGATTTTCGACACAAACCCTAGCTGACGATTAGCCTTGGAGATCAGCAGCAGAGCGGTGGAAGTTCAACGTTCGTTTTTGATCCAGTAGAACACCTACATCGCTGAACTGGTCGGTTCTATGAAAAACGACGCCATTGATGGTATAAGGAGTGTATCGAATATAAGCTATCCACATACATTTGCGTAGTACGCATGTATTTGTGATGGTTTTTTTATGCTCTGAACACTGCATGCTGTGCGTTTGACTGTCAGCTTTCTTTTGTTTACTTGTTTGTGCGGTTCAAATTATGCGTTTTCAAAATGTCGCGTATTGAAAAGGAAGTGAAAATTAAGGTTCTGGACACATGGCTAAGTGGAGAAGGGTATTACTATGCGAAAATTGGGAGCGAAGTGGTTTGGAATTCATCATGCGAGTGTTAAAACCATCATTAATAAGTTTGGGGAACACTATTCTTTGGATGAGCTACCAGGAAGAGGCAGGAAACCCGGTTCTTCCAACCCGAAACTGGAGCAGAAAGTGGTATCTCTAATCATGAAGAACAAATCAATGTCAATACGTGATTTGGCCAAAAAGGCGGGAACGAGTGTCGGAATGATCCAGTCAGATCATGAGGCGAAACCACCTGAAGACCTACAAGAAGCAGAAAATCAAAAAACAAAGTGCAAGAACAGAAGAAGCGAGCAGCAACAAGGGCTCGGAAATTGTATTCGCGTCTTTTGCAGCGTCCGGATGCATGCGTTTTGATGGACGATGAAACCTATGTAAAGGA